>KK120540.1:485298-593212 GCA_000611955.2 Stegodyphus mimosarum | reverse complement strand
TTGCTGTCGTACGCCCCCTATCGGCGGCTTTTGTTTTACAATGCCATCTATCGGCTGTTAACATATGGTATTTTCAACGTAAGTTTTTATTCTTGGACTTTGTAAACTTTTCAAGTCTTGTATCGCAGAATCGATCATAGGTTTCAATCATAGAATAAATTCCTACTATTATTTATTTAGCGCACAATGTTCATGGTATTAAAATTTATCGTTATTTAACCAATGACTTGGTACTTACGTATTAGCGCAACCATTTTAGTAGAAGTCACCAAATTTCCAAACTGAAACTAACTCTGACAAACATACTCATGATAATTCTTTAGTTTTAAAAAGCAACGTTGTCATTTTCGTAAGCGTTCTTTTTGTTGCATTCTGAGCTCCAACGGACTAGCAAATCGTGATATTTTTTGCCTTAAGCTCCTTTTTAAAATAGGGCTTATGGAATTTACCTGAAATAGAAGAAACTGCAGTATAATTTCTGTAGAAATACAGTATCTATTTCTATGGAATTTCTACCAAAATAAGAGAAACAAATAGGTCCAATGATTGATCTTCGGGAAATACCTAGCGGAAGTCTAAAATATGTGTAATCTTGCCGACAGATGGCATTGTAAGCAAACCGCCGTCAGAAGGCGCAAATTGAGAAGCGTCAGAAAGTTAAAGGAGAGAGCGAACGAATATAATGGTGGTGCGTTGTGTTTGAATTATGATTGATTCCCTAGTACACAGCTAGATGTACATATGTATAATATATCTATTCTATTAATAAACCAAAAGTAGTAATTCAATGTGATATCCTGATGCTTAAACCCAGGGAGAGCACACCTCTAATACCTGTATGTGTATGTATTGACATGTATGTGTTAAACAGTTTTTTGTTATTATAAGTCAACATTATTTTTCTTCCATAGAAATCCCCAAACTACGCCGAAGTGGTTGCGCTGATACACAAGTACCAATGAAGTTTCCTCACTTAGGTTGTTTGTATGAGTTTTTCATTCTAGAGATCGTATACAAACCTTGAGAATGAAACATATTAACACCATAAAAATTAAAAAGTGTTCTAGTTTTGAATTTGTGTATAACACTAACCATTCATTTGTCCTCTTTAAATGATGACCTAGTGTTGCTCTTGACACGATAAATTATTCTTCTGCATTCATGTACGCAAAGCCGAATTCACTAAGTTTTTAAACGTTCGTCGAAAAACTAATTCATTTTAATGCTTTATTTGCTTTGAATATAAAAATACACTTCTTTCACATGAAGAAAAAGTAAAACGTTGTCGAAATGCAGATATATTTTGAAAATAGATTTACTCTTAGTTAGAAAGGAGATAATCTGTTTTAGTAAAAGAAGTATTAACTCTACTCTTAAAGGAAGAAACTTTTCATGAATAAAAAGATAGAAAGTGGCGAAGAGCCAAAGAGTAGCAAATAAAAAAGAGCTCATATTGCCACCAAAGAGAATCTAAAATGAGGAGTCTAAAAATCAAGGGAGAGAAAAAGAAACTTTTGCTTTTCTTACTTTTTTAAACAAAAGTAAACTTTATGCAATGTCTCTGGAATTCAGCTCTTGTAATTCAAACAAAAATGTAAGTCTGTGAGTGATACTTCTTTAACTTTTCAGTAAACTGTCGTATTTAGATTATCAGATGTCATGCTGGCAATCGCTTCCTGAGATCAAAGGAACCGCTGCCGTGTTGGATTAAAAATTACGAACACAGATTATGTTCACCAGTTTTTTAGGGTAGCGTATGAATTTTCTTTTCTTTTCACAGCTTTAGTAAATTTAACATCATATTTAAAAACAAAGAAAAACACATTTTAACAACTTTTTATTTTATTTTTATAACTCGATGCATAATTTAATAACTCAGTATATATACAGGGTGTTTTAGTAAATCGGTTAAAAAGTTTCAGGAGGTATAGAGTACACATGGACGATGAAAAAACATATAGCATTGCATGATCAGAAACGCTTTCCTGGCACGGTAGTAACGATATAAAACACAAGAAAGGAAGAATACGAATAGGGTGGGAATAATGTTTATTATGCTTAGTGCAACGGAACCCAAGAAATAAAAACAAAAACAGACGATCGTAATCAAAGAAGGTGTCCGAAATTATTACCCGGACCGTGATGCAAGAATCTTCATGTATCAGCATACGTAATGCAGGAACTGCATGCATCGTCCATGCGATCTTCCATGCGTGATGCAGATCTTCGATAGGTCGGAGATGTGCGGCCTGCATCACGGTCCAGGGGCGTAAATTCGAACACCTTCTTTAATGTCGAACATTGCCTGTTTGTGTTCTTATTTGTTGGTTTCTGCTGCACTAAACATGATAAAACATGTTTTGTCACCTTCCTTTTTTGTGTTTTGTGTCGTCACTACCGCGCCAAGAAAGCGTTTCTGACCATGCATTACTATCTGCTTTTCCATCTTCTAAGTGTACTCTATTTGTCTTGAACTTTTGCAACCGAATTGTAATTGTTAGATGGTAGTGCCCACCAGAGGCCGAGCGGTAAAAGCCGTTGAACACTGATAGTTCGGTCCGGGGTTTGAGTCTCGGTGAACGGGCTGTTGCATGGGCGTTTTCGTGTTTTTCTCCATGTGTAGCGTGGATACGAGCCACTTTCCTTTAAAAAGCCTCCACGGGGGCATCCCTCCCCTCCTGTGTGCCTAAGTGCGGAGCACGTAATAAGTAAAATAGTTAAATAGTAAATATGTGTATTACTATCCGTTGATGGCTTGTGACATGCTAAAATAAAGCAATATAAGGTAACAAAACATATCAGCTTGAAGTACGTTCTTTTGTTTTAAAGTTTTCTTTTACAGTTCCTTTGTCTAGTTAAAATTCTTCATTTGTTTGCTGCAGTTTTCATAAATCAGTGCCAAAATTTCGTACGCGTAATGTTTCTCTGGATCCTGTACACTGATTCGATGGCATTTAGATAATCTGGATAAAAAATTGTGTGACTTTCTATTTGATTATATTAATTTTCACAACAAAGCTTTTATAAAACCGTAAGAAAAGTAGTTATTATGCTTATGCTACATTAGATAGACAGAGATGGTATAGTTAGAAATCTATTGTATTTCTGAAAAAATTTAAATTTAAGATGTTACTTTTTTCATATAAATGCTAGTAGGAAATGATTGTCAACTTTATCAATAATTCATAATTTGAAATAGCTGTTAGCAAGTATTAGTATTTGTTTTTAGCATACAAAACTTTTGCGCTTATCACCTTTTAAAACCTACGCTAACATTTTCTTTCTCATTTTTCGATTTTCCTTGATATCTTTCCTTTAAAAAAATTTTTTTTTATTTAAGTGCACCAACTGTTCTAAACATTATTCACAATATTTCAGCGTTAATAGTAAATCTGCTATTTTTCTGGGCCATTTTTTGTTCTTATCCACGTCTTTTATGAAACCTTCGTAATACTTTGAGGGAAAGTTAAAAAAATAACAATATGGTCATTTCTGTTTCTGAAAAACTCACCTTCATTCATTTATCTAAAGAAGCTCGCTTCTGAAGTAATCACACATTTCCTTTTACTTCTCATTCGGGATGTACTCAGGATCAAGAGTTTTCTGAAGTTTTTAGACGGTGTTTCCGCTCTTGAAAGCCTTAAGATATAGGTGAAAGAGAGTCTTCCTTTGGGAAAACGTTAGGTTCTTCTCGAAATATAAAATCCTTTTAGGATTTTTCCCCCCGATTTTGTAGCTTTTAAATTAACGAAAATTTCATTAGAATATTATTGACGGTGTCTGCTTGGGAAATTACAGATGTCAGGACTGAGTGTTCGGTGCATATTCTTGGCGAACATCCTCGTGAAACTTTAAGTCCTGATCTTGAACAGGGGGCTGAATGCAGCTATGTTCTGTGGTAGAAAACTGTGGTTAAGTGGTAGAAGAACTGCACTTCAGAAGGATTTAAAATCCTCTTTTATTAAATCACAATTATATACAGCCACTTCCCAACTCGGGAGGGATACAGAAAATAATGACCGCACTTGGGTCTAAACTGAATCAAACTATTTAAACTAAAAGTAAATAGAAATTAAGTTGCCGTCGCTCACAGAGCTATGAACGAGAGGTTGCTCTCTATGCTAAATGGTGCGTAGTAAGATTTAACTAATACTAACGCACTTAGAATTACTTCAATAAGTAATAGCGTAACAGCGCTACGGCTAGGAATTTAAATACTAGCTGGTCAGGCGAACGTCAAACAGAGTAGCAGTGGTCTGAGACTAAAAGATCTCTCACACTAAAAGGTTCCTACCTACCGTTTAAATAGAAACTTGGCTCCACTTCAAATTAGCATAAAGCTGAAACGCGCTCTTATTCTAACGGGAAGTTGAAATCAGAACAGATAGAAAAAGTCAAATTAAAATAAAACTTTGTTAGTTTAACTAAAACCTTACACAGAAAGCAAAAAAATAAAGCTGTGATGCTTCTAAATTTTGGAAATCTCAAAAGAGTATTCTGAATGACAATTTTAAATTACATTAGCGATGTTAAAAAAATTACAATTTTGCAATAATGAGCTATTAGCTTTTCGTATAAGTTATATAAAAATTTTTTAAAATACAGGTATTTCTGAAATTTTACAGAAATAATGAAATATATTATATGAAAATTCTCTTTTGAATTATAAGAAACAGTACAGAGATTTAATTCAACAGTTTAAATTTCCAGATTCAGTAAATTTTAAGAAAATATAATGATGAAATCCAGTCAGCTGATATTAATACCTCAAGTATTTGTAGCAGTACCAAATCATATAGCAGTACAGTCTTACTACTGATTCAATACATGAAGCTATACATAGCCTGAAACATTTAAAAATTAAAGAAATAAGAGGCTAATAAATTACTAAACTCATTTCGACCGAGAATTGGTTGTAACATAATAAAATGCAGTCACTTAGAAAACTCTTTTTTTTCTTACCGCAATATTCCACAATCACAAAATACAAAAACACATCTACTGTGTTCTTACGTGTATCCAAGCCGTAAGTCCAAATACGCAACCGAGATTCCGAATGCTATTTTATGGTTTATGATATTTTATAGCTTCATGGAAAATATAATGTTTATTATTGTACAACTGTATATTTGTAAAACTATACATTACACTGCACAACAAAAACGCATATTTTTAATTCTCTATCGTCGTTAAAGCTGAAATGTTAGGATCTTTTCATTCATGGGTACGAGAAGTAGAGCGACAAAAAGAGGGGTAAAGAAACTTAACAAAACAACGTTACACATTTAAAGAGGTCTTTAAATACAAAACATTGTTTTGTTATGTTTATTATGCTGTTATAAGCAGCATGCATTGCATTTGGATATTACTTTGTTTAATATTGTAACTAATCAACAAAATTTTACTGTGTTTAGACATATGTTACATAAATATAGAGTTATATATTTATCCATGCTTTCACGTTACTGTGGTATATCCTGAAATATGCTACCTGCAGATATCATTATGTAGTTATGTAGGGTTTTGGAAAGTCTAGAGTTTTAATTCAGTGTCTTTTAGATCCTGCAAGATTGACAAACGAGTAATCTCTCAAGTCTGTATTAAGATGACAAAGTCTTACAAAGGTTAAAATAACCTTTTATTGAACTTTTAAATTCACAGAAGGCACCACTTCTGCTACAGAGTATTACCCCGCTACGTGCGGGCATTTGAAATAACATAAGATGAAGTTCAAATTGAAGTAACGTAGTCTGAGACTACACACAAAATAACCACTTAAGCTAGCTCAAGTTTTAAAGCTAGCTCACTTTTAAAAGTCGGCTAGCAAAATGGCTAAAGCCGGAATAAACTTTGGCAGAGCTGACGATAGTATGTTTTGCAAGAGAGGACAAAAGCTGTAATTCCAAAAAATTCAAAGCCATAGTTTTAGTACCTTACAACTAATTTGTATTCTGGTGAGGACTACGGAAAGAAGAAGTTAGAAGTAAAGATTCAAATCATAATGTTGGTTAATTAACATAAAATCCTATAATTATAGTTACTTTTAAAGCTAAGCAAATATTAGAACATTTTCCTGTCAAACTCATACCTTTTGAATACAGTGCTAAATTGAAAATGAGTGAATTATTTATTTCCGCAAATGTTTATTTGAAATATTATTATGCGGGTAGATAAAATGATATTATTTCCTCTGTTCCCTTTCTTCTCATTATATGAGATTGCATTTTAGAGTTACATCTCTAATGACACTTGATTAATAAGGCAAGTATTTCAGAACTCATTTTTAATTCATTCTTTTCACAGTTGTCAAACTTTTGACAAAGAGAGCAAAGTCTATCCATTTTATTCTAGATATTTGATTTATAACTCTGAAAAATTTATGCTTTCTCTTCCGCTGCGAAGAGAAGCTGTATGCATTTGCGAAATAGATAAATAGATTTCATTTAATTCTGGTGTATTGCCTTTGAATACTGTCATTAATTTATTTAATTTATAAATTTATGAACTGAATCAGAAGCAATGGAAAAGGACTTTACACATTCTCTTCTGAATCTGAAATTAATAAACCCAAATACTGGGCAGAGTTTATTGGAATTCCAGATTTAATTAAGTTGTAGACTGAGAGAACGGTATCAACATTCATAACTCTATTAATAAATGTATAACACACCGGCACATATGGACTTTATTGTGTAGTCTGTGCTAGCGCAGTTTTTGAAAGTTATAATATGAGTAGAAAAGCAAAAAGATCAAGTCAAAATTGCGTTTCAAAAAAAAAAAAAAAAATTTTTTTAAAAAAAAAAAAAAAAAAAAAAAGTCAGCCAGACTACAAAATGTACACTTTCTTTTTAGACTATAATTCACCGATCTTACAAAATTTACTAATATTTGAAATAAAAGGAATGCAAATAGAAGAATATTCACTGGGATCTGTAATTAAAGTATGCAATGTTTGTGAAAAGCATTTATAAAATTTACATTAGCTTATAATGTAACACGAGTTTAGAGTCTTTCTTAAAAACAATATGTAAATACTACAGAAGTAGTATATAAGAAATGGAAAAGATCGAATTTACATGCATATCGGATACAGGCGTCTCTCTCTTTATCGGTAGATAGTATCGAAAAGCAGGATTTCTTTTTCCCATCCAGTCTTCACTATTCAATGCTAATTACATATTATATCATAATTTATCTCCTTTTCCTTTCTTGAATAAATGAGGCTTAGTACATTTAGCCAGCTACTATATGCATTCTTTTGCATATTTAAAAATTAATTTCTTAATAAAATCTTTATTTGTATTAATATTAATAAATTTTTAGAGAAAGATTATATTTAATCAAAAGCTGGAAAACAAAATTCACCAAAAATCAAATAGCTTATTTTTTTAAAAAATATGTAAATTATATCTCGGTGCTTAATAACGAAGGCATGAGACTATATAAAAACTGGTTTCATACCGAAAATTCTTTGTTTATATGATTAGAAATTTAAATAGTACAATCAGTTTCGAACTTTTAAATCAAATCGCTTCTCGGGAATAATAATATCCTTTCAGCATTTGGATTAATTCAGGTACAGTGAACCATCCCGTGGTGACCACCTCTAAAAGTTACTAGGTTTTCTAGGTTAATAAACATCAATATGATAATTACTTCCTTGTGCGAAGTAAAGGAAGTATTATAATCGCGAAAAACTTCGGTTACTATATTTCGCGAAACTATCCATTTTAACCGCTCTCGAATCCATTGGAATGATGTTTCTGCGTGATATCTGTACGTACGGACAGAATAAAGAACTCTTTTTTTCCAAATCCGATTGTAAAATGAATTTAAAATAGATTCAGAAGAGTTTTTTCAACTATGTATACATCTTCCATTACTCAAAAACAAGTAGCCGTAGAACGTTGAAATGTTATATATGGGACTGCTATAACATGTAGTTGTGCACCTCCCTTTTCGTTGGAATAGGCTGCATGAAACGTATATATATATATGTTATTCTTATGTTGCGTTTGAAGTTTTTATGCCTTTAGTTAATTTGCATACAATAGTTGCAGAATTATAAACAATTTAAAAGTTTAAGTGCCGCTAAGCCTAACGAGGCCGCCATGTGTTTAACTCTTAGTAGAAAAGTAAATAAAGTTAGTTGGTGCACCAACTTCAGTGTCTTTTTTTGTCCAGTGAGACCAAAAGTTAACTTTAAGTTTTGTGCACCGAGAATTTCATCTTCCTGCCCGCTGGATGAATTGCTTGTTTTTTCGTAGAAACTCTAATTTAAATTGTAAAATCGTCTTTTTTAAACTATTTTTAATTGTATTTGGTGTTTTAGGTTTTCCTGTATTATAAATTTTTTAACGAAGATTGAGTTTTTATGTATGCCGCGAAGTGTATGCCTTGCCGCGAAGTGAGAACTAAATTGATTGAATGAGAAATATATCTCCAACGAAATTCGAGAAAATAAGTTTAATTGAAATGCAGCAAAAAAGTGTGTGTAATTTAATAGGCCGTATAAAAAAGTCATGTGTTGTCCTCATCTGATATCTTTCATATCCTTTTATGAGGCGGCCGCTTTCTTATCTGACTCTGATACTCAAATAAGTAGGAAATCTTTTTTCGAATACATAAAGTGCTATTCCAATATAATACGTGCTATCTGATTACTCGCATCAATCAGCATGATGAAAATAATTCAGAAATATGATCTCCCAGTGCCACAAAGAACCACGATGCCTAATATTACCTAAAACACAATATGATTAATTTTTCCATAATGATAAAAATACGGTTTCAGGAAAGGTTGTTTGATCGTAAAGAAACTGCAAAATGTGCTTGAGGTATAGCCTGACTTATAGAACTTGAAGAACTACAAATGTTTCATCATGCAAATTCAACGATAATCAACAACCTTGTCACATTCAAATTATTTACAGGTATTTGGTTCATTCTGCTGCTGTTATTCTAAAATTTAGTTTTTTCAGTTAACATGAAAATCAGCAACTAATTTCAGTATCCTTATTTTTCATTAGCAAGAATATCTGTTCAACTGTAAATTTGATGATCAACATTTTTTAGCAACATTTTTAAGATTCCAATGTTTTTACACAAACGTTAACTGAAAAAACGTTTTTTAACAACATTTTTAAGATTCCAATGTTTTTACACTGAGTTTAATTTTCAAGACTGCTTTTTTCTGGCCACCTTATGAATTTTTTAACTTTCCTTGGTTCCTGCAACTGCTACAATTCTTATTGTTTTGGCTTCTTTGCCACTCGGTTTTAAAATTTCCTTTGATTTTATGTCAAAATACAGTTGATGCATTATTTCATTGGTTATTCTTATTATATTACTCAATCCCATTATATGCAGTTTGTTGCTTTCCCTAAGAGCATGAAATTAAAAATGACAAATTTTATAATCGCAGCTAATTAAAGCAAATAGCTTCTAAAACATTTTTCAAAATCACACGTAAGACGAACGCAAACTGCTTGATATACCTCTTATCTTTACCTCACAAATTAATCTCGTGCACTCACAACAACAAAATTTAATCAAATTTATATTTTACTAGTGGAAGTCCCCGATGCCAGTTAAGTTAGATTGAGAGTAATGCACCCAACAACAGAGAGAACGATACCGCTGTAATCCTTCTCTAATAACGATGCAAAAAATACTATTCATAGTCATACATTTTTCAGTCTCATGTGATAATAATAAAACCCACATAAAAAATTTTGATAGAAAATTAAGCTAATTTTCTCTCATTATATCAGCAAGAATGGCACACAGTTTTTAATGATTTTCATCTTTCTGATTGTAAAAGCTCAAGTTACATCCAATATTTCACCTATATTCTATTTTAGTCGATTAAATGTGGCAAAAAATTTATCATAATTGTTCAGAAATCAGTAACGCGAGCAAACCAAACACACACACAAACAGACATTCTTCCCTTATATACATATACGTATTTTGTAAAATTTCGAAATTTTTGATCAACAAACTCTACGATTTGAAAGTGAGAAGTAGCAACACTTTTCGAAATAAAGCATTCTTATCTCCAACGCGCGACACTGTTGCCACTCGCATAAATGAGAGCGAAAATGAGCGTTTTCAGAGTTTTTAATTAATATTTCGGCTGATTACAGTCGTACGAAGATGGGAATAGCGGAAATGGCTTCTCACGAATTTTTGGAATCGGGAATAATGTATTTAATGTTTGGCAATGCTATTTTTATTTCATCGTAAAACTTAGACAAAGATTTGGCAGCGAGGAGTGGCAAGAACTTTCGAAATAAAGCACATTTTCATCTCCAGCTTGCGAGACTGTTGCTACTCGGAAAAATGAGGGCAAAAATTTTCGTTTCTCCGAGTTTTTAATTAGTATCTCTGACGTTAGCTATTTTTGTTTGGAAAAAAGTGAACGTCGATTTTTTTCAAGACCCAGAAAAGAATTGTAGAAAGTTTGGTGACGATAGTTATAGTAGTGTCAGTTATTACAGGACAAATTATCAGATTTTCTTCTTTATATATCTAGGTAACGCAATTTAATATTTAATTTTTAAAACATACAGTGCCATTTTTTGGGAACACTGGCGTATAATTTTAAGCAATTACAAAATGGCAGCTGACGAGTGATGTATCATGTCATGATCATTCCAAGATAATAACTATGAAACAGTAAATCTTGATGAATTTTTAATTCTTTAAATTTTAGACCTAATGGCTCCCAGTTACAATATTTACGTGCAGAGAATACCATGCATTGGCTATGCAGCTGTTTAGATCTTGTAAATTAGATGGAAGATTAGAGCAAATTTTCTAAGGGGTTAAGATCTGGTTTGTGCGGTGGCCAGGGAAGGTGTTGGAAGTCAGACTGATGTTCAGCGAACCAATTTTAACACTTCTGGCAAGATGTAGAGTTGCGTTATCGTCCATGGTCTCCATCAGGGTAAAAATGCATCATTGCAGAGTGCACTTGATCTGCCAGTATATCTAAGTATCTCGTGGCTGTTTGTTTACCCTTGAGGAAGACCAGGGCACAACTTCCATGCCAGCAGAACATGTCCCATATCATGATACTCCCACCAGACCCTTACACAATGCGATCAAGGCAAGATGGATTCTGGCTTCGTGGGGTTCCCTCCAAATTTGACATCTTTCACCAGTGCAAAATAAGCCGTAGCGTTATTCATCAGAACACATTACCCGTTTTCAATTCTCAGATGTCCAGTGTCTTCTTTCCCGAACACCACTGCCAGCGAATTCTTGCATGTCAGGCAGAAACGAGGGGTTTTCTCACAAGCACCCGACTATGCATTCATATCCTCTGCAATTCTCTGAGCATGGTTCGAGCTGAAATCTGTTGGGAAAAGCCTTGGTTGACGATCTGTGTCAGTTGAAGCACAGTAGCATCCCTATTCTGCCGTACAACTCGTGGGAGACGACGCCGATGACTCTCTTTAAAAACTTTCCTCGAACCGCAGTTATGTTCTTCTAAACCTTTGATATAGCTGCTTTTAAGAACCCAGTGAGATTTGCTGTCCTCGAAATAGAGGCCCTTGCTAAACGAGCATTAACAATAAGCCCTTTTTCCCCCAAATGGTGAAAGATCTGTCGTTTTTCCCATTTTACTTCATTCATCGTGAAAAGCACTCTTACACTTTACTTATACTAGCATTCTAACCACGTGTAACCCACGTCATAAACAAATTTGGTATACTTAATCCCTAGCACGCATTCAAATGAAAATCTCAAAAGTTTCTAATTCATTGGTCAGCGTGTGTATGACAACTCTCCGTTATATGAGATGCAAAGAGTATAAAATTTGCTTCCTTCTGAATATTGGCTTCTAAACTCGTTTTTGAAAAGCTTCAACCATCTTGCTGTTAGACTGATTTAACCCACATTTCGTTTAAGAAATAAAATATTTTGAACATTTTTGAAGCATTAATATTATTATTTTCTCACAGAAATGTAATTTATCAAATAGATTCAGTTGTAAAGCAACGCTCTTTGAATGAATCATTATATTCCTAACGTAGTCATACTAATTATTTCATTTTCTGGCAATGCAGATGTTAAAGTATAAAATCAATGTTCAAGTAGCAGACCAAAACAACTCATTCCTATTTTGGAAGCTATTGAAATTGATCGTGTTTATTTCAAAGTTGACAGTTCGTTACATATATGCAGTATAGGTATTATAAATGCATGTATGTATGGTTTTCATTTTAAATATCAAGTAAAGAAATAACCTTAAGTAAGTCACCGTAAGTACCTCAGATTAAAACGAAAAATGAATGAGTTAACTTTAGAAACTCGATTAAAAATTATTGAAGATGATATTGATAATAGGGCACAAGGGAAGTTTAAAATAGACAGAAAAGAGCGATAGATGATTCATAATAATGAGACGATTGATTTAGTATTTCATCCAGTTCAAACTGTTTTTGAAAAGAAAGCGTCTGATCAAAGAAAAAAAATAAAGCAGGCCGATTTCAATGGATGAATATTTTAACAAATAACTTATTTACAGTTTAAGATTTTGGGAGATTTTTTCGTTTACAAATAAAATCTTTTTATTCATTATTTACTTACAGCATTTCAGAAAATTGAATACAAGATTAATTTTTGCTTAATTTCTTGTGCTAGATTATTCGTAACTTATCTTCGTGATTCTAATTTCATTAGCACACTCTTTTTGGCAAACTGATATTAGTATTGTTGCGTGGGTAGGGGTTCGTAATCGATTAATGTGCAAGTCCGATAAAAGGTTAATAAAATTTATTCTTATCAAAAGAAATATAACAGAACGCTAGAATTTTCGTCAGAGATACTCGTACAAGTGTTCACAATGTCACACAATATAATCAGTAGTTATACTTCAAACTAATAAAAATGTTAAACAGAAAGCAATGAAATAAAATGTGCATCTAAAGAATAAACTAAATCTTATATCTCGGTTCAAGCGGAACTGAAACAACTTGCAATAACAGTAAGTAAGAAACTGAAAATGAGACTCTCTTTGTTCGGCTTTAAATAGTTTGTTTTTAACCGGCCGCGCGAGAACTTTCTAGTAATTTCTCCTTCTCGAGATTTCTGGAAAGCAAAACGAGTGTGGAATTACGGTTATAGCTAACATAGTGTTCAATTACATTTATTCAATTTAAATACGAATTACCGAGATAAACCATTACTCAATGTTAAATGCATGTGCTCCTGTATTTTTAATTTTCCGGCATAATTTTGTCTTAAAATCTGTCTCGCGCTGCATTGCTAGTGGAAATACAACAATTTTAATTGTAATTCTACTAAAACTAGTATCTAATGGGTTGGAGGGAAAGTTCTGTCGTATTTTAAATAGACAGGTGATTTTTCTTGTAAATAAAAAAAAATCTGGCTAGTGAGTCAATCGGATTTTTTTTTTTGTTTTTTTAGCTGCTGTATAATATAAAAGGTGCATTTTTTTACCGTTCATCATTTACTTGTGATATTTAAAGTGAAAAACATGTCAGTAGATAAAGTGCATTTACGACACTGCATTTTATATGAATTCCAAAAAGGAAGCAACGCATCGGTTGCATGTAAAAATTTATGTGCGGTATTTGGAAAAGATATTGTAAATATTCGTACTTGTCAAAGATGGTTTAGCAAATTTCTTTCAAGGGACCTGAGCCTCAAAGAAAGTGATCGATCTGGACGACCATCCAAGATCGATAATGATGTTTTGCGATCCATGTTGGAAAATAATCCACATTTAACAACTCGAGAAATTGCAGAAGAGTTTGGCATTCATCATACAACTGTTGGAGATCATATTAAGTCTCTTGGGTTTGTGTTAAAGCAAAGTGTTTGGGTTCCACATGAACTAACGGAAAAGAATTTGTCTGATCGTGTAAGAATGTGTTCATCACATCTGATTAGACACAATGTCGAGCCGTTTTTGGACAGGCTGGTTACTGGAGATGAAAAGTGGATTCTTTACGAGAATATTAAGAGAACATAATCTTACTGCAAACCAGAAACATCATCAGCAACGGTTCCAAAACCAAGTATCCATCAACGAAAAGTACTCTTTGTTTGTGGTGGGACAGGAAAGGTCCAGTGTACTACGAGTTGCTGAAACAGGGAAAAACCATCAACGCGGATCTGTACTGCAATCAGCTGGATAAATTGAATGCAACTATCAAAGAAAAAAGGCCAGCATTAGCGTCCAGAAAAGGAATATTGTTCCACCACGATAATGCTCGCCCCCATACTGCAATGGTGACACAACAAAAACTAAATGCGTTAGGATGGGAAGTCCTTAGTCACCCACCGTATTCACCTGACATTGCACCATCTGATTATTACCTGTTCAGATCTCTGCAAAATTATCTAACGGGAAAAAAATTCAAGTCTTTTGAATATAAAAGTCAAAAATATAAATTTATTGACTACCGTAATTTAATTCCTTTACATCTCTTAAATGATTTAAATTATTATTGAAAAAGTAATTATATTTTGTTATGAACTAAGCAATTAAAGTAATCGAATGTTAGTAACAGAATTTTATCAACCAAACATGACCATTTGAAGAAGAAACTGTGACAAGAGATGCATAAATAAAACCATTATAGACGAATAGAAAAGGAATAAAGAAAATTATTCCTAGTAACCAGCTTAAGTCAGTGTTAAGTGTTTCTAAGGCAGTTGCTGACTATTTTAACTCCAAGGATGAGAACCTCTACAAAACAGGAATTCACAGGTTACCTGAAAGATGGCAACAGGTTGTAAAAAATAACGGAGCATATATAATTGATTAATATTAAACACATATTTTTATAAATGAATTCAAATATTTTCTTTAAAATACGACAGAACTTTCCCTCCAACCCAATAAATACAAATTTCGTGACATTATGTTTCTCCAAATGTCTTTAATGAAATAAATCAGTTACACATACTGATAACCGGCATTGCAGAGTCATCTTAATGAGGATCATCCCCAATTCCCTTCCTCTGTCTAGTGCCTCGAATTTTATTAGAGAGGTTTCACTGAATTTACTTTCATTTTTTAATAATACAGTGACATTTTATAAAGGTATGGAAAGATCGCAGTTAAAGTATTTGAATACTGTGTGTGTAGTGAAATTTAATGAAATAACCGATGAGCTTAAATTTGATTGATTTCAACACCAATTATACTTATAATAAACCCCCAAAAATTTGAGTAATTTATAAACATATTTAAAAGATTTCACATATTTCCATTTTACAAAGCATTACAATTATCAATCCTTTTAAAACTTCAAAATAACATTCGCTGCAAGAAAAAAAATCGCTAAAGTTATGATGTCCCCCTCCAAAAAAAGAGCTATAATTCAGCAGAAAATAGGCTCTATAAATTTCAAGAAAGAAAGTGCCATTTCACCTTACTTCCAGACCCAGTTAATCACGTACGCTAATCACATTGCTACAATGGGTACAAAAGAGAGTTATAAAGAATCTACCTTGGCTTGGGGCTATATATTGTTAGGATAAAAAAGAAATTTGAATAATATGATTCTATCTGATCGTGCGCCCATCTAAAATTATAACCTTCCACCAGATAAAAGTTTGATAAATCACTCTCAGCGAGATGGATAGGACAAAAAAATGAGAAAGGTTTTATCTTTTCTTTTCCTACCTTCTTATTTGGCACGGTTCTCCAGATTATTATTTTTTTTATATTTCCATAAAATTCGATATTTTAGGTTCGAAGTTGGGCCTAGAAGATAAAATAACTCAGTCCTTCAATAGAGAAAAAGAACGAAAAAATGAAAAGCTCTTCGAGAACAATTGAGTCGAATCAGTAGGCTTTTTCACCTCATGAAGTTTTATTTTAATATTCCGCACTTTTTCTTATCTGGGAATCTTCAGACGTGCGATGGGTAAAAAAAGGTTATTTTCAGGAAGAAGGTTTAAATTCTTATATGCATCTCAACGTGAATTTTTAGATAACTGAAGTATGGAAAAATATTCCTTTTTTAAAATTCTAGTTAAAACATTTTTTTCGCAAATGAAAAAATTATTAGATGCAATTAATTTCAAATTAAGAAATCCTGATTTAGTGGATTAATCTATTGTTTATATATTATATGCGTCTCTAAGTTATGCATTACGCATTTTAAAATATTTTCCTTCTATGTGAACTTAGAAACGAGAATTTACATGACATACCATATTTTAAAGAACATGAACAGTAAGACAGCTCAGTAAATATAAAATAAGGAAATGCTGTTTATTTAACCACAGTGATTTCAGTGCACAAAACAGTTAATGCTGTACTTTATAAGTTATACAGATGTCTTTAAAATCATAATTTTATAATTCTTCCTTTTGAATTCTGTTCTAGAACTTCGTAGGTACTTCAGGAAGTCGCAGCTCCATGAGTTAATGGCGAAAAGCATTCACAAGCTCAAAAGGTAATTCAATTTACTTTAGCAGAAATTAACTCTCAGCATAATAGAGAATTTAAAAATAATCTGGCCATGAGGTGAATGAGTTAAAGTTTATTAAATACAAATAATTAATTTATTCTCGTTTTAAATATAATTTAAGCAATGATCCATTGAATTGCAACTTAGCTAAACATAGTAAACAAATATTTAAATATATTTAATGTTGATTTTGCAGACAATGCTTTTAACCATTTTCTGTTAACTAATACTGTTATAAGGGTTTGGAAATACTTGTGTTTTATTTGTTCGCAATAAAAATTTTATGCATTTCAGTAGCATTATATGGTGTTATTTATATATATAGTGCATTTTATGCAATACTTTTAACGTGCTTTTTGTTTAATCAAAATTTGTCCCTTTATTGCATTTAAAAGTTCATATTTTGTGCATTAGGTTATATATCTTTTAATTCCGAATCAATCGACATTTATATTGTAAAGATAGCTCAAACAGAACATTGTATGATATGAGCAAAAACCTCTCCGCAGAGACTTTAACAAAAAAAAAAATGTTTTTCTCCAAGATAGTACAACATTTTGCCAACTTGGCGACACTCTGGTAGATGCCGGAGTAATTTTTCTAAGCATTCACTACTTCGACAATCGTATGCAATACCGGCTGCAGAGCCGAAAGGTAAGACATTTATGTTGTGCCATTATGTTGAGTTCTCGGTGATTACTGCTTTAGACTCTACTGTGTTAAGGTTTTGGTGATTTTTCATATTTCTCGCGATTTAAGAAGATTCTGTCTTATACCTGCTTAACTTCTTACGTTATTTTGTAGCTCTTATGCTGTAAGAATTGTTATTTCTTGAAGTAAACTATAAATTTCTTCTTATCCGTCTGGTACAGTTATTAAGGCGATCTATCCGAATCCGTAGAATGCATTATTAGCCCAAAAGAGACGTCAGTCCTGAATGGGATGTTATTAGATTTGAAACGGTATTTTGCTTTGAATCACTATATACGGCTTATCAATTTTCAAATTGTTGCCGCTAAATGTTTTTACCCTATATTATATTTAAAGAAAATAGATAATTAAGAATTTGCATGAATGTATGCATATTTCTCGCATTGTGAGGAAACAACGGCCCCTAGAGCCATCAAATTTTGAATAACATAGTCCTCCAGCCGAGCTGGGCACCTGGAAGACCGAATTTTGAATTTCTTTTACTACCTATTTCATATTTTGTAAAATTTTAACGAACTTTGCATTAACAAACTCAATGATATCAAAGCGAAAATTGCCAACACTGTACGGAAAAAACATTTTTATCTCCAGGCGAGATCGTTCTTTTGGAAATTTTGAAGATATACAGTTTTTAAATATTTCGTGATTCTACTGTTGAATCGAATTTTATGTGGCGTAAATACCAAGAATGTGATTTTTAATAAATATAGTAAACACACAAAACAAACGTTAATGATAAAAAGATGAAAAAAGTTTTGTAAAGCCATCTTAGTAAGAAACTTGAACATTTATATGATGAACTGAGAAAAGACTGGGAGACAAAAAAAAAAAAAAAAAAAAAAGTGTATGCTAATACTTAATACCGCATCGTAAATTCTACACTTCAGTTGCTATGCTACTTTTAAATTTGTATGATTTTGCTTTTGAACTCTGTATGGTGCAAGTGGGAAGGAAATGATGCTTAATTATAAAGCTAGAAAGACAAGGAAAAAAAATGGTTTAGTAGGAGTGAGGGTAACAGACTGGTGGACTGCAAGCTAGATGAGAGCTTAAAAAACTTTAATAAATCCTTTCGGGCGGCTGTTAAAATCTGAAACATTTCAGATTTACTATAATTATTATGATCATTATTATTTTCGTTCTACTACTTGAAGCATTTTAATCTTTCAGGTTGTACGCCCTAAACTCTTCTAACAAGCTTTATTACTACTACTCAGTTACACGAAAAGTGCAGGATCACTTTATCACGAGAAAAAAATCTTCGTTGTTATTCTTAATGCCATACTTCATTTTAGGCACATGCAGTAGTAATTCATCTATATTTTTCCAATAATGGTTGTATTTTTACAGCTAGAATGAGAGGAATAAATAAATTAATTCTTCATCATGTCATAAATAAATTTATTCTTTATCGTGTCACAAACAAATTTATTTATTACAGTGCTATTAATTAATTACTGATTATGCTGATTCGTCTCATAAAAAAATAAAAAGGGGATATCTATAATTTCAGAGATCTTATAATATAACAAATAATATCATGAGCATATTGCAGATACAAATAAAAAAATCTGAAAAGTTTCAGATTTTAACGGTCGCTCAAGAGGGTTTGTTAAGGTTTTTTTACGCTCTCGTTCACCTCTCAGTGTAGCAGTCTTCTTTCACACTCACTACTACTAATCCATTTTTTTTTGTCTTTTTAGCTTTATTGTTAAGAATCATTTCCTTCGCTTTTACGCCATATACAGGTCAGCAGCAAAATTACAAAAATTTTAAAAGCAGCATAATGGTATACGTTTACAGTTCGCAACGTTAAGTACTGGCATACATTTTGCTGTTTTTTGTTTTTAGTCTTTTCTCAGGTTTCTTAATAGGATGGGTTTACAAAATGTTTTTTGTCTTTTTATTATTAATCTTTTGCGTGTTTACGTAATTTATTAAATATCACGTTCTTGGAGTTTACGCTACAAAAAATTAGATTCAACAGCAAAATCACAAAATATTTAAAAACAGCGCATGTTCAGAATTTCCGATAAACAGTCTCGCTTGCTGGAGATAGAAATGTTTTTTCCCATACAGTATTACCACTCTTGCTTTCAGATCGTTGAATTTGTTAATCAAAAAATCTTTAAAGTTTTACAAAATATGAAATAGATAATAAAAGAAATTCGAAATTCAAAACTCGGTTTTCCAGGTGCCCATGTTCGGGTGGAGGGCTATGTTATTCAAAATTTAGCGGTTCAATGTATCGTTGTTTTTTTCACAATGCGCGAAATATGCATATACTCATGTAGTTTATTTATTATTTAATTTCTTTAAATATTATATATAGAGTGATTCAATGCAAAATGCCGCTTGTAAACTGATATCCCATTCAGGACTAACGTCCCTTTTGGGCTAAAAAAACAGTCATTAAATGTCTTCAAGCATTATTAATAAGAAGAAGTTGCTTATTGGTTTAAATGTATGAAGTATTCAACGATTCTTTAATTGTATTAGAACTCTTATTCGTCTACTTAGATACTGTGGTAACAACGGCGACGTAACGATTGCGCTTCATCTTCGACTTGTCGAACTCTTCCGGTAATCGAATTTCCTTAGTTCACATTGGTACTTCAACCACAGTGGCTTCGAAAATGACTAGTGGTCTTCAGCTGCAAAATTCATGAAGTTTCGGGATGAAGGAAAAAATCTTAATTTTCTGAAGTTCTGCTCTAACGTGTATTCAGATTCTATCTAAATTCAGTTAATGAAGTACAGAAATCTTCCTGTAAAAAACTTAAGTTTTAATTATTTCGAAAATAAAATTAAACAGCAAAATTTTCTCCTCGATTACAAATCGGCTGCAAATTCTAATGAAACAACATAGTTTGATAACCGAGTCTTAGAGACAACTCTAACTGTTGGTCCAACGTGAAAAGCTCCAGCCACGTTGCGATAACAATGTGCTGTTAGGAAATTCGCCTTCGGTGGCCAGCCAAACAGAATTTTTAACACAAGGTGGTCTAAATAGTGTTTTTGAACGAAACAAGAACCAAACACTGCGAACCGAACGCACTGAATAAAGAATTACGAATCGAATGCTTGAAGGCAAAAAGCACTTTGCTTACAGCTGCTGCCATTAAAAAAAATACAGAAACTTCATGACGTTATTTTCAGTAGTACGGTAAGTACGGAATACAAATTTCCAAGTTAAGTTTTTAGTTTATTTGAATTTTTCCACGGTTGTCACTTCAAGAAATTTAAGGTAATCTAAAGTACGCAGAAACATCTCTTTTCAATAAATGATAAATAGTAATATTTTATATTTTCGTTGAGTTAAATTATTTCAATCAAGTAATTATTGAAACAAATGAGTTAAATAAATTATTAATTTAAATGAGAATTTTTTACGAAAGTTCTCAGTTGGGGAAATTAGTAGGTAAAGAGCTAAAGTATTACTTATTGTGGATTGTGTAATATACTTAAAATCAATTTTGATCATTTTATTGAGAGTTTGTTTTATTAAAGCTTGTTTGATTCTTAAAAACAAAATTATTTTATAGATCTATCTGAACTGTTGTTACGGACATACTGCACAGTTAAACGGTGCGTGATTAGCATACGATTTAGTTAATAACAAATTCTCCTGATTTTCTTTATTGCTGCTCTTGGGAAGAGCATTGCAAAATTTACATCTGCATTTTGAGTCTTTTAAATCAAAGAATCGATTAAATCTTAGAAAGAAAGAAAAACGGGGAAAAAATTCCAACCATCCATTTTCCATTTACGTGAAAACATATTTCAGTTCCAAAAATAAGCCTTCATCTGCGATAGGTAGAAGCGGAGGTGATTAGTGCCAAATTTAATATTAGGTCTTAAAGCATTTTCGCTTGATACTTCATTCGCTGCCTGGGAAAATATAGCTGAAAAGTACTTACTTCTTCCTTAACTGTTCGACGATTAATACGAAAGACGTTTTAGGTTAATAGAGAATTTAGAACGCAGCAGCGTACCCCCCGGTTGCGAAGAGTTAAGCGTTATTTATGGTAATTTCCTTTTCGAAAGAATTTCGTTTGGCGACGAATTAATCGCAAGGTTATGGGGTCATTATTCAGCTGCTATAGCCGAGTTATTAATTTTCAGAGATAATTTCGAAGACAGTACCATTGAAGGCAAAAGAAAAAAAATGGCGTCTCGCCGTTTGTTTACATGTCATTCTCGTCGTTCGAAGCAAAGGTCATAAAAAGGGGATTTGCGTGATTAACATTAAATTATATTATTTTCCTCATTTTTCCAGAAGAGGGCAGCCAAGAGTTTGAGCTGTGTTTAGCGTTACACGATTCTCAGATTAAAATTTTCGTTAGACAGTTGAAAAAAAAATCCAAACAAATGTAAATCCATTCAAATGAATTAATACCCTCTAATTGTGTTTGCACTCAGAAAACAAAGAGCAAAATGAAACGGTGTTAAACGGGTTATTATAATACATTGTACGAAGAAATAGGGTAAAGACGAGTTATTTTAATACACATTATTATGCAAACAGGAATATAATTGTTAATTGTTAATTTTAATTGTACTTAATGAATTCTTTCGCACAAACAAATTCACTTTCTACAATGTCATTAGTTAATAAGTATTAATCTATTCAGAAAAATCTAAATTTTTCATTTTTCGAATCAAAGATCTTACTAGTTCTTTTGAGAATCCTTTTAATTTACGTTATTTTGTCCCAAAGCTTCATCTGCAGTTTTCAAGAAATGGTTCATAAAATGGTTCTATTTTTTTCCAATGGCGAGCACTTGCCTATAACAGCATTATGCAGCCTATGCCATTTCTGGCCAATCTCCACAATAAAATGGCCACCATTTCTGGCCTTGGCCATTTTATTGTGGAGGCACCTAATAGGTGGCCACCGCTTCCTCTATGAAGATGACGGACAATTTTACATTCATGCCTTCTCCGGGATTCGAACCCGGGCCTTTAAAATGATTCTAAAATGGTTCTAGACAGCGCAACCTGTCATAAAATGTTTCTAGACAGCACAACATTACGTACATTATTCATGATGTCTTACTTTCGAATTTCTGTCACAGTTTGTGATACATTCGTTCCTAATTTCTCTTACTGTGATCAAATGTTAATTAAGGAAACCTATAGTAAATTTCTTAAGGATCCCTATTTTTAAAAATCGTTCATTTCAAATCCAGTGTAAAATTCTTGTTCCAAGAGTTCTTTTAAATATCTGGTAAGGCTTTCACCGAAAACATTCAATAACTCCTCATTGTACTATATATTTATGTCTTCTAATTTTGTTGTGTTGGCTAGATTGTAAAATTTATCAGCAATTCAGATTAATTTTGCATCGAGTGATTGATGAGAACTATTGAATCAAAACTATCATCCATATTAACAGATACAGACCTTTAGGTAGAATGAAATAATACTTATTGAAGTGTTGAAATCATTATATATTCTCAAAGGTAATAAATCGGTAGAAATTTAACGCCGTTTCATTCAACTGCGACGATTTATTAGATTTAGTATTAATAAATTTAGTGCTGTGCGAAACTTAGAAGGGGGTAAGAGTTCTATAGGATGCTTGTCAGTTGAGATAGCATTAAAAGCTGGCCATTTCACTACATTTTAAGGTTACCATCACATTATAAAATCTGAACAACCAAAGCTAAATCCTTAGAGGGAATATTCTCTTGAAAAGTATTCATTTGTAATTTTTTATGATTACTAATCACATCTAGACGCTTCAGAGGTTACATCAGTCACATTTAGACACTTCAAGAAGATAAAAGAGTGTTTTCTGAAAATTATTGTATTAAAAAGTTTGAATTTTGATTTTGCTACCATACTAAGACGAAAGTTTTGGGACTGAAGTGTTACAAATTTGCATGAGCTTCACTTTGGATGAAAAATATGTGCATGCAAAATACTAGAGAAATTAATAAAACCTGCATGTGATTTTCATGAAGGTAGTTTTACCGTGGCAAAAAGATTGAAAAAAGCCGAAACCCGAATGAATTTCCTGATGAACACAGAAAAAGAACAATATCTCTCGAAATTGGCTTTAAAAAATCTTGTGGTTTATTTTCGCACCTATCTGATAGCTAAATAAAAGTCTTATTTCTTATTTTTCTTAAATATGTATTTATCTTTTAATGAAAGTTTTTTAATAAAAAAAGAAGTGTATAAGTATGAACTTTAAAATTAGGCAAAATTTAAGCTTAGATTAATACTGATTTCATGAAAAAGCTCACGTTTTTCAAAGTATTCTGATAAAGGATTCTGTTAAGAATCCGTCTTCTTTAAGAAGTAAATATGCTTCTCTAGTTTTCTGGAAAGTGTTTTTTTCCCTCGATAAATGATGGTACTCTGGACAAAGCTACCTGAGAATGTTAGGAAGCCAGAATGGTAAGTTTTCTGGAACATTCCATGTACATTTCCTTTCTGAGCATTGCTTTAGAAATCAATGTACATCAAATATTTGGTAATTTATTGCTGTTTTATTCGCAACAGTCTAAAATTACCATTCGAACGGACTGACACTTCTCTTTACAAGCATTCGTCTCCATACCATTTTTTAAGAGGGAGGGGATGTATTCCCTTCCGAGTTTTAGAAAAACATCCAAAACACTAGCCTAGATGAAAACGTTTTACACGCGTGACTGAAACACAAACGATGTAATCCATATGCTTTTTTTATTTTATAGTATTTACACTTTATTTCACTTTTGGAAAAATTAGATTTATAATTATGGACTCTAAAATAGATCAATAAAAAATTTCAGTAACTGCAATTAAACTTGTACCATATAAATAAAAAAAATAAATCAGAGTATTGACATATACTTTTTAGTTTAGCACTTTGAAGAATTTATTACAAAATTTCGAAAACTTTGCAAATTGTCTAAAAATTTTCAAAAATGTAAAAATTATAAAATTTAAGAAAATTTTAATTTCAATGTCCGTATATGAATACCAGCTTTTTTGCTTAAAAATTTTAATTGTGAAGCAACGATAAATATACTAATTTAAAAAGTAATTTCATCCAAGAATTCAAGATGCGTAAATGGGACCGAAACACGTAATGTGGTTACTTGCGCATACTAACATCTGTTAATCCTAATCAGTTGAATTTACGCGCCAGTGTTGTGGAAGATATTGCAAATGAAAATTACTTCTATTCGTTTGTTTTATTAAAATTTTTAACGTCTTTATTTGAAATATTAAGCCCAAACCAAAACATTTGCGTATTAGACATTGCATGTTATTCGAGTTTCGAAAAGATAGTAATGCAACAAAAGCCACACAAATATTCACTGTGAAACTTTATGATATTTATATAGATGCATTAGATTTCTGTGAATGACAGATGTAGTTAGCTAGGTTCAAGATAGGTAATTTTGAATTTTGTGGCTCGCCTTGCTCAAGAAGACCAGTGTCTCTTGAAGTGACTTAATGAAACTTATTCATTCAAAAATATTTGAAGCTGAAGGTTAAGTTAATAGAGAAGGTGTCTGGATTCCGCATCTCTGTCAGAAGAAAACAAAGCTTATCCTTTAGTCACCCGCAATTTGTTGTTGCAAACGACATAATACAGAAGCATTTCTTGATGAGTGGTGATTGGAGATGAGAAATGGGTCCTTTTTTTGCAGTTTGAAACATAAAAGACAATGGATTTCTTCCAGTCGAACCCCATTAGCTACTCCAAAGTTAGCCTTATCTAAATACTAATGTTTGTTTGAATATTTGAGGTATAATACATTTTGAGGTCCGAGAACCATGTCGTGCTATAACTGCAAGCCTTTATTGTCTACGACTGGATCGAGTAAACCAAGTTTCGATTGAAAGGTATCCAGCACTTTTTAAAAAAAAGGCTTCATTCTACGGCATAGAGTGAATGCCCGCACTCTGCAAAAATGATTCTAGATAAAATCAAAGAAATAGTGTATGAGGTGTTATCTCTTCTACTTTATTCTCCTGACATTACTCTACCTGATTATTATTTATTCAGGTTGTTCAGCATTTCTTGAAAGAAAAAAAAATCGAAATATGGAAGAAATCAGAAATAGAATTTATAATGTTTTTGATCTAAAACCATCTTTTTCCACAGATTCGGAATTGAAAACTTCCCTACTGAGTGACAAAAAATAATTGACACTGACGATGAATAGAAATAAATCATTGAATCACAATACAAATATATCATCATTGAATAAAAATAAAAATATATCACCATTGAATCAAAATACAAATATATTACAAACTTAGTCGTTTTACTTTGACAAAATGTACACTGGGAGAAAAAAAAACACACAGTTCTATATCTCCCGTTCTACTGGGCCGATTGAAAAAATTCAATTTCAGTTTTTCCTTTCTCGAAAGAGCGACTTAGGATATTAGATTTTTATAAATCATTGTCCTAATATGGGTATTTTGACACAAAATCGGACTTTTTCTGAAATGGTATGCCAGTGTTTTTCACATGTCGATTCTACGACTCAAATTATGCCAAACTGCCAAGTTTTGTAAAAATCGCACGAGTAGTTTTTAAAACATTAGCTCTCAAAATTTCAGCTCCTCAATGTTAATTGAATTTGATACATATTAATATCTCTTTTTTATTAAACTTATTTGATTCTTCCGTTCACATTTCAAAATTTAGTTTTATCCCAAATAAAATTCGCCCATTTTTTATAATTTATTTTAAAAATATGTATTTTTAAATAATTTTTATGAATTTTTCGAAAAATATTTTGGATTATAACCTATAAAAATTTTGCCATCATCTTGAAGTAGATGTATTCCTAAGCATACCTACAAAAATTAGATTTTTTTATTCAAAATTTCCTAAGATATACGTGAATTTATATTTTGGCGCGTTTTGAAATTTGACATGTTTATTATAAGTGATAATAACGAAAGCGGCGTGGTTTGCGCAGTTTGTTAAAATTATTTGAAAGTATGAACTTTGACTTTTTTTCCACTTGTGGACAATGAAAAAAAAAGAAAAGGAAAATAGTTTGCTATAAATTAAGAAGTTGGCCAAAAGAATCATTCTTGGCGCAAACTGAAAAAATGCGCCAAGATAAATTTTTTAATTTCTCCATAAATTTCTCACCAAAAATTACAAAATTTGAGTCGTAGACTCGAAACATGGACAAAAATTGGTATGCTATTTCAGAAAAAGTCCGATTTTGTGTCAAAATACCTATGTCAGAGCAATGTTATGTATAAATCTAATATATATCCTAAGTCGCGCTTTGGAGACATGGAAAACGCAATTTAAATTTCTTCAATCGGCCTCGTAGAACATGATATATAAAACTGTCTCTAATTAGTCCAAAGGGGCTTTGCCCCTGAAGGACTATTGTTTTCGTTTTTCGATTTTGCGTCGGAAGCATTAAATGTCGGTTCACTTTTCAAACTGTTGCCATCAAGTTTTGCAGCCCTGTATTATATTTAAAGAAACTAAATAATGAAGAATGTGCATAAATGTATGTATGTTTCTCGCATTGTGATAAAACGACGGTACTTAGAGGCATCGAATTTTGACTGACGTAATCCTGCTGCGAATATGGACACCTAGAAGCCCAAATTGAAATTTGGAATTTGTTTTATTATCTATTTCATATTTTGTAAAACTTTAACGAATTTTTGATTAACAAACTCAAGGATTTCAAAGCGAGCAATGTCAATGTTGTACAGAAAAAACATTTTTATCTCCAGCGCGTGAGACTGTATAGGAAATTTTAAAGATATGCTCAATTTAAAATTATTTTGCGATATTGTTCTTTAATTGAATTTTATGGTTTAAGTGCGAAGAACATGATATTTAACAAATAAAGGTAACACACAAAATGTTAAAAAAGCTCCTCTTTGGACGTAATTTAAAATCTAAAACATTCCAGTTTTTTTTCGCAGTGTACGTTACTTTCCAGTTCCGCTTATGGAACATAAATTTATATATTTAAACGCAAGAGTTTTGCAACTCATTTTTCTCTCATATGGCAGTACATTTATTTTGCCATGATACGAAGCTCGTTTACTAAAAACAATAAACACATTTGATTTGTACATTTTTCGACATTTCTCATACGAATATAAGGTAGACAGACTAAAAGTAAAAAATGAAATTGAAGATTGCGGCGCTTCAGCTGGCAAGAAATTCTACTCATAGCTAGAATGGGGTGCGTGTATGTTGGGAGCTGTTACATTCTAGTTAATAACTGGTTTGTTGAAACTTATATTTAAATAGGAGTATGCGAAAACAATTTGGCATGTAAAAGGGGATTTGCTTCGCCTCTTGAAATTAACAGCTTTAAAGAGATATTTATTATTTTTTTTAACAGATTTTCTGTAAAAATGAGATGTGTCAAAATAATATTGTAAATTCATCGATAGGGTTGGTTTCGACCTCAAAGTACTGTAAGGAAATTTCATAAAATTCAATAAATATAAACATTAATAGCTGGCTTATGCGCCGTTTTCATCCATGAATAGTTCTTTAAACGTTGCCGAACCGTCGCTGAAACATTTTTGCTAAAATATCTTATGGTTCTTTGAGCTGAGAAACACCACATTCTTTTCCTTTTAGTTTTAGGTTATATTCAGAAGTGCATATTGTTACTTACTTTCCGATTTATTGTTTGTTAATTTTTATCTAATCTATTCTAGTGAATAGTATCTTCTAGAAAACAGAAATTGCAGTATATTTGTAGAAAAATAATGTCTGTATAGAAAATAAGAACTGTACGTAAAAGCTGATATGCTATTTTTATTATCTTAGCTATCCTTTACGTCAGTAAACCTCATATTGCTCTTCTTCATAAAGATTCATTTTCTTGCATCTTATAATCAGTGCAAGAAAATGAATCTTCTTATATGATCAAGTATTAATCTATATGATCAAGTATTTTCTCTCTTTTTTTCTGCATGCCTTCCTGGTTAACGGTAGCACACTTGGTGCGTATTCGAGAGTTCCCGGTGCGAGTTCTGGCGAGGTCATTGATCATTTTTCGTGGTTCCTTCTTCAGAAATCTTGATGTCACTACAGTGGCCCCAGAACGAAAAGGTGGTGGAAGATGATTCTTCACAACCAGGATTCAGCGATTGGGTCCTCTAGTCCCCAGTAGCCTTTTAAAAGGGGGTATATAAGGTATTTTCTCCCTTCTTTGCGCATGAGTTCCTAGTGTACCGGTAGCACACTCGGCGCGTATTCGAGAGGCTTAGGTTCGAGTCCCGGAGAGACCATTGCTCATTTTTCGTGTTTCCTACTTCAAAAATCCTGATGGCACTACAGTATAAGTTGTTAAACTATAGTATAAGCACTGCAGTATAAGTTTCTTTGTTAAATATATATATTTAACAAAGAAAATGAGTTTTATATATAAAATGCGTCAAAGATATAATGTATGTAGTAGAATAAGTTCTGAAAGAAAAGTAACTAAATAATCTAGGGAACAGCTATGTTTTGAAGAGGAATTATGATTATTTAGCTTATGTTAAAGCACTTGAGTGTTATTTGATAAGGAAAGGAATGCACACGTACAGTACTTTTCAAGGAAACTAGGTCGCCTTCAAATTACACCTGGGAAAAAACGCAAAATGTCTCATGCAACCAGCCAGGATTTGAGACAGGGATCGCAGGTTGGGTCATACTTTGAAGCAAAACTATGTAAATATGTTTTATTTTGACGCGAAAGCTAACGGTTAAGGAATAGTTTATCTTAACGCATTTTGTAAATTTTAGTCTGCTCATGTAGTACAAGCATGGTTTTCAAGCCAGCATTCCCAAAAGAAAAAAAAATAGCATTTTTATGTTTAGAATATCTAATCCATTTTCAGTCCTATAATTTATTTTTCTCTACGCACAAAATATGTATCCTTTTCAAAAGACTTGATTAAGATACTGAAGTTCGCATTTTGAAGCCTACTATACGAAAGTATGACGAGGTATCTAAAATGTTAATGATTGCAAGAGAAAGTCCCTTCACGATTTAAATTTTTTCCTCGTTCCGCCTTATCAACACGCCGTTAGAAGTAACATGACATTACCACCAATGAATAAGGTCACAATATCACAAAAAAGTTGTCATGCTTAGTAAACTGTGATTCCTGCACGATTCGCAAGGATAGTCAAGCAAAAACCGCAAATTTAACACTTTCCTGTAATCAAACCGAACTTTTTGCCCAGTGGATTCAGTTAAAGTAGTATATATTTGCGTGATATACTTAAACTGTCTTGATCTGATGTGACAATGGTTTACTGAGTTAATTAACTTCATTCTGTTGAAAAGATGGATGAGATAAGTTTCGAGGAATAATTAAATACGCGCACATATGAGGAAATTTTCTTTAGTAATATATTTTAATTTCACACATGAATAAAAATATTTATGTTGTGATTACATCATATAGGCTTCACGTTAGATTAAGATAAATAAAGTAAATAGTAAATAATATAAGACAGCAAAATAATGCAAGTTAGTTATAGTAAGAGATGCAATTAGTGGAAATATTTTGGTCTTCATTACCGTCAACGATATATTGATAATCCTTCTCTCTCCTTTTTCTCTTTTGTGATGAGATTTATTCTGGTCATCTTATCCTATATTCGAGGGACTGACCTTAGGTTCTAAGAGGCAATCGATGGCAAGTATGACGAATAAAGCCAGCGAAAGAAATAAGATTCTTGTAGTTCATTTCCTCTTAAGAGCGTAACAAAAGCAATTTTATGGTTACTTTAAAACATAACTACAATACTTGAGGAGAATAACATAAGAGGATAATTAATGTTGATGGTAAACTGTTACGATAATAACTTTTATTTCTTATCAAATAACTAAATCCAAAGCTGGTAACTAAATTTGAATTATTGAAATCTGTACCAAAATTTCGATAAATGCCCTCGCCGGGATTCGAATTTCGAACCTCTTAAATATCAGCCTGACGTGCTTCCAGTTACACTACGAAGGCTTGCGGCAAGGAGGCAGAAAATGCCTTATGAGTTTTATATTGCTGACAATTGCAATATCATCAATTTCATTATAATAGTAATTATCATAAACACTTGTTTAAGTATCACCAGAAGTATTCTTCTAGAAATATTTTTTCTTTTTGCGATTCATTTTAAGTCAGTTCTTAAATCAAATTTAAATGTTCAGTAATTCTTGTACAAATCAGCCCATTCTAGTGTAATTCATGAAGCTATCTATCAAATTAAACCCTTTCGAGGTTTTGGTAAATGCCAATAAATTAGTAAATACCATCTACTAAGTCGATGTTATTATTTCTGGAATGCTGCATTTGTGTCTTTGTTTTGTGAGAACGGGAGTATTTCTCATATTTACGCATTACAAAGTGATTATTTCAATCCGAATACCGAAAGAGACCTTTTATTACAAAACACTAAAGAATGCTCATAATGCCTCTATACGAAATGTGTTGACTGTCTGTCTGCAAGAACGACATAATCAAGAGAATAATTCTAAAATGCTGCATTTCATTTTAGAGAATACATGGCTGTGTGACCTCAGTTTTCTTTTGAGTTTATCACATCTAACGACAGTTGAAGTTACGCGAAACGTTTCTGAGAAACGAGCTTCTTCTTTTCCCACCATTGGAGGGTTCCTAACCGAGACATATTTCGCTAAAACATATGTCCCGGCCAGTTATGCGGGACACTAAGCAATTGAAATAAAAATGTTTCACCTAAAAGCTATATCCCTCATATGTTTCCTCACAAGAGCTAGTTTCTCGTACGTCAATCAATCAGAGATCGCGAAAGCGAAAATTCTTGAAATGTTTCTTTCGATATGTTGTTGAGGATAAGTGTAGAAGTGATACAAAGGAGACTATAGTGACTTCAATTGATTTCATTATTCTATTGTTTATTAGCATATTTAACGCAATTACTTTTGACATTTTATTCTTAGCTAAATCAGCATTGTCTAAAATCTGTTCCAGAAAACGTGTTTAGTTTTTTTATTTACCTATAACAGTTAAATTTAACCATTTTGCACCAATCACTATTTGACTATGGGGAATCTAACAAAAATTATATTTACTTATATGTAATTGATTTCGCCTGAAAAATATGTTTTCTTTGATTCGTCACATTCTGACAAACTTTTATTTCGTACTGGTGAAAGTATTGCTTTAGTCAAGATCCGAATACAGTTTTGTTAAAAGGAAATCCAGTGTTCTCCTCCGTTACCATTATATAAATGCCAAGAAATTATAATGTTTTTAGCCGCAATGAATAGTAGTTAGTGACTCTTATTGAAATAACAAAGGACCTGGATTCGAACCCCAAAATGGCAGGGATGTTTGTAAATGTATAGTATCTATGAGGCACGCAAAATATGCAGCGAGCCGAAAGTAATCACGAGGGATTGGTGGTAGGCAAATAGAGGTGGGAGACCCTCGGACCCGTCCCCTGGGGGTGTTGTCTTTCAGAATTGGAAGCGGAACTAAGCAAAGTCGTATTGCCCGCCTGTATGGCGTCCAAGGCTCTTGCCAATGACAGACGCAACCTTGCCTCCTTGCCACGATGAATTTCGTGGGCTTCCTCTGATATCAAATACGGCAGATTAGTCACAACCACAACAACGTAATATTTCGATATTGGCCAAGAATTGTTGGAAGTTTAGCTGAAAGTTCATCTGAAAACGGAAACAAATTTTTTACCGTTTCTCCTAAAATATGATTTTGAGCCAATGAATTCAAAGGGGGTTAGTACTGCATATCATGGTTTAAGAGAAGCCACTCTCCAAAATCGCGAAATGAAGACAGACAATATTTGATAGAATAATGGACTAAAATAAATCTTTCTCTTCTAGCTGTCAGAAATTTAGGAAAAATAGCGAAAGAGGACGAGATTCAGAGGGACGGATTTCTGAAATTTCTAAATTCTATATTGTGCTGCGAGTTCTAGTTTAGAATTTCGAATAACTTTGGTTAAAGTCTCAAACTTTAGCATAATTTCCTTCAAACTCATAATATTAGAAAAATAAAAACCGTTAAGTGTACCAGAACTGTTTATAACCTGACAATGATTATATTCATAGAATTTCATACCCCTAACAACGGTGCAGCACCCTTAAACGAAATACACAGATGTTTGAAATATGCATTTAAAATAATATAAATATGCATTTGCTCTACAACATGAATTGGCACATTGCAAAATAATTTTAGAGTAGATGTTTTAGTAGTCCTATACACTAAATTTCAACGTTCTACGGCTAATCGTGTTTGAGTTGTGAGAGATACATACATACCTATGCATATACGTACAGACGACACGAAAAGAAATCTTCCAAATGGATTCAGGAAAGACTAAAATGGTTGAAATATTATGTTGAATATTAGTTGACATATTATACCTGAAACTTTTCGTGATTACAATATTGCCTTTATATCATACATGAAAGTAAAAATATGTGTTTGCCTCACAGCATGAAATGATATATAATAAAATAATTTTAGTATTTAAAAATTTGATGTGCACACAACATGACTTCCTTATACGGCCTGTTAAATTATACACATTTTTTGCTGCATTTCATTTAAACTTATTTCATCGAATTTCATTACAGATATCTTTCTTATTCAGTCAATTCAGTTCTCACATAGTGGCAACCCAAAAATACATAAAAATTCAAAGCACCTTCGTTCAAAATTGTAAAATACTGGAAAGCATAAAACACCAAACACAGTTAAAAAACATGTTTATAATTAAAATTAGAGTTTCTAAGCAAAAACAAGGGAGCAGGAAGATAAAATTTTTGTGAACAAAACTAAAAGGTAACTTTTGGTCCCACTGGGCGAAAAGGCATTGAAGTTGGAGCACCAGCTGACTTAATTCACTATACTACTAAGAGTTTCAAATGCAAACAAATGTCTGCTTCTTTAATCTTAGCGACACTTATCTATGTTTGCTGCGGCCAACTGTAACGAAAAAAGAAGGTACACAACTGTATGTTATAGAGCAGTCCCGTACATAAAATTTCAACGTGCTACGTCACTTGCTTTTGACACATTACAGACTTTATGAAAAAAATTTCTTCTGAATCCATCTTGCAAACAGAGTCCTTTCACTTCCAAACTAAAATGAACAATGAAAAATATTCTTAAGCAGCAATATTCTCTTATAATTTAAAAATCGGACATTGCTTCCTTTCAATATTAACCTTCCATTATTTATTATATTTGTTAAAGTAAAGTACCTAACCATTGTTTGAGTAGAATTGTTCAACTTGTATCGTCATAATTAGTTGCATTGATGTTTTCCGTACCAGTTTAGAAAATGCAGTTCAAAAGTTTCGTAAATATGCGTTATTCAAGTTGCTTATTAATTTTTACTTGAAACTGTAAAATAATCAGAATGAGAAATTGGTTAGATTATAATAGTTCTGTATCATGACCATGAAAATAGCGGAAGCATAAAAAATAAGAAAATTCAACTCAAGCTATTCTCTGCTTTTTATTGCTTTACACACGAAAAGTTAAATGCAAGAGTCATGACAAGATATAAATTTAGTACATTGAAAACAGTTCAGTTTTAATAAGCATCCGGTCATAGTTCTTGTTTTTAAGTCCTCTTCTTTGTTAAAAGTCACAGCTGGAAATCCTGTATCACGAAAATAACATCGTGCTGAAGGCTGTAAAAAGTTCAAACCACTATAACTTAAATTCTCTTTTATGTTAATCAAAAAAGTTACAGGCTGTGCTTTTCCATTGCTTTTGATTTGCACGAAAGGTTCTATTCGATAATCGTTTTCAGATAAGAGGGAAGAAATCTAATCTATGTGTCCCGCATTGTTAAAATGTTTCTTTGCGTTACAAATAGCAATATTTCATTTTCAATGACATAATTAATCTATATAAGAACCTATGACTTGTCTACCTAGTTCGATGTTCTTCAAATCGAAATTAATATGAATATAAAAATATTTTCTGTTTTAATTTAATCCTGTAAATGTGTATAGCTCTGCTTTCCTAATTTTTAGCCCAAAGGAAGCTATTAGTCTCGAAAAAGGATTTTGCGTCGGTTCACTATAACCGGCATATCACTTGTTGTTGTTGCCACCAAGTATAATTGATCTATTTTATTTTTAAAAATTAATTAGCGAAAAATATGTTTGTATATATGTGTTTATATGTTCCTTGCACTGTGAGAAAAAACGACGGTATCTAAAGTCTTCAAATTTTCAATTACGTAGTCTTCCACCCGAACATGTGTACCTAAAAGACCGAATTTTGAATTTCGAATTTGTTAGTGCCCGAATGGGCTTTTAGTCTCGAAACGAGATTTTGTATCGTCCACTATAAATGGCGAATCAGATTATTGCCACTAAATACTATCTCCAAATCTTTAAAGAAATTAAATAATAAAGAATCTGAATGTACGTTGTATGTTCCTCGCATTGTGAAAAAAAGACAGTGACTAGATCCATTAAATATTGAATAACGTTGTCGTCCACTCGAACATGTGCACCTGAAGGCCCGAATTTTGAATTTCGAAATTTCTATTTCATATTTTTATAAATCCTTTGTGAATTTGTGATTAACAAACTCAACAATGTGAAAGCGAGCAGTGGTAACACTGTACGGATTAAGACATTGTTATCTTCAGGGCGCAGGTTTGTCTGTCGCAAATTTTGAAGATTCGCTGTTTTTAAACATTTTCAGCCCGAATACTATCGAAACGTGTGTCTGTAAATGAAAAAAAGTCTCTTTGTGAGTAATATAAAATCTGAACACTTTCAGGTTTATAAACCCAAAGGGCGTTAGCTCAGAAAGGGCTATTAATTTCGTTTCGTTTTGACATTGTTTCAATATAAATGTCGGTTCACTTTTCAAATTGTTGCCACCAAATATTAGAGACTGTGTAATATTTAAAGAAATTAAGTAATGAAGAATCTGCATAAATGTATATATGTTTCTCGCATTGTGTTAAAACAATGGTACCTAAAGCCATCAAATTTTGAATAATGTAATCTTCCACTGAATATGGGCATCTGGAAGGCCGAATTTGGAATTTTTTTATTATCAATTTCATATTTTGTAACACTTTAACGAATTTTTGATTAACAAACTCAAGGATTTCAAAGCGAGCAATGGCAACACTGTACCAAAAAAAAAATAAATAATAATTATCTCCAGTGCGCGAGACTGCGGAAATTCTAAGGATATGCTCATTTTAAAATATTTTTGCGATATTGCTGTTGAATTGAATTTTATGCTTTAAGTGCGAAGAATATGATATTTAATAAATGAGGCAGCACACAAAACGTTAAATAGCGCCCCTTTGTGCGCAATGTTATATCTGATAGCTTTCAGATTTTCTTCTTATTATTAGTCCAAAGGAATTTAGTCCCGAAGGACTATTACTTTCGTTTTGCGATTTTGCGTTGATTCACTCTGAATGCCCGATTCACTTTTCAAATTGTTGCCACTAAATGTTATCGCTCTGCATTAAAGTTTAAAAAATGAAAAATCTGCATAAATGTATACATGTTTTTTTTTGACGTAGCTTTCTCTTCAAAAATCGTCTGCGTGCGTTGCACGGGAAAATAAAAAGGAATTTTAATTACAGTTCTAAATAAATAGCCAAATAAATGTGAAATTCGTAACAATATTCTCTAAAACTTTAACGAATTTTTCATTAACAAACTCAAAGATTTCAAAGCCAGCAATACGTTGTACAGAAAAACATTTTTATCTCCAGCGCGTGAGAGCGTGTACCGAAATTTCTAAAGATATGCTCAATTTAAAATTATTTTGCGATATTGCTGTTGAACTGAATTTTATGGTTTAAGTGCGAAGAACATGGTATTTAACAAATAAAGGTAACACACAGAATGTTAAATAAACGTCCCTTTGGACGTAATTTAAAATCTGAAACATTTCAGATTTTTTTCTTCTTTTTTTTTTATTTATTTCACATTTTGATAAAATTGTAATGAATTTTTGATTAACAAACTCAACAATTTGAAAGCAAGCAGTCCCAATACTGTTAGAAATAAAACACTTTTATCTTCAGCGCAAGGCTCTTTATGGGAAATTTCTAAAGGCGATTTTACTGTTGAATCGAATATCATGTGGCGTAAGTGCGAGGAACGTGATATTTAATAAAATAAAGTTAACACACAAAACGTGAATAATAAAGAGAAGAAAAGTTTTGTAAGCCAACTTACTAAGAAAAAACATTGATATGATGAACTGACAAAAGACTGAAAAAAATAGAAAAAAGTATATGCTAAAACTTGCAACATAAACTAAAAATATATTCTGCATCCGGAATTCTAAACATACGCTTCTTTTAAAATTTTGTGATTTATCTTTTGAAACGTATATAGCGGAAGTGTGAAGAAAACAATGCTTAATAACAAAGCTAAAAAGACAAAAAAAATTATTTAACTGGAGTGAGTATAGCAGACTGGCAGCGAGAGTTTAAAAAACATTAACAAACCCTTTTGGTCGACCATTAAAATCTTAAACTTTTTTTTTCGAGGTATTACACATGACGCTACTAAGATATTTATCATCGAAGCCGCCTGGAAAGTTTTGCGGTTCCATGAGCCATAAGATTAAATTTATTTTTCATTTTACGTAACAAGCAGCTAGTTCTTAAAGAGTTGCGACTTGATGTAGCATGAGATATTAGCATAATTTACGTTTACAAATGACATGTTTTGAATTAAAACCGTAGCTACTCAATGAATCAAACAAATTTAAAAACAATGATTAATAAAGTTTAAATAAATTATATCTTTTATTTTCAATTAATTGATTTCGATCATGATATATTTCGTTGATATAATTTATAATATACAAACCTGATAGTTTTTTATGCATATCTGCTCTATTATTATTGTAATATGTTTCTATTATTCTCAACTAAATGAGCGGACTGTACTAAACAAACACATTTATTAAAGCTAAGTACTAATAAAATACTACTACATGCTGATTACGAGTAACATACTAACAATAATCAGTTTGCCAACGTTTCCACGTAGTTTGAATGGACTTGGTAATAATCTGCCATTTAGAAAGTTTGTTACCTGTAAGACGAGACAAATCAGGTTCAGAATACGAAGTAACGGAATGTCCATTTAAAAATGATCTGGCCTTAAGGTCTCTAGTTTATTCGCATATGTCAATAAAGGTAAAACTGGATGAAATTTGAGAATACCTTCAGTCTGCGTGACAACAGTCCCGAACTCTTAAGTTCTTGAACAGTAAAGAATCAATTTATAATTGCCGATTGTACGCTGAAGATGATATTTAAAGACTTAATGCCTGCTTCTTATAAACCAGCAAATTTGGTATCCTTGGTGGAATCAGTTTTCAATTTATACCCTCAGATGTTAAGAAAGAAGTTTCTTGTCATATTCCATATCAGACGAAATTATTTCAAAAGTCTTCTGCTCTTCTTTACTTAAGAACGTTGGTCTATGCCACCATAAATCATTACGAAGATGTTCAGCTCTGCGTGATATCAAATGAGCCGTATTATTATGAAAGCCAACACGACAACAAATGTCTTCAGTTGATAAGGTTGCTTTTTATTCCATGCTAACACTACTAAAGAATTAGTGAAATAATACACCTTTTCTGTGGGTACTTGAATGGCCTCTAATATTCTTTTCATTAATTTTACGAACAGAACTGCACCAAAAATTTCCAAATGAGGAACGATAAGTAACTTAAAGTGAAACAGAGATTTGTTGCAGAGAAGTTTTAATGAACATTCATTCGAAGATGACATAGTGTACAATCTCGTTACTTGATGTGTCTGTCTTTGTTTAGTCTAACTGCTGATCGATGGCGCCATTGCTGAGTAAGCGCTGGGTAAACGAATGTTTTTTCTTTACATTTACATTGAGAATTTTATTATTTTTGCATATTATGCAAGTGGATGACTGTCGTTTTTAACTATCACAGCCTTTGATTTTTGAACGTTTTTCTAAGGGATATTTAATTTTACTAGTCTTACGGTTAATATTATCTAATATTTGATACATTTTATCTGAAAACTAAATGTATTCATCAAATGTTCGAACTTCTGTAGCACTAACGCTTATTTCAAATTGTTTGCGCATTTCATAATCTAGTTTCTAAAGTACAATATTTAATAACAGAATGTCCGATAAATCATTTTGTTAATGCTTTAAAACATTCAAAGCTCTTACGTTCTGAGTAACTTTATTATATATCGTATCCCTTTCGATGATTCGAAAGTTAAATTACCTAAATCCATTATCGCCTTTATATGGGTCTCAATAAGGATTCTTTTATTTCCACACCTATCTTGAAGAGCTTTAAATAAAGAACTAAAAATATCATAAACAGTACAAAATTTAAAAATTATTCCATTCGTATATTTAAGAGAAAATTTAGGAACTGATAATTCTGGCAAAAGGATTTTTACGTTAGAATCAAACTTACTACAGATACTTTCATGTCAGAATGTACAATAAATGGTAGCATTTTCATAATTCTTACCGTTCAAAATTCAAACTTCAAAATTCCGTTCTTTCTTCCATTTCGGCGATTTCTTCATCGATAACTGTAACATCCTTTTCGTAAATACTTCAAGAAAATATCTGTTTCTTATGTTCCTAATGTCCATTTGAAGCGATGTATACTATACTTGAACTTCATTTTTGTTTAATACTATCATCATGTTCTCTGTTTTGTAATCTAGTTAGTTTCGCGTTTTAAGCTGTTTTACTTCTGTCCAATGCCAGGATTTTGCTTTCTACTATGGCTTAAAGGCCCAATGTAATTAATATGTTTCTATCATTCTACACTAAATGAGCGGACAACTTTATCAACGTTACTTCCTTATAAAATACTACTGCATGCTGTGTCACGTTTCTTTGCGAATCCAATGGCTAAGTGAGTAATTCCTATGTTTACAATAGGTGGCGCAGTATGCTAACTTCACAATTATGATTAAAAGGACCACTTAAGAACAAATTTCTTTTTTAAGGGCAGATTATTATATCCTTAAATACTAATTTTTGTAGAAATAAATGTTTCAGATGTTACTCTTATTTCTCTAATACTAGATTGTGGATACATACACAAGAATTTCTTCATCTCTTGCCTGTCTATTTTAGCTCTTCGTTGTTTCTGATCCAGGGCGCTCTTGTACCAATTTCTTCTAGACATCTTACTGCATTTATAATTTAACCGTCGGATACTGACTGGGAGTTTCATGGCTACTGTCTCGCACCTTCTCGTGCTTTTCGATTATATTGAGGGTAAAATATAATCATTTTACAATATTGATTATTGCTTTACATTTTACTATCACACTTTATGAGAGGAGCAGCAATAGTACACAACCACCCAGAAGTAGTAAATGCTCATTTCAGCTACCACTCATTTTATTTCTTCGGCTAAAAACTCTTGGAGCAGAATTCGTTTACCAAGAATCAGTACTGAGCTTCATTATTGTCCCACAGATAACTCGCAATGATATTTACATCTAATAAAACAGAGAAATATTTCTCTTCCAATGTATTTTTTATGAATATTAGGTTTCTAATGTAATAAAACTATATGTGAGTATTATTCAGGCATTTTTAACGTATTGAAATGCTTATAAATGATTTATATGAAAATAATTCCGGCGTACTAAACATAATAAAATTATACATTATAGCATTTTTCACATTAGTAAAGGAACTGACCTTAAATAGTTTTAAAAACAACCTTAGAGTGGTGATGACTACATAAAGGTTCGCGGGCAATATTTAATCCGCTAATATATTTATTACGGCTTGTCTGTTATTCTTATTTATTTTCAGTCAATTTACTTTCTGAAATGTTCAGCAGCAGTTTTTGCATCGCGTGCTTAAATATGTCTTGAAACTGCCTGCCACATATACTCTGACTTGTAGGCGAGATAATTCCAGCTTATGAAGAACGTATGGAAATATTTCACCAGCAGATGGAACTTAGCAAAATACCATTAAAATACAATGTGGGGGTTATTAAGAAGATCAATATTAGAATTGCAAGATTTCAGTGTGATCAAATATTCAATGCAAAAGCAAAAAAGAAGATCTGTGATAGAAAAATTGGCCTCTATGAAGGAGTATCCGGTTTTCAGAAAATGGCTGTTCAACGATGTCTTATACTTGGCAATAGTCGGTTGTGAAATAATCTTTCTTGTCATAAATGTTATTAAACTGAAACCCAGAATCATATTAAATGATACGACTTCCTCATTTTCAGCGAATTGCAACGTCAGAAAGGAAGTAACTTCAAATAGTGGGTAAGAAATATATACAAACCGTGGAGTTACATTATATGATAAGTCAAACGGTTTAAAATAATAATAATTTGTGTTAATTATAAATTATTAGCAGATGTTAATCATTCTATAAACAGATTTTTAAACAATAGATAACATCTGAATTTATGATATATTTTGGATACAATTCTAAAAAACTCTAATTGCTGCAAATGAAAGCCATCGTTATGATATAGTGTTTCTTGATCAGTTTTCACCGACTGAAATATTCAGTACAACTAACATCTTTCAGAAAACTCTGCTTCATGTAAAAATAGAATCCCAGATTTGTATTTAAAGATTCAGTTCTTCAATACTTTCTATAGTAATTTCATTTAAAATTTTTGCTTTAGGTTAATCACGATCGCAAGAATAAAACCTCATTCAATAATATACTTAGTAAAAAAAAGGTTACAAATATAGATTCTGAATCTGATAGTGAAATGGTTTTTAACCATCGAACCTTAAATTGACTCCAGAAAAAGCTATTCTTCCGAAAACCATATAACTTATTGTGATATTTTCTGACAATAACTTTAGATATTTAATAAATACCGGCGAAAGATAAGTTTCAAATCCCGATGGTAAAGCACAACAACTCTTTATTTTTAATCATGGATTATTTTAGATAAAATAGGAAATTTACTGAAAGGACATGGATATTTGGTCTATTTAATTGAAAGTGTTCATTATTATTCAAACGACTATTTCATCCTTACTTTGTTTTCTTGCTTCAGGTTTCAAGCATGTCTAAAATGTGAGTAAAATTCAACAAAGCAGTTATGGAAAGTCATTCATTTTTGTTTTCAGCTGCACCAAAAATGACGTCATAGCGGTAACGACCAATCCCAAGCTCATTTGACAACAGAACAAGCGGAAGAGAAGTACCATGTTGAAGATATAATGAGTGCAATTTTCCTGTCTTAATTAGGCTTCTAACAAGTCAGTTTGAGCCCACTTAATGGTTATTATTTTGCTTATTTTTATGTTTAGTTGTCGTTTTCTTTTAATTTTCATGTAGCGAAGGTCTCATCTGCCTGCAAATTGGAGGCAAAGTTTCCGTGCGTGGTTCGATCAAAGTTTAAGAAAGTGGAAAAACGGAAAGAACTTTGTATTACCGTAATTGTGAAACCTCGCAAATCAAAAGATTATTATTTTTAAGTCAAGAATATGTCGTCTCAGTTACGTGAACCATAAAAAGGATCAAAGTAAGTCTCAGAAGTAAAAGAAAGATGCTAAAATGTGAAAGGGCAAAATGAATTTGCAAAGAATTTAATGAATAATGAAGTATTTGGAGAGGAAAGGAAATTCTTTGAGATACAGAAATTTTAGAAAGAATAGCAGAACTAAAAATTGCTAGCGAGTAGAAAAAAAATTCGTGCACTAAGAGAAACTGTAACATAACTTCAAAAATTAATTAGATGGGACTTGAAAATGAAATCTCAAAATAATTCGGTATTTTAGTCGAATTCACAAAGGAAAGGAAAAGTCTTATGAAAATCAGAAGCGAAAACTAATTATGCTTAGAATATATAACTAATTAGGAAATTTATTACATGTTATCAGTTTTAATAAAACAACGGTAATTAATAAAGAGCTCTAAGTTAAAATAAATATGTGTTAAAATATTGAGTTTGTTTTATTTTAAAGCAACAAAAAGGAAAAAATTAACACATTTTCTGCTTAGTTAAAATTTGCTAAAACTTGATGAATAAATTGAATAATTTTCCAAAAAATGCTAATTTATTTACTCAGTCATATGATATATAAATATATTTTAACACTAGAATTATCAGCGATTAACACATACTTATTTTATCTATGGAAGAAACTTCATGGCTACTGTCAGAATGCTAAAAACAATCTTTAATTTAAAGAAACTTTTGCTTAACTTATTTAGTATACATGCTAACGGCAAAATACACAGTCCAGTCACATTAATGTGACCAACTGTCAAAAGGCAGAATAACCACCTTTCGCAGAGCGGACTGCTGCGAGACGTGCAGGAAGAGAGTCACATAGGTCCCTGAAGGTGTTCTCTGGGATGTTGAGCCATGCCGACTCTAATGCCGTGGCCAGCTGCGCTAGATTACGCGGTTGAGGATCCATGGCGAGAACAACTCGATCGAGATAGTCCCACAGATGTTCGATTGGGTTTAAGTCAGGTGAGTTTGCTGGCCAGGGGAGGACGGTAAACTCATCCTGGTGCTCTTCGAACCACGCACGTACACTGGCAGCTGTATGGCACCTCGCATTGTCCTGCTGGAAGATGCCATCATCCTGAGGAAAAACAATGCGCATGTAGGGGTGAACATGGTCCGCAAGGACAGATGCGTACTTGTATTGATCCATTGTGCCTTCCACAATGATCAGTGAACCTAGAGAATGCCAGGAAAACATTCCCCAGACCATAATGCTCCCGCCTCCAGCTTGGACCGTTCCGGCAATGGTTGCAGGGTGGTTCCTTTCAGAGGTTTCACGCCTTATACGCCAACGTCCATCTGTCCGATGGAGCATAAAACGCGATTCATCCGAAAACGCAACCTGTCGCCACTCAGTGGACGTCCAGCTGCTGTACTGGCGTGCAAATTCTAGCCTTCGCCGTCGATGAACAGCAGTCAGCATAGGTGCACGAACCAGGCGTCTGCTTCGGAGGCCCAGACGCAGCAATGTTCGCTGAATAGTACTTTGGGAGACACTTTTGGTAGCCCCTTGGTTCATTTTGGTGGTCAGTTGCTCAACGGTAGCCCGTCTATCTGCCCGAACGCATCTCCGCAACCGTCGTTCGCCTCTGTCATCTATGGCCCGTGGTGCACCACATTTGCCACGTCGCTGATTTTGGACAGTCCCATTTTGCCATGCACGGTACACTTTTACCACGGCGGCACGCGAACAGTTCACAAACTCAGCCGTTTCGGAAATGCTTCCACCCTTGGCCCGAAAGCCAATGATCATGCCCTTTTGGAAGTCGGATAAATCGCTTCGTTTCTGCATTACGCCAACGATTGAAATGTTTTCCGAAGTCCTCACACACCCTTTATATACGCTCAACTGCACTGTGCTGCCGTCTGCCTTCTGTGATTGGTTATTTAACTCTGACATGGAAAGTACGTGGTGGTCACATTAATGTGACTGGACTGTGTATGAAACGCCGTCATTCTATGCAATGCCTAGTCATTGTATATAATGCCAGACGTTTTTAGGTAACGTAGGAAATATGAATTACTACATACTTTCCCTAGGCATTGTATATAATACCTAGGCATTCTTGTCATTCTATAGTATGAAAGTAGTGTGACAAAGTATGAAAAAAGGTTATGATAAGGCTATTTTTTAAAAGACTGTCATTTCTCAAAAATATAAATATTATTTTGAAAAATTAATGAAAAAGTGCCATTAAAAACTGTTATTCGAAATATGTAAAATAAAATAATGAGATGAGTTTGATACAACATAATAAGTTTGCATTTTCTAGCTGGCTGAGATTGGGAATCAATAAAATCTCCCTGAAAGCGGAAATTAAATTCAGAAACAATCATTAAGTTTCACGTCAATGCCTTTTTTAATACTTTTTTGTTTTTCTCTGGCAGTGTTCGCAAAAGTAGTTGTAGAGTTCGTAATATTACACGTAACACTGTTGTAGTTGGTTGAAAATTCTTTTAACATTCTGTCACGTTTTCCATCTGCAGTACTCAAACGGAAAATAACTCAGCGTCCGTGACGCAATACTGTATAGCAGTGCTCCGCAACCGGTGTGCCGCGGCACACTGGTGTGCCATGAGTAGGATATAGGTGTGCCGCAATCAAATACATGTATTTGACATTTTGCAATTTTTTATCATGTATTTAATACACAATGACAATTTTTTTCCCTTAATAATGTCTATTTTAAATGTTTTTATATATTTCACTGTTGTGTGGTTGTGTGTGTGATTGTAAGTGTGTCAGCATTTGAATTTTTTCGGCACTTCCTTGATAACTCGGAACTCAAAAATATATAACTTTTTTTTAAACCTAAATTTAAACGAAATATATTGGTTTCAGACCATTTAATTTAAAATTAATAGCTTTAAAACTGTTTTTTTTTTAAATTTGAAATAAACCAATCAAATTGAAGAATTTTTGTTTTTTAATTTTTTAAAAAAAATATCGATTATTATAATTATTATGATTGCATATAAATAAATATGTTATGGTTTTATAATTGTATATTTTTCAAATTAAAAACAAAAATTTATTGTAAATTTTGTGTATAAATCAATACATATATACATTAGCTTTTGGTGTGCCACGAAATTCCAGAAAGATTTTTTGTGCTTCGCAGGTGAGAAAAGGTTGCGGAGCACTGCTGTATAGTACTGACGCTTTCTTTAACAGGGTAAATGAATGCATTTTCGTTTTCTACAAACATCACATCCTAGCAATTCAGCAGTCAGTAGTCTTGTGGTTCCTTCTGAGTAATAATTTTTGCTTTTTTACGTCATTTACTAACTTTTGGTAAGTAGTTTCGGCTCTTCGAAAGGAATCAGAAGTGTATTTCATGCTTTGCCGGTTTGACATTCGGCATTCTGTAGAATAGCCTAGGAAATGTGTGAAATATGAGTCGGTTCATGCTCTGCCGGCTAGTTTTAGGCATTATATACAATGCCTAGGCATTCTATAGACTACCCAATTTCAAACTTTGCCGGTAACATATATATATATAACTTCTTTAGTATTCGTAATAATTTCAGAAAAGTGGAAAACTTCTATTTTATGCTTCTATATTAAAATTTGATTTTTACGTGGATTAAAAAAAATGTGAAAATTCGCTCTAAAACTGAATTTATAGTAAAAAAATTCCAGGATTTTTGCTATTGTTTACATCGGCATTTCAACAAATTATTAATATAAACGTTTTCTGTATACAATTTTATACAAATATGTAGCTATGCATGACTGAAATGTTGACTCATTAGAATATCTATAGTTATACTAATAATTAATATGCTTACAAGATTCCAAGGTAATTTCTTTTTCCTTTAATATTTTATGAAAAATTGATTTTCCTGCTTGCGTGCATGATATCTCTGAACTGGCTAATTAGAATTTCAAAAATTGTGATTAATGTTATAAAAACTGCATGCGTATGAATAATTGCTCTTTTGACATAATTTTTAATACTGTAGTTAAATTTAAAATCACATGAAAATTTCGACACGTTACTTTTATTTACTCAGTGACAATTATGGCGATTATGCATTCATTCTTTGTAAATATATAATCATGCACTCTTACAAACTTACAAATATATTTTTACCTTTGGTTCTTAATACGAAGAAAAATACGTACATTTACAAGATTTTAAGGTAATTATAACTTTAAATTAGGATTACTCAAGACTATAATTTTCTTGCTGGCATGCCTAATTTCTCTGGCATTGTAGGTAAGAAATTCAAGAAATTTTAACCAATTGTATATGAGTATAAAATTACCAACAAATATGCTTCTCGCTTAAAAACTTAAGAATTTGCCTTTAATTTTATGTTAAAAATAATCGATTTTAAGTCTTAAAAATCTTTCTTTTTTTTTTGAAAATTTAATTACATTTTTTTTAAAGTGTGTCATTTCAATTTTACATTAATTTTCTAATGTGGAGAAAAATCAGTTAAAAGTAATGATTTACTTATCTATAATGCGTTTTCATATAATACGTTTTCTGTGTTACCTTTATTTATTAAATAATATGTTCTTCGAACTTAAACCATAAAATTCAATACAATAGCAATATCGCAAAATAATTTTAAAATGAGCATACCTTTAGAATGTCTGATACTGTCTTGCGCTCAAGATAAAAATTATTTTTTTTTCGTACACTGTTGCTATTGCTCGCTTTGAAATCCTTGAGTTTGTTAATAAAAAATTCGTTAAAGTGTTGCAAAATATGAAATTGATAATAAAACAAAATCCAAAATCCAAATTTGAACTTCTAGATGTGCATATTCGGGTGAAAATGCACGTTATTCAAAATTGGATGGCTCTAGGTACCGTTGTTTTATCACATTTGGAGAAATATATATATACATTTATGCAGATTCTTCATTATTTAGTTTCTTTAAATATAACACATGGCGATAATATTTGGTGGCAAGAGTTTAAAAAGTGATACGGACATTTACAGTGAGTCGACGTAAAACGCCAAAACGAAATTAATAGCTCTTCTGAGCTAACGCTCCTTTTGGCTAAATATATCTCATAAATGAACAGAATTGTAGAATAGTAGACAGCAATTAAAAAGGGAAAGAAACGTAGCCAAATTCTTGAAATTTGAGTCAAATATAAATGAAATTTTCTATGTTATGCAATTCAGAATTAGGGTTCCAATACACCTTCCTGAAACAAAGAATTAAATCTATGAGGAAGACTTCCAGGAAATCCTTGGCATATTTTAAATGCAAAGCAATTTGTAAACAAGCCCTTAAATTATTATTAAATTTTTTTTCTTTATTTTACCAAAAACTCGTAAAATTTAGAATAACTTGCTTAATTTTTTTCTTCTAAAATTTACAATTATCTACCTCCATTTACTTATCCCACGCAATGCATTCGTCATAAATCTATCTTCTCTTTTACTTAAATTTTATTCCTCACTTTCTTTCATCCCTAATTCTCCTGTAAGAAAAAAAATTAAATGTCATTTATATACACTTAAAGGAAACCTAAAAACATAATTCGTGCACCCTTTTCTCTTTTTTTAGGCTGGCAACGGAAAAAAGTTACTTTCTGCTCGTAAAAATGGAAAAATAATTAACTTTTTTTCTTTCTTGTCTATGATGGCAACAGTGCAGTGAGCGTTCGAAACCTTCCATCATTTTTATTACGCTTTTTATGCATTCGGTTCTTTCCCTTCATTCTATTCTCTGTGTGTTAATGCGAGCGTTTATAATAGAGGCGTGTAATTTAAAAGGCTGTCAGGAATGCTAGCAACCTTGTTGATGATAATTAATGGCAAACCGACCGCGGGAAATTGTTTTTCCGGTTCGTCGTGGGTATTAAAATTTGGTCGTCATGACAACGCGACGCGAACTAGTTTTTAGCCATTTGTAATTCCTGTGCTTGAAAGTTCTTGCTATCTTGCTTGTATAGCTAAGGGCTAAAATTGACAATACCGAGCCTTATCCCGAGTCTGCAATTTTATTCTTTTTTTTTCTTTTTACACTGAATTATAATTTCTCCAAGAAATATTCATTTGACAGTCTCTTATTAATTTACAAAAGGAAATCATTAATTTAGGAGATAAACATAATTTAATACTAAAAATGAACTCTGCTTACCACTTTCCAAAAATTTTGGCATGTTTTGAAAACCTGACATCATTTATATCTGTAAAAATGAAGAAAAGGACCTTTCTATTCTTAAGTTCATAAATTAAAGAAAATGCCATTATATAGTGGTAACCAATAATACTTGTATATCTGTAAAACCAGTTTGGCAGTTAAACTATAGATGAAATATTAATTACTTAAAAAGTAAATACTAGTATCACACAGTAGTCAGCTGGCACTGGAGAACTAAACAAAATGCATAGTCAATTGACCTGAATGTAATTTCCTTCTTTATTAGAAGACTATGCATTTTTTAACTTGATTTATAAAAAGAACAAGGCGGTTGGTTTTACATTAAATGGTCTCATTTATACGAGATTGATATGCTGAAGGTATTCTACACAGGCGGTAATTAAACAATGTAAGTACCGTAGCCTGAGGTAAGATTAAATGAATATTTTTACTGCCTTGTACGAAGTAAAAAGGAAGTATTGTAAACGCGAAAAATTTCGGGTATCATATTTCAACAAAAATATCCATTCTGACCGCTATCGAATGCAATTTAACGATGTTTTTGCGTGACATTTGTACGTAAAGACACAATAAAGTACTCTACTTCCCGCAAAAATTTATAAAACTAATTTAAAATGGATTCTGAAGAGATTTTTTTGTGGTGTCTGTGCGTACGTACGTATGTATGTATGTATGTATGTACCTCGCATATCTCGAAAACGAGTAGCATCAGAACGTTGAAATTTTGTATATAAGTTTGCTATAACATGTAGATGTGCACCTCCCTTTTTCATTGCAATCGGCCGCAATATATATATACCCATTCCGTTACTCGGCTCAATGAGCTCAGATTTTGTATTCTTATATGTTGATAAATTTCAAATTTTTTGTTTTAAAAATGATTGAATTATGTTGCCCTTATCTTCCGGTTAAGTTTTTTACGCCTTTAGTAAATCTGCATGCAATATTTGTAGAATTATCAACAATTTAAAAGTTGTTTAAGTGCGTATAAGCCTAATTATTTTTACCAAAGCAGCCATATTTGTTTACATTTGAAACTTAGCAGAATAGTGTATTTTGAGTTTTTATGAATTTTTGCCTTGTCGCAAAGTGAGAACTGAATTAATTGAACGAGAAATATCGAATCGTCTGTGAGAAACTGTTTCTTTCTTTCTTTTTTTTTAAATTGTTTAATTTCTTTTATACATCGTTTTAGATTCGTTATAGTACTTGAATAGAACGTTTGGCAACGATTAGATAATTCTTCAGATGATCTAATTTTTTGTGCATTCTGAGTTATAAAATGAATGCGATGTAATGCTGTTAAGTGAACCTAGCGACAGAGTGTCAAGAAAAAATGAGTATAATTTAATATTCCTTACGAGGAAGTCATGTGGTGTACAGATTAGATCTTTTCTTTTAGCGTAAAGGATGCAATAAATTATGAGCGTTTAAATGAAAAGCTGCCTGTAAAATACTTTTCATCCGATAAAGGATACGCCTTCTTTTCATGCTATAAAGATAATTTAATGAAATAAAGATCGCACTGAACATTGCCTGATAGGGATAGGGTAAAATAGTTAGTTTTGTGTCCCATGTAAACTAGCTACAAATCAGGCTTGCCATGCATTGTTATAATAGTTCGCTGCCGAAGTTCATGCTACTAACTGCTAACCCGTCTGTATATTTTTAATGTAATTCCAAAGAAAACGTTTTGCGTAAGGAATTCGGTTTAAGAACTTAGATAACTAAGAGCGAAACAAGTTTATTTTTGTGCATTTTCTTTAAAAGTTACGTTCGTAAAAGTTATGTTCAGAAAACAGATTTCTGAAATATAGGAGAGGGGGGTGCACGAAATGTCAGAGACTCAGAACAGTTTGTAATATGTTTAATGCGCATACTTGTTTAGAAAGATTCCTCACTGAGATCTGCATGGTTAATTCGGTTAAAAATGGGTTCAGTATGCCAACGTTTAGAGTTGCCAGAAGTTACTAAAGCAAAGTAACAATAAAAGAATTGAAAAGTTGACTCACAGGGATTCTGTCATAAACATAGACATAGACATGCGCTTTGTTACGAAACTCTTTCGCGAATGCAACGTTGCCGGCTCCATGAAATAATGCGCTGAGGCACATAATGATGTAAAGCTCTAAAGGTGGATAATCTCAAGAGGAGGGGGTAAGGGAGAGTAGAAAAAAAAGAAGCGACGAGCAAAAGGTCGAAGTAAGCAAACAGAAAGCATCTGGCATTCTGTAAAAACAGAAATAATCTGGGAAATAGATTTTATTGGGTGGAGAAAATTTCATGATTGCTAAGCGAAAATGTCGGTGAATAAAAAGTAACGAAATCTTGGTACGGTTGTCAAGACTACTGTTCCTTCTAGTTGATTTTACAAGCATCACTGAAAATCCTGAGTCAGAACAGGGAGCTTACTCAAAGCTATGCTCGTGCGTATGTAGAAAATAAAGATAAGGAGGGTTAAATTTACCCTTTATTCTCACGGCATACAGATGCTCCCGCACTGCGGAATACAAAGACCAACACTTTTGGTCCAGAACGTAGAAAGTAAGAAAATGAATTAACTAAATACGAACTAAGATACTTTGCAAAGACTAGTAACGCGAAGATTAGCCGTTTAATATTACGTACGTAGTGAGCAGAGTGCAAAGACTACAAATTTCAAATTTCTTTCAATATCAGCGAGAACAAATTCTGGCCCTAAAGGCAGACAACGAAAATCACACGCGTGGTAAAGGCCGCGAGAAATCGCTTTTTCAACACTTCTTGGCTAAAAGCCATGCCTTAAATATTTCTAAAGTTTGAAAACTCATTTGCATACACTAAATCTATTCGCGCTTATTCTGATCGGAAATGGAAAATAAGGGAAGACAGTAAAGATTTAAAATAAAATAAACGTTAGTAAGACTTAAAATCCTTACACGGTTACATAAAAAAGGTAGCACTTGTTACAAACAATAAACTAAAAAAAAACCAATTAATTATAAAACGAGAATCAATTCATGCAAATACGATATCCAACCAAATACGATATCTGGTCACAATCTATGATAATGCGACCTGCAGGAGGCCTGATGGATTTATCTTCTTGAAGAATCTCATGCTTGAAGACTTGCGAATATTTATTTAAGTTACTTGTAGTAGCCTTTCTGAAAAAATAATCATTAGTTCCTTTTATGTAGTCCTTAATTTCCTCCAGTTTTAAGTCTCTATATAATTGCGAACAAGACACTTTGAATCAGTCGTTATACGTAGAAATTTATTTTTCACATCTTGAAGTTGATGTATTTGATTTTTTGTAGCTGTATTCCAGGCAGGGGCAGCGTAACACAAAATAGGATAAATACTTGTAGTATAAATATGACGCTTTGTACGAAGGCTGAGGTAGGAATAATTTCCAATTACGGTAAGAAATCTGTTCATAATTCCTAGTGCTTTACTACGCACACTCTTAATGTGTGGAGTCCAAGAACTATTCTGGTTGATAATAATACCGAGGTATTTTGCTTTGCTTACTATAGGATCAAATTCATTGAATAAAAATAAATTTTTATGATTTGGCCGATGTTTCCTGATTTTCCTAAGTATGAGAAGTTGAGATTGACTGGATTTGATTTTTACTTTCCAATTTGTGCACCAGTCTTCATTGGAGTGGACGTATTTTTGAGTTTAGTGAAGGCTTTATTTGCTTTGATGGATTTAATGACGATAGCCCTATCATCGGTATAACATGCTAACATAAAATAATTATCCAATCCTGAGTGAGGAAATTCTGAGGTGTAAAGAAAATAAAGCACAGAACCTAGAATACTACCACATTAAGATTTCATCACATTCTGATTACTTATGAAAGGCTGTATTCTTTCACTGTTAAGTTTGTTTGTGTTGTTAGTTAGAAATCAAGTATTACTTTGATTTTTAAGTCACTTGAATTATTTAGTTGTTACCTATCTTATAATCAGGAGAATGAATTTCATATATTGGCATGGGACAGAAACTGTAACGTGATCTTTTTAGAACTGGGAGAAAAACTTACTTAAATCAAAACTGAGAAAAATAAAATCCCTATTAATAACATTAACGTGCATAACTTTATTTTGTAGTATTTTTTTTAGCCCAAAAGGGAAGTTAGTCCTGAATGGGTATTCGGTATTTTGCGTTCGAAACGGCATTTTGTGTTCAATCACTAAAAATAGACTTTGTATAACTTTTCATATTGTTGCAACTAAATGTTATCGCTCTGTACTATATTTAGAGAAATTAAATAATGAATAATCTGCATGAATGTATGTGCATTTCTGGCATCATGAAAAAACAACGGTACCTTAGGGCCATCAAATTTTGAATAAGGCAGTCCTCCATCCGGACATGGGCACCTTGGAAGCTACCTGGAATTTGGGACTTATTTTATTATCTATTTCCTGTTTTGTAAAATTTTTTATTAATAAATTTTTTATTAGCAAATTCAACAATTTGAAAACGAGCAGTGGCAATACTACACGGAAAAAAACATTTTTATCTCCAGTGCGCGGGCCTGCCTACCCAAATTCTGAAGATATGCTGTTCTTAAAATGTTGATGATACCGGCAGAAGAATATACAGCTATTTTACAAAAGCCAGTGAAAAGCATTGCAATGGTGTGTTTTAGTTGACCCAAATTTTTATAGGTTACGATCTGTACAACAGCTGACTACTTCGTTTCGGCTTCTGGAACAATGCAGAATGCGTATATGGAGGAGTTGGAGATTTCAACTACTAGATATTTTACTGCTCAGGAATGAGAGCTTCCATTTGTGCAAGCCATCTACTGAAAATTGCCAGGCATGGACAATAATAATACTTGCAGCAAAAATTTGCAAGACATACCCAGAACTACAAAAGGATATCTAGAAATACATAAAATTAGCAATTTCAGTATACAAGAGACATGCATGATCAGTCAGTATCTTACCTACAACAATACCTTGTTACTCTCATTATCTGTACGAGTTGGAGCATAATCTTTTATTTATGCTTTGCGTGACCATGTATTCTATGTTATTTATACTATTTTTCTATACTAGCATAGTTTTTAATGTAAAATATAATGCATCTTATTTTATATCGAAATGTATATTTTCTGCATTTATTGTCAAGCCTGAATTCATGTTTTTATTATTATTGCATATTGCATGTATACTTATTATTAATGTATCATTGTAGTAATAAATAGTAACATCAATTCAGATGAATAAAAATTCAGCTGACTGAAAGCCAACTAAGATAAGTACCCTTATCCATCAGAGATTTTGGACATCAGAAGGAGAGGATATATTTCTGCTCAACATTATTGCAGTTTGGATCTAAATATCTCAGCGGATATATCGGAGTATCTAATGGAAAAGTTTTCAGTCTTTTATTCCAGTTTTCTCCTTTCTCATATGTCAGAATGTCCCTTTCTAAGATTATTGACATCATAATATGTTACAGCAACTAAGTAATATTTAAAACATTTTACTTTAGTTATAATATGAAATTGTGTATAATTTTTTATTAAATAAAATTTCAGTAAAATTAAAAAAAAATTAAGAATTAAGTTTTTAACTAACATTTTTAATAAAACTTAATTTGAAATACATTACTCAACAAAGTAATCTTGATTCAACAAATAAATTAAAATAATTTCAATATCTTGAAGCTCACTTCACTTTAATGAAAACAACAAATAGTCAAGGAAAAATTTGCGATTATTTTCTTCACGAAACCAGAGATATGTGAAAAAAGGTTTGATAGGGCATAACAATTTTAAACTCCAGTGTACTTCCTTGCTTCCTTTTTATTTGTATGAGAGAGAAAAGGCCAAATTCACAAACATATGTACGTATAAATGGAAGCAATGCATAGGTAACAATTTCTGTCACGTTTGTGTAGAACTCGAGTATCAAAGAACAGTGCTTGGTGACTGCCCAAGTAGTACATGACGTAGCAAAGACGTTGCATACTGGTCCGAGAGGTTGCAAAGTGATCGTGGTGCATCTTGGCAATTTGTCGACTTCGCTGAAACGTCGTGATGTGACCGCTTTTAGACGTGATCGTTTTAGCATTTTTTTCATAGTCCATCAGCGTTACTTTTAGAATGAAAAGAGACTACTAAATCTGCCCTTTCAAGAATCTGAAGTCCGCATAAGATTTATTTTGCGGTGTTTCATTACTTTATTTCATTTAAATATATTAATCTAAGGTAGATTCATCTAATGACACATAAATTTAGTATAAATACTTTTGTATTATTAAATTTAATTAGTACTAAAACTACGTGCTAAATTATTGTTTAAAATTTTGTTAAAATAATTAATACTTAAAATATTTTTTTATAAATATTACAGCAAAATATTTTAAAATGAAAATATTCTATAGTTATTAATTTATGCATTTTGCATATTTTAAAAAATCATATTGCCGAAATCAGTGCAAATCTAATTCTTTGCAAATCACATGTTAGCAATTATTTCATTACTGAAATTTGACTTTATTTATTATTTTTGAAGTAGGTACGAATTTATTTGAATTAATATGCTGACATAATATGAAACATTTTACTGCATACAGTGGAAAAAGTTCTAAGTTTTACTTCATTAAATTTATAAGGTATTTCTCCCACCTTCTTCGCATGCCTTCGTGGTGTAGTGGTCAGCACGCTCGACGCGTAACCGAGAGGCCTGTGGTTCGATTCCCGGCTCATTTTTTATGACTTCTGCTTCCAAATAACCTAATGACTTTATAAATTTATCATTTGAAAAACAGAGTTCTTAATGTCAATTAATTCAACTAAAAATTAAATAATTCAAATGTAACTTGCCGTAGGGAAATTACATTTACCATTATTGAAATCATTATAAAGCACAATCCTAAAGTTCATTAAATGTAGGTACTTTCATTCTACAACCATTTCATTGAGAAGCTCATTCCTGGGAATTAAGTTCATTCCCCTACAATATTCTTTTTATTCCAAACTGAACCTTACTAGTTTCCTGCCATACTAGTGAGCATTTCGTATAAATAGAATATATCTCAGCTTATAAATAACACATAATTCGTTTAACCAACTGAAGAGACACTTGAGTGCGTGAGACAGTCTGGCAGACAAAGTAGAGAAACGGGTTTAGAAGAACTCTCATCACTAGGTACAGTTACAGATAAATTAAACAACAGCGATAGATATGCGTTAATCTTAAATAATATTTATTCTCCTAATGCCATTTGCATTTAGCAAAATTATGACGAGTTAAGTTTGCTAACTGTAACTGTACATTATTCATAAAATCAGCGTGATATTTTGTAAGATAAGGTTTATTGCCCTTGTGTGTTAGCAGAAGTAAGTACCGTTTGCAACTAAAATAATTATCTTTCAAAATAGTTTTTTACTTGAAATGATGTTATTTTGACAAATTATGTTATTTTCTTTCCTCTATAAGCTTTGCGCTGATTGTCAATGAGTGATTAATGTTGGAAGCGAAATGCCGTTAACGAACTTCAAACAGCTGTAAAATAGTCTTTTTCCTGAAGTTATAATATTAGATGTTATAATATTTTTTTAATATAGATTAAGAAGAATAATTACTTGCGTCGAATTAATTAAATAAAAAGAAAACTGAGTTTAAAATGTTTTTGATCTAAGCAATGGTATTGGTAAATTATATGTATTTAAAGTTCTATAATTAATTTATCAAAATGTAAACTAAAATAAAATGTTTTCGCCATAATTATTAATTGTGGAATTTGTATTAATAAGCAAGTAAAATTAAAATCTCAGAATATTAAACTGATACTGTCATGAATGTTTCAGATGATTGAAATTAAAATAGGAAACATTCTTATTTTAATTTTCTGAAACTTAAATATTTCAGAATGAAATGCTCTACTAAACAATTTATCGTCGAAATTTTTATTGATAAATTTTACTTTTTAAAGTATTGCTTTAAAAAGTAACTATAAAGTAACTTTTAAAAGTAAGTATTATAACTTACGCAACTGCTATGATCAATATAAATAAATTTTTATTATGGATAAACTTAACTTTTTAGTTGTGAATAATTGAGCATACATTGTTAAGGGTTTACAGTTACATAGCCTTCGATCAGTATTACACTTTTCAAATGGAACGTTTTCAGTTAGAGTTTACGCATTTAATGAATTGCTGCGATTAAACAAAGACTAACATTTTTATGGTTATAATTAATCATTTTGCGTTACATTGTTAAAGCTTTATTACTGCATGTATTTTGATTGATATCGTTATTTTTAAATTAAAAGAAAAAAGTTTACTTATGTTCATAATATGTGGTAAAGAAACTTTTATAGTAAACATTTAATATCTTTGAAATGATATGGCTATTTTGCAGTGTTTCTGAGATTTAACAGAAACGTTATCTCTGAGATTTAGCCGAAAAGAATGTGATAGTGCTGTTATAATCTGAAGCGCTTTTTATTATCCACATGTATGGCTTTACTTTTATTTATGTCTGATTGAGTTTTATTTACTTAAAACCTACTATTGATGTTATATATTTATAATAACCACTGTTTTCATAATTACTCTCACTTCGATACACTAAAGAATTAAGAAAAGAAATGATGGAATCTTAAATAATATTATCTTAGAAGTTAAGTTATTTAAAAAATATAGTTTAAAGTGCTGAAAATAATTAAGGCTACTTAACGAATGAGATATAATTAGAAGCAATGTTGAATTAAAATTCTGAAATAAATATTGTTGCATGCTATATACGTTTTCTATTTTGTCGCTTTATGATAGATTTGGCTAATAATAGCTTATTAAATGGTATTTTCTTAGGAATCTTCCTAGACAAATGAATGAAATCCGAAATCACTGGTATTTCATCCTCAATTTAAATCTCGATGTTATCGTTTACGGTTGCGTATATTTTTTTTCATGGTTTATCTCTGTATAATATTCGCTTAGAAAGCTCTCCAGTAAAACAGCTCTCACTAAGCTGAGATTTCCGGATAACAACCTACATTTTATATTTTTAATTTAATCATAATTTTCAGTTTCTTTATTTGATTAAAAACTAGCTTTACAATCTAAAGTTAATCCAACTCTAATTCACTTTCGAAATTATTCGGAGAGTTTTCTGTACTCTTCACTCCCTAAGAATGTTTTTATCAGTATTATTTTAAATAACTTTATACTTCCTTTAATTTTCATGGAAACATGTTTACGTTATAAAAATATCTGAATGAAAACTAAAAATCTCAAAATTTAAAGAAAACCAAAATTTTTAGAATTATACCTTTTTATAATCATTGCCATATTTTACACGTATGGATAACTAACATAATCTTAAAAAGCATGCTTTTTCGATAAGCATATGCATGCAAGTATTTGATCGAAAATTCGATCAAATTCAGAAGCTTTCCACGTGAGTTTTTAAATAAAATTGTCTCTCAAAATACTTTTAGAGGTATGGGAAATATTTCGAAACATATATAGTCCATTTCGTCTAAAATTATTTTTGCATTTTTTCCTTAGGGTAACAAAAAATTTCAGAAAATGATTAGTTAAAGGAATTAATCTATTGTAGACTGTTATATTGTTAGTCTTTAAAAACCTCATAAGAATCGCCCTGTTGGATATTTAAATATGTAGATGAATTTTAAAGAAAGGATTATATATACATATATATGTATTTTATTTACAGATGATTAATTATAATATGATAGCTGATAGACAAAAGCGTAGTCAAGTTTCAGCATTAGCTGACAAGCGTTGTGAAATTAACTCTGTGGACTATAACTAACCCTGTGGATTATCTATAACTCAATAGACAGACTGTTAACAAATATTTGCTTGTTAAGATTATGCACTTTGTTTCAAACTGCAGTACATGAAAACAATAAATTCATTTGATGATTCATGATTTAACTTCATTCTCCGCCATTGATAATTTTGTGAGAATTTTGATATTGATAACCTTTGACAGAATTCTGTATTTATATGTTTTCTTTAAATAATGTAGTTGTTTTGTAAAATTATTTTTATTATTATCGCATAATAAACTACTAAAAACTAATATGTGTTGTTACTAGTGTTTTACTTTTACACAGTATATTTGTTAAAAAGCGAATCATGTTAAATCTAATATCACAGTTATTCTTAAGGATGCAAATTAATCATTCTTTATAGTATATTATATCTATACTGAATGCTTGCAATGCAGTATCAGGTTCGTAAGTTTTAATTTCTCTTGAATATTTGCCTCTTTAAAATTATGCATATTTATTCTACACAGAAAAAAATTGTACTATTTTCTGGTTTTCAGGAAATGATAAAATATTTAATCTTTAGAAAAATACAAGGAATACAAAATTTTAAAAGAGAAGAAAAATATATTAATTATTAAGCTTATTTTTCTGCATAAATCAATACGTAATACAAGGATATGATAACGACGTTTTTACAACTGTTGCAAAAAGGTGAAATTCTGCGAACATTTGGGCGTCGTTAAGACGTCGTGATACGATTCTTTCCCAACCAAAATATAACCTGAGAAAGACGTAATAGCGACGTCTATGCGACAAAAACCTCATCTGCAAAGACGTAATAAAGACATCTTTGTAACGGTTGCAAAAAAGTGGAGTTTCGCGGACCATCTGGGCGTCTTAAAGACGACATATTGCAACGTTTTTGCAACATGACTCGCGACGAGTTTGCAACATCATTACGACGTTGCCGTGCTACTTGGTTGATTATTCATCGAACAAATGTCTTACTCCTGAAACAGTCTTCAGCTCCAAAAATGCATCGGGAACTTATTTAATTGAGCTTCTAATTTAATTGAACTTCTAATTTAATTATTTAATTGAACTTATTTATTTCAGCTTTTTAGTAAATCCAAAGCGAAATTGCTAAATTCAGGAAAATATCTATCGAATTCAGTTATCAGTGGTAATAAATGCTGTAAAATTTAATGTTTCAAAAACTCTTGAAGTATTTTATTTCCTGTTGGAATAAAAAAAAAAACTGATGCCAGAACCTCAAACATAAAATTTTTTTAATACTGACCTTACCCTTTCTTTTTTTCAGAGCTGCTCATATAATCATTGAAGTTATAGGGTCCATTTGTCTATCTTCTACATGACGACTGAACGTATAGTAAATTCTTGTAGGAACTACACAGGGGAAGGGTGAAAAGAAACGTTTTTTAACTCTTTTAAAATTCATAATGCGTCGATTGACTCTAACAAACTACGTCTCACTCGGGCGATAACTCAAACAGTAAGAACTAAAATAAAAATTTGAAGATATTAACAAGTAGTAGAATTACTCTACAGGGCTCAGACTATCCTGTTTCCTAAAAGAGAGTTGAAAATCTAGTGGCAGTAAAGTAGTAGCTGTTACGTCACGTTTAACCAGCAATAAATGCTAAGCAGAAGCTCACGCCACAAAAGGCACAGAGTTTGCCCACACTCTCTTTAACCTTTCCTTCTAGAACTTGGTACTTAAACTTTTTTTCCTCAAAGTAGAATTTGTATTATTTCACGCGCGCTATCAAATTTAAATATTTTGGCACTGACAATTAGGGAAATGAAGGCTTATAAGAAAGAACAAAAACTTTAATTTAACTGGTTATTTAAAATAAATATAAATCCCTATCAATAAATTTCATGATACATGTATTACATTTCTGCGTTTTAATATTAAATTTATGCAGTTGCGCAAAAATACCAGCCAAACAGGAAAATTACATGAATTTATTCTCATCCTCCAACCGGGAGAAATATTCCATCTTATTCTCTAATTTAAAAACATAATTTGAGTTCCCCTGTTAGCTTCAGCATTTTACTAATCCATTCTCTTTGAAAAGTCACTGAAAATTTATATGGCAAAGAAATAAACGATGGCCTTTCGAGCAGTTATGTCCATATAAAGTGCTCGAAAAGACATGCGTTTAAATCTTTTCACTTCACTGAATTATAATTTCAGTCTTTTAATCCGAAAACCTTCTCGCAGGAGCTTTAAATGTTTTCTGTGCGATGACGTTTTCGAGTATTAATGAATCTTTTCTAAAATGTCTGAGGCTTTGTTAGTGGTTTCCAAAAATCAACAAAAGTTAAATGAATCCAAATATTCATTTCGTAAACATCAGCAATTGGGAATAGGGTCTACAACAAGCAGGCAGATGTTGCAGACGTTACCTTCTGTACATCCATGATATCAGTTTGCTATATCTTTGTATTTTCTTTGAACAACAATATCTGACAAAGAAACTGGTGGTAAGTTTTTATCCAATCCATTTTTGGCTTCAATTTCCACTACTTTGAGAGCGTACAGGCTGATTCAGATTTTCCAGAACATGCATTTTATTTCTAATTTGCCATCTTAAGTGGTAACTATGACTAAGAAAACTTCCTTAACCTCATGATTAGGCTCACGGAATATCTGGGCTGAATCTAGCTTTATCTTTTGGAAAAAATTCAAATGGCGTTCAAAAAAGCCCTTATTCTGGTACGGAGGGCGATATACATTTTACTGACTTAAACTTTACTGATTTCACAGAATCATTCGGCAAAACGTCAGTGGAAATGAGCACTAAAATTTTTCTTCTCCGTTAATGATAATGGATATGAATCCTTATTGAATATATGAGCCACGACATTCTTGTTTCTTAGCGCATATGATGCACTGCTATATATAAAATGTACAAACGGTGATAAAAAATAAGTAATTAAAAACATGCGTTTATTCGAAACGAAATTTGAAAACAACATCAATTATAAATATCGCAGACAGAACGCACGGAAATAAAATAAACAACGATAACAAAAGAACCAAAAATCGCTGACAAATGACATACACATGGGAGAGAGTTTGAGAAATGTCAATGAACTGCAACACTCTGCTCTGAGGAAAAGGAAAATGACAGCGGGATAAAGAATGTTACAACAGTGTTAGTTTTGTTACAATAAATAGTTCAAACAAGTTTAAGCATTTAAAAGAGAATGCATTTATTGAAGGTAGCTTTTTTAGGATTTATGATATTTATATATTCATTTAAATTATCGTGTTTGGATTTTATGAGGGAAACATTTCTATTTCTATTTTCAATTATTTTGAACAGCGAAATCAACTTCTCCATTTTCTGTGTTCAATATCATGCTTACTTTTATTCACGTGAACCTCATGTTACAATTCAAGAGTTTCCCAAACAGAAATTGCATAGCCTTCCATGAAACAGTGAATTCCACTTAGGTTAGATTTCCAAAGGGTTGGGGGGAATCCTTAGTCTAGAGTATCTATTCTCCAAGCACTTTACAGTTCTATCAGCTCTTCAGAATAAAAACGAAATATATTTGCTGTACAAGGTACAGAATGTTTGTGCAAATAGCAACGCCAACTTGGCGCAGCGAAAGTATGCTGTGCACGCGTTTTAATATTTAAAATTAATCTTCTTGTATTTATGCTAATTCTTGATTGTTACTCTGTTTCGTGATAGCATTCATTAGATGTTAATTGTTTCCGCCAAAAGGATGATATCCCTGTCTGAGAAAGGGCTACAGAAATAAAGCTTTTCTTAGTTTTTCTGAGGTACGTTTCTTTGGCATCAAATTTATGACGCTTATTATAACACAACGTGAGGAAACGTGATTATAAAAAATCTGATGTGTACATCACATGACTTGCTTGTACGGAATATCAAATTATACTAATTTTTCCTGCGTTTCATTTAAACTTATTTCCCCTAATTTCATTAAAGATATATTTCTCATTCAATTAGTTTATTTCTCACTTCGCGGCAAGGAAAAGCATAAAAACTCAAAATATTTTCATTAAAAATTGAAAAATATAGAAAAACATAAAACACCAAATACAGTTAAAATAATTAAAGAAATTTTACAATTAAAATTACAGTTTCTGCGAAAAAACAAACAATTCACCCAACAGGCAAGAAGGCAGATTTTTCGGTGCACAAAACTAAAAGTTTTTTTTTGGTCCCACTCGGCAAAACGATACTGAAGGTGCAGAAAGACGTAACTCACTATTTTGCTAGGTTTTAAATGTAAACAAATATGGCTGCTATGGTAAAAAAATTAGCCTTAACCGCACTGAAACACTCTTAAATTGTTGATAATTCTACAATTATTGCGTGTAGATTAACTAAAGGCATAAAAACCTTAACCGGAAGATACGAACAACATAATTCAATCATTTTTTAAAGCAAAAAATGCACAATTTACCAACATATAAGAATTAAAAAAACTCAGCTCACGGAGCCGAGTAACAGACTGGGTATATATATATTTATATACTTTTGGTGCGGCTGATTGCAACCAAACAGGGAAGGGAGGTGCACAACTACATATTATAGCAGTCCTATATACATAATTACAACATTCTGAGGCTACTCGTTTTTGAGCTATGCGAGATATATACGTACGTATGTACAGACGCTATGCTGTCCGTGTTTCATGAGACTTCGCTGTCATGTCTTCCTACGATGTTGTAGCATTAAAACTGACCCATACCGCGGTTTTCACATATTAAGTAAATGCTCATGAACAAGGTTCATTAACAAGTTGTTGTGCCACAGCAATTTCAGTACTGTAAAAAAGTAATTACGATTTAGAGTTCTGAGGCGAATCTTGGATTTCTAAAGGTTATTAGCTAAAGGTATTTGTCACCGCTTTGTTCTTGCTAAAGGAATAAAATAGGCAGACCAGTCAGCCTCATTCATATTTTCCAGAAATAGGTCCGACATTATTTGGATATAATTACGGCTTCACCCCGCTGCTTATGCAATGTAAAGAATAAGTATTTTTGATGCAAGCTAACAATAGCAGTGCGATGAAAAGATAAAATTGGCGTTCGAGACGTCCTAGCAGATTAAATAACTTCACTGTTTTACATGTCTGTTATTATAAAGTTACCCATTTTTATTTATTAACCAAGTGCAGCACAAGTTTTGCAGTACACATTTGAAAAAAAAAATATAGTAAACTCTTTATAAAACCGTCTCCCCATAACAACACAAAAGAAAATCTAAGACAGTACCAGATAATTTTAGTCGAAAGGGATAGGTTTAGAGAAGTAATGTTTAATAAAAATGATTACTGATGTGTTCTCAAAAAGCTTGGTCTTATTCACTAATGGCTGCCACAAGAGGGACCACTCTACGTATGTTTTACGCAAAAACATCCTCAGTAAAATAATATTACATTTCACTCGCAATTTTAATGCTAATTTCTCTTTAAAAATTAGTAGATGCATATTTTAAAGTTATCATTTTAAATCATTAAGTGTTACGAAATTCAAATTGACAGTCTAAAGTATTTCGCTGAATGAATGAAATAAATGAACAGGAATAGCAGTTTAAATTAATTTTCATTTTATTTAACGCAGTTCAACAGATGTACTAAGCCATTTAGGCTGAGATGTAAAATCGCTGAATACTGGTAGTTCGGCTTGGTGTTCGAATCTCGGCGAATGGATTGCGTTTTCGTGAAACATATATACGAGCCAGTTTCCATCAGAAAGCCCTCCTCAAAGGCATCTCTCCTCTTAGGCAAATAGCCTCTTAGCCATAGTGCGTTTTGCTGCAACCTAATAAAACAAACCAAACCAAAAGATGTACTAAGCATTTATGAAATAATAGAACTTACCTAAAGAATTCATAATTTATGCATTATGGATTATCTTAGAAACTATAACGAAATTGTATTTATATGATCTTGTGGTGAATAAATACATCAAATGAAGAGAATGATTATACATCTTAATTAGCTGATGTAATTTAATAAATCATCAAGCTCCAAAGGAAAGTCTTAATGGGATCGCGCAAGTTTCAGTGGCGAGGAGCCCTGCTATTGAGACGGAGGCTGAGGATGTTCAAGTTTCCGAATTAAACCGAAGATATACTTTGCTGTAAAATAAGCGATCCTCAAAAGTTTAGAAAAGATGTGCCCCTAATTCCATAAATTCACCACTCCTGAACTTATTTAAAATTCGAAATTATTTTAATAGTCTTAACCTGAAAGCCAATATACGTTAGAAAACGAATTGTTATGAGGTTTAGCTAACTTATCTCATTAGCTACAGAACACGACAAACATAATCTGTGCTCATATTTATGCAGATGGTACTAAATTACGTATTTCTGAGACTCATAAGTAATCTCAAGATTAAATGAACAGTGTATTAACAAACCTGCTGATGAAACCCGGTTTCATCATTAGCTATGCGTTATCAGGAAAGGCTTAATTATGTTTAAGGCTGATGAATGACTCAAAGATAATTACTTCTGTTTATTTCCATAAGTAACGCTTGCCGCACAGGAAGTATAAACAGAAATAGTAAAGTCTTCCTGTAACGCTGAATAATTATTTTGTTGACAATTGTCCGACGCATTTGTTTAAATTTCTTGCAATGTGTTCGGTATTCGCCTAACGGCCTCATTTAAGCAAATCCATCATCATTTCGAAAATGCAGTGCTTTTCTTTACTCCGACAAATGTTTATTGACCTCATGATGGCTGATTGCTTTAGAATTTTTCCGTTTTACATTACACCATGAATTCACTTTTCAATTTAGTGAATATTTGAGTTTTTTAAAACTATTTTGACTCAAAAAAGTACAATTTTCTAGAATATTGTCTACATTTTTTGGTTAACCATTCAACAGATCAAGGCCGTAACTATCACGGCCAATTTTTATGTTCGAGATTTTACTTTAAAAAATTGAAAAATTAAACTGATATTTATATTTTCACTTTTGAAAACGGGAAATTATTTTTCTAATTGGAAATAAAGTTAATTTCTTATTAAATAAAAAGCTATGTCAATGCATCGATGACTAATTAGGCTACTCCAGACCTGCTGCCAGAGAGAAAGTAACACTCAATGGCCGGCTTAGATGAAAGCCATCTGGGCGAAGCAAAGGTTGCCAGAAAGGACTGCGGAAAAAGGTGATACTCATGAGAGTATTCTGGCAGAATCCTGAAATGGTTGGGTTACCTGAATATGGGAAAGCCACGAGGGCTGTTTGCTTAAGAGTAGGGATGCCTTCGTGGAGGACGTTCTAAGGGAAATTGGCTCGTATTCACGTTACACATTTGGGGAAAACACGAAAACCAACCATGCAGTCAACCTGTTCACCTGGGACTGAACCCAAGCCAAGTCAAACTAACAGTATTCAGCGATCTTTAACATTTCGCCAATGGTGCGACGAATCCTGCAATCTGGTATTCAAAAGAATATTAGGTGTAAAACGACGTATCAAAGGCTGTTGAGGCAGTGGGTTTTCTTATGAGCAGAGTAGATTAGTGATTACCTCTTGTGTTCGTTTTCCAGCGATTATAAATTACGGTCTGGATATATCAGAACACATGACAAGTCACAAGAGATCCAGAATTCATACCGATGCTTTTGTTATTTATAAACGGTGACTCAGGCATAGGACTACAGACAGGCTGGCGATAAAGCCGGTGTAACCGGGCACTGGCGGCAAAATTTACAGAATTTAGGAAGAAATCGAGAGGCAAAATTTAGAAGTTGCAGTTTTCACCGGGTGGCGAAAAGCCTATCGCTGGCACTGATTATAGAGGAAATCATTCATTAAAAGACGAATGAAGGATGAGAAAAGCTTCTGGCGCGAAGTTAACGACAGGATCCTGAATGTGAAACCTAACTTTTGCAACATGTAATCTCACTTTTTGTGGGACTAGTGAAAGACTTGAACATACCATTAAGGGGAATTTGCCATCAATATTAGAGCTCTTGTCAAAGCATGATCCAGTGTTGTACGATGCTGATCCTGTCCTTGTGTCCAGTCAAAGTATGATACAGTCCGTTGTTTTAGCTTCCAGATCGTAAAATACCGAAGTTAAAAAATCCAAAATGAGCTTATCATCTTCTTAGCATCTAAAGTTAAAGATAACATCACTCGAGAACTGCAAAAATGCCTCATGTTTCCCACTAATTTGACATGCACTCAAGATGTTTTTAAATTTGATCAACTGAGTGAAGTGGATAGAAATGTGAAAATAGTGAATGACAAAACAGGAAAACCTGCTGAATTAGAAGTTTGCAAAACTTTTATCTTTTTTAGGAAAATAGATGCTTAGTCATTAAAGAGATTATGAAGAAGAAATTATGAAATCATTGCACGAGAAAGGTTTCAATTTAATAAAATGTCGTGGGCAAGGATATGATGGTGCAATAGTAACGAGCATACAATGGTGTGCAACAAGGTACGAGTATAACAGAAAATACCTCCAATGCTTATTTTGTAAATTATGCTGCGTATAATCGAAATTTAGTTCTAAAAGATGCTACTGATGAAAAAAGAATGCCAGTTTTCTGAAGCAGTTCAAAATGTATATTGCTATTTTGGTCAACTAGTAAGAAAAATCTCGTGCTACTTTCAAAATGAGAGAAGGAAAAAAAAATCATTTACATCTGCAATTTTTCTAAGACGAAAAAGCTTTATTTACATATTTATAAGATAAAAAATCTGATGTATATATCACATGACTCCCTTGTACAGAATATTAAATTATACGTATTTTTCCCTTCATTACATTTAAACTTACAGGATTGAATTAAATCTACTCCGTCGATAGCGCATAAACCACAATAGAATAAATCAACTCTTTAAAATTCACTATATTTGTTTACCATAGCGACGCACTGGCTCTAGGTTCACCAGCGTTACATCTCATTCATTTTAGAACTCAGGATGCACAAAAGTTATATCTTCTGAAGAATTATGTAATAGTTGCCACATGTTCTATTCAAATACTATACTAATCTAAAACGATGTACAAAAGAAATTAAACAACCAAAAAAAGAAAGGAACAGTTTTTACAGATGATTCAGTATATCTCATTCAATTAATTCAGTTCTCACTTCGCGACAAGGCAAAAATATATAAAAACTCAAAATATCTATATTAAAGTAAATCTTAAACACTTATTTTCTCGAATAAATTCCAGAATGGATTAAGCATGATTTAACAGTAATAAAAGAAGGCGTTATCTTTGTTGCTGCGAAGCTTAGTTTCTCTAGATTGGCAATAAATCCACTACTCAACAAATTCCACTATTCCACTAAGTTTCAAATGTAAACAAATATGGCTGCTATGAAAATAATTAGATTTAGCCGCACCTAAAAAACTTTTAAATTGTTCAAAATTCTACAAATATTGCGTGCGGATTTACTAAAGGCATAAAAACCTTAACCGGAAGGTAAGAAGAACATAATTTAATCATTTTTAAAGCAAAGAATGCTCAATTTACCAACATGTAAGAATAAAAAACTGAACTCACTGAGCCGAGTAACAGAGTGGGTATATATATACATTTATATACTTTTGGTGTAGCCGATTGCAACCAAAAAGGAAGGTGCACATCTACACGTTATAGCAGTCCCATATACAAAATTTCAACATTTTGAGGCTACTCGTTTTTGAGTTATGCCAGATACATACATACATACGTACGTACGTACAGCCACCATGAAAAATTCTCTTTTGAGTCCATTTTAAATCAGTTTTATAATTCGTTTGGGGAAATAAAGTCCTTTAATTTATCCTCACGTATAGATGTCACGCAAAAACATTGTTAAATTGCATTCGATAGCTGTAAAAATGGATATTTTCGTTGAAATATTGGTACTCGGAATTTTTCGTGATTACAATACTTCCTTTACTTCGTACAAGGAAGTAAAAACGGTCACTACACCTTTGGTTAGGAGTAAAAAGAAACACTTTGATTTTTATGAGTTGAAAAAGTTCCTCTTTAATTTTTTCAGGGCGAATAATCTCCACTTTTATTCTGAATATGAGAAAAGCCATGCTCATTTCAAAATGTAAAGAGAAAAAGTTGCACTTTGATTTTAGAAAGTCAAAAATAATTCATTTAAATTTTATAAACTGTAAAAGTTCACTTTTTTAAGGAGAAGAATCTCCACTTTTATTTTGTTGTGAAGTCTGGTGTATTTTGCAGTCATCCAAAGTGCACACACGTTAAGCTAATTATCATGAAGTAACAACTGAAACTTGCTGAAAAACAACTGAAAAAGCTGCAAAATACCGTTCATTTAAAACTAAGAAGAACAGAAAGCACACCTGGTTCCTAGAAATCAGCCAACCACTTGTGGCGGGATAACTTAAAATTACAATAAGTGAAATGCAAAGATAAATTTAAATAGATAAATTTAAATTAGAAGGCAAAGGGTACAGAAATGAGTTAAAACTAAATTGGCTGACAACTTAACCGTAGTGGATATTAACTATCAGCAATTATAAGGTAAGGACGAAGACTACAATTCTTATCTTAGCTAGTAACCTAGCAATGTGGCGTCAAGAGGCAGAACACGCTCTGTCTTGCAATACAAATTCCTAACTTAAATGCACGCGAACTAATTTGCTATCTGGCGGGAAAACGGAAGGAAAAGTGACAGTAAATATCAAAACATAAAATAACTGGTTAATTAACCTAAAGGAACTTTACATTGTCTATGAAAGAAAGTCTATATTAATTTCAAATTGTAAGAAGAAAAAGGTGCAGTTTGATCCTGCAAAGTCGGGAAAAAGAAAACATTTAAAATTTTTTATCTCCAAAAAGTTTTTTGAAACGAAGCATTGTCTTCATTTTAATTTATCTGTGGGAAAGACCCATACGAATTTAAAAATGTGAGGCGGAAAAGTTACACATTGATTTTACAAAATTGCAAAAAAATTAATTTAAATTTTCTTAGGTCGAAAACATTTAATTTTTTTTATAGAGAAAATTCTTAATTTTTCTTTTGTCTGTGGAAAAACACATGCTAATTTTAAAATTTAAGGAGAAAATTTTACACTTTAATTTTACAAAACTGAAAAAAAAAATATTTATATTTTTCAGTTCGAAAAAAAAATTATTTTTATTTTTGTGGGGAGAATTTTTTTTGCCTGTGGAAAGATCGATGTTAATTTCAAATATAAGGAGAAAGAAGATGAAAATCTTTCATTATTTACATTTTTCAAAGCTGAAAAAAATTTCAATTTAAGGCTAAAACAGATTTTTTTAACTAAAAGATGTTTCACTTTACTTGTCATTTAAGACGAGAAAGTCTCAATTACTTTTTTCTAAGATGAAAATGTTTCCCTTACACATTTCTCAAGGATGAAGCTTTCATTTTAGATTTTTATGATTAAAAAATATACTGTAAATATTTAAGATGAAATTTTTTCCTTTAGGTAATTTATTTGCTTTGTGAAATATGAATAGAAAGTACGTTTAAAATATTTCATCGTTTAAATATCATTCTTAAAACTCTCTTTTACAAATGAATACGAAGCACACAATTTACAAAAGTGAGAGTATATGTATCTTGTATGTAAATTAAGAAATACAATAAGTTTCATACATACTAGAAATTAAATTTTATAATGGAACGTTTTTTAAGGAATTTAAAAGGAAAGTCACTTTAAACTTATTCATATGAATAAAATCTTAATCTTGATAATAATTATCTAGTGCATGCTGATTCGAACTTTTGTGTATTCGGAAAAAAGTTGTTCATTCTCTTAATAAAGGTGTTCGAAAGGTAATTATAGTACCTTAAGATACAATGCATTTCAATAGAATCGAATTAAAAAAAATTGATATAATTTCATTTTTATAAGATGAAGCATTGTCTTTAGAGGTAAGCTGCTGTTATTCTTTTCCTCTCATTATATATATATTCTTTTCACAAACGCGCACTGAATTATTTTGATAAATTCAAAAAAAAAAAAAAAAAAAAAAAAAAAAAATGAAGATTGTTAAAAAAAAAAAAAAAAAAAAAAAGAAAAAAAATCTGAAGATTGTAATTTTCTTTTTTCGTCAACAGAGGGCGCCATGAACATTTTCTCAAACTAAGATGAATAAAAATCTTCTTGGTCCATTGCCAGTTTAGAAAAACTAAATTCAGATAGGAAACCAAAGCAGCAAGAGGCATAGAAGTCATCTTATCCAAGAGCCTAAAACAACTCACTGCCACTCGTGACGTCATTGGCTATGCCCTCTTTTGTGGTGCCCCTGATGACTTTGTGTTTGACCTCACTGGCCACACGCCTCTGACCCGCTGACGCAGAACCCCCATTTTACATCTACTTGTAATACTAAAATGACACTAAATGTTTTAAACCCAATATACTGGGCTGGCAGATATGATGCAGTGTATGCCTTAAAGCAGTGTTTTCAAACTCAAACTGCAACAGCTCAAAACAGCCAGAATTGTTTTTAACAACATGAAAGTTTTATCAACAAATTAAAACAAATTTTAAATTTCGCTTACTAAATATTGATCAGACTATGCCTAAACAATAAAAATAATATCTAAAAAGAAAAAAAAATAATTCAAATTTATATCTGTTTTCTATGTGAAATCTAGTGAAATCTAGAAGTATGGTACATGTAAGATATTTCTGTTCGGAATTCCAATATATTTACAGCTGAGTTTTAAATTCTAACTTCAAATAATTCCAATATATTTAATTAAGCATTAGAAAATTCAACGAGAATGACAAAACTTCAGAATAAATAGTAACAATTTAGAATTTAGTCACTTTCTCTCATTTAGTAAATTTTTTAGACACATGTAACAGAACTATTTAACCGTAACCGAATTATATTGAACGCCACCGAGCGGCGAAGACGAACAGTCTAAGTCAGTCGACCTCCAGCCGCGAACACGTTAGGTTGTCATTATAGTAGATGTCTGTAATTCTTATGTTTAATGTTCCGTTATATGTTTAATATTTATGTATATTTCCTTGTACCCGTTCCTGTGTGCTCTATTAATAAATACTTTTAAAGCTAGCCGGCGTTCGTGTTTATTGAGGAACGGCTACACACATAAATAAAAATACATATGTTTGCATATTTAATAATTATAAGCGTTTTTCTTTTTTTCCTTCTCTTTCTTTCTTTTTTTTACTAATCCCATCAAATGACGAGCTATATTATACCTTGACAATTAATGACGTTTTGACTATGCTAAAGTTTATAACCTTAGAGAGAAATTATTAGAAATTATCTTCATCACGGATTGTAGATGCTTATCGGCCAACAGAGCTCATTTCTAATTAATTTTCAACTGTGAAAGAAAACTGTTCGCATGAAAATGTATTTCCAAATTCTTAGTGTAAAAATTCGTAACTGATCTTATTTATCTTTTGACAAGTACGAATAAAAACTCTAAAATGTATCTTTAAATCTTTGAGTAAGATTTATATTACATTGCAAATTAATAAGCTTCATTTTTATATTTTCTGGCGAGTTATTCATATTTGCTTTTAATGGAATTGAAAGTAATATAAGTTCGGATTTCAAATAAATAAAATCTTAAAATTTTTGCACACCGCATTGGTAACGAATACATAATTGAAACGTTTTCGGCCGCAGCCAGTTTGAGACGACTGCCTTGAAGTATAGGTGTGTAGATGTAATGAAATATCTCAACCGCATAATTGCGACTAACCAGAAAAAGGCAAGGAAAGGAATTAAGCCATACAATTAAAGAAAAAAATTGGAAAGTGGAATTGCTCTACTCTTAGTTGTACAGTGTGAGCTTTTAGGATTCCATAACATTGTTTCAGTGTTTTTGCAATCCGAAACTGTAGATCTGTTATCCCCGTATGAATTTACCGGAGAATACTTTGCTTACAATTACTGAAATGCGAAAAACATTTGAAGTTCTGGCGTCGATTTCGTTATCAACAGACAAACGCAAAGATATTTGAGCCTTTCGGAATAGTTAAAGAGTTTTGCCCAATGAAATTCTGAACGTTCTGATATGTTCCTGGCATATCTCGAATTTCTCCAGCAGCTATGCGTGCAACCACTTCCTGAACATTGCCACCGAGAAACTTATCTTTTCATCTATCCCCCGAAGAAGTAATCAAGGCAAAATTCATAAGTCTGGTTATTGAGCAGGCCACTACATTGGGCCGTCATGCCCGATAGACTGTTGGGCAAATGTCACATCAAAATATTCTCATTTTCCAGTTGCATATTGACTTACTCCTCATTAGTATTATTATCCTAATATCTCTGCGTTCGCGGGTGAAATTAAACTTCCCTAAGAGAATGAACCTGCGAAAGCCAATGATACAGGAAAGTATCTCAGATTCTGCATTGCTATGCAATTCCGAGTCATTTGGGTGCCTCCTACCCGCTCTACAAGTTTGCAAACATAGTACTCAAACACTTTGTATAACAGCAACGTGATGCAACCGAATTCCATGTTAAAAAATGAAATCTCAGCAGATTTTTCAGTCTCAAAATGCAACTCATGAATCTCGAATTTTTTATACCAATAATAGTGGCAAAATGAAAATGCAACATTCTGTTTTTTAATATCCGAAATATATGAATACGTACCTCATAAGCATACAAATAAGCCCATAAATGATTTTCATCGAATTCGCTTTTACTCGTAATTACCTAGAAATGGCAAGTATACTAATGTAGTTACCGATTATTTTTTGCACTGCAAGTCAAAATAATAGCAAGAAGCAGAATACATCTGAATCTTTTTTGTCACTTTCGCACAAACACCAGTTGACCGGGAGCCACTTTAGGGTGCAGGTGACGAGAATTTGGGGTCAACTGGTGTTTCAGGGTAGTAGCTACTGAGCCCCGCCGTTCTTAAGCTCGATCCCAGTTTTGATGGCGAACCCCTGGGTGATGGATCCAAGGATCTCTTAAACTTCTTTTGCTGACACCAGCTTTTCAAGAGGAAGTTCGGCTTGATGGCCTTTAAGTTGTAAAGAGTCTGTAAGTATAAACACTTATAGACATCCACGTCTTTTTCAGCTATGACAGTCGGTTCTCCGGATATTATACAAAGAAGGTTGTTCTTTTATATCATTGAGAAAAAAGTAATGTTCTTCTTAGTGTGATGGTCTTCGGACATAAGACAAGAGGGTTGTTCTTGCTTATCATTGTATGGATAAATGCTGCAAAAACTTCACCTAACAAGCGCTTGATTCCATTTCTTTCAATGTTTATGATAGAGGTAATTTACTGGATTTCTAAATATGGTATCACCACAAAAGCTTGGCTTTGTAATTACTATTATTTGCTCTTAATCCATCTATTCAAAGTTATTTCGAATTTAATGATTGCAATTATAACTGACATTTCTGTTGCTGACGTGTTTCAGTAGATTTCACCTTGACATGTTTCAATTTTGGTAACTCATAAATTAGTCAGTTATGACCAAACCGATATTACATCATTATTTTACTATAGTTAACTTACTACTGCAGTGTCGATTCTTTTTGTTTTGGAGATGGGCCCTCGTATCATCAGCATCCAGGATGAAGTCGTGTGATGCGGCAGTCAAGAAGGAGGTCTGTCCCCTTGGGCACATTTATTCTCTCTTTTTATTTCCCTTGTCCAACCAATAACTCCTGCCTGGAAGGTGAAAGGAAAAAATTCTCCGTCCTCCTTCCGGTAACAATGAAGCGGTTTTGGAAAAGACGTATAATTATTATCGGAAGTTTGTGCCGAAGCAGTTTCAGTCTTTTCCCTTGGGGCCTCTGGTGGATTTGATGACTGTGTTATGTAGCGAGAGAAAGGCCTCTCGTAACCGAGTTTAGAGAAGTAAGGGAACAATTAAAACACGGATTCTTTGAAAATAAAAGCTCTATGATAAGTAACTGTGCGCAGGAAATTTACAATTCTGTAGCTCATTAAAAGCAGTTGGGGTTTCTGATGTGTATCTGATGTTTTTATAATTGTCATAGAATACTAATACTGGAGAAGCCGTGAAAGGTTTAAAATACTTCTCATGTTTTGCTGTGTTTTATCTTTGACATTATTCTTGGATTTTTACCAGAGAAGAGCGAATTAATGTGGAATTTATATCACGAAAGCTTTTTTTAGCACACATAAAGCTCAAACGTCTGTTAGGATAAATCTCTGTTTGAATTCACATAGGAAATTTCTTTTAGACAAAAACTATTTACTTACATTTAACTCTCATATTCTGAGTTTTTCGGAGTGTTTGTAGGAACACTAACACTTTTGTTTTATACTTATAACTTAAATTATGATTTTAAAAGTGAGTCATTATCCAGCTTGCTTTAGCAACAGCAGTAGTGAAGAAATAAAGTTTGTTTATAGAGAAAGAACTTACGTTACGTTCACATAAATAACAAATAACACACGTTAGAAATAAAAGGAGGTGTGTAAATTTGATTTTTGTTGCACAATACAAATATATTTTGATCAATATAAATGCCAAAAATTTGATATCATTCCTTGAAATTTCGACCATGGTAATGGCTATTTTTTGCATTTTTTGACAATTAATGATTTTATTTTAAAAAATAAACAAACAATAAAGTATGTATAATGCTGTTAAAAAGCAATAAATTTATAAATTGGATTTCTTTCTCAAAATATAAAAAAAGTTTCGTGAAAGTAAACGCAAATATACTCATAACTTTCATTATTAAAAATTTTGGCACGTTAGGGGAAATCTTTCTTTTTTCTATTGATAGGCAATAAGTTTATTTCTATAAACAAATGCAAATTTTCTGCTTTCTGTAAGATTATTAAGGTAATAAGAATACGTACAAACTTTGAATGGCCGCAATAAATTCGTATGACCTGAACGTTCTTGCTTAAAGTACATAAAATTTTATAGCTCATTTCCTTAGTTAGTTGCTTAGATTTACAATATAATTTTATAGAGAAATGACAGCTAAACTTTGTTTCTCTGAGGTCATGTAATATTTTTACTTTTATACACAATCATTCTTAGAGCTTATAAATGCTGAATTTTAACTAGAACGGTAGAGAAATTAGATTTTTTTTATGCTGGAAACGTGAAAAATGAGCAATGCCCTCGCCGGTATTCGAACTTGGACCTCTCGAATACGCGCCGAGTGTGCTACCGTTACGCTATGAAGGCTTACTGGCAGAAGGGAGGCGACTGTGTTTAGGGGACCCAGTCGCTAAATACTGGTGCTGGCGAATTATTGTCCACTACCTTTTATTTCAGGTGCCACTGTAGAGTCATTAGATTTCTTTGATGCGGGAAAGTTGAAAAAGGAGCAATGCCCTCGCCAGTACTCGAACATGAAGCTCTCGAATACGCGCCGAGGATGCGACCGTTACACGACGAAAGCTAGCTGGGAAGGAGAGAGAAAATACCTTACAGAACATTTGTTAATGCACTAGCATGGAGTATTTAATGTTTTGTCAAAGCTTCATAGAACAGCAGTTTTATAGATCTATTACTTCTGAAGCCAAATGCGTATCGTGATTAAATTTTAATGCAAATAATGTACATTGTTTAATGTGTGAAATAGTTTGAGATATATTTAAATTCATAATTCTTTAAGTTAAATAAGTGGTTATAAAATTTCAACAAAAATTAAGTGGCTGTTATAATAAATAAATAAGTGGCCTCTTACCCCTCCATGAACCTTTTGATGTTGCGTCTTGTTTTGGCAAAGTGAAATTAACCTTTCGATGGTCATCAACGAGCTGAGCTCGCATTCTAGGTACACATGGCAGTGGGAGCAAAAATACACACTCTTAGTACAAATTTGCGCTTAACAGATATACCACGTATTTCGGAAGAAAGAATTGCTTAATCTCGCAACAGCCGAAGGATTGATAAGGTTTGCAGCCACAAATTCAAAAATGGGGGAAAGAAAAGTGGCACAAATATCCCAACCGGTTATAAAAATGACTTCAAAGACTTCAGAAATTTCTAAGGTGTAGTTTTAAAATAATATTGTATTATTGCATGCTTCTCTTTAAGTATTACAAATACGGCTCAGTTTGCATTTTGTGTCACTTCGTAAGAAGAAGATATAAATAAGTACTAAAGCAGATAAGTATTCCATAAACTTCAGTCAACTCACGTTTTCACATTGGTACGATCCTAAATTTACTGTCAGTCGGTATAGTGCCAAGGGAAATCTTTCGTCATTGCCAACAGAGTTCAAGTGATATCTCTTCATGCATATATTGCAAGACTTATCCTCGAAGCTGTCTCAATATTTATTCTGTCGCAAATATTTTCAACGAATTTCTCCGCGCCTCTCAGAGTTAAAATATGAATATCAGGAAGATATTTCATGATTTAGCTATTATTCTTCACTCGACATTATTGCACATTTAAAGCCATTGGAACTCACCGCGCAGCCATTTAAATTTGCGAGATATTTAGTTACATACATTTTGCTAAGATAGAATTTTTTAGCTTTGCTAACTAAAGGAAGAAATAATTTTTATTTATTTTTTAAGCCAAATTAAGTAAAGATGGTCAAGGTAAACATAAAAAAGAAATTCTGCATTCTTAGAAATGACAGAAACCATCAATTTTTCTTTTATTAGCCCAAAGGGCTATTAATTTCGTTTTGCATTTTACGTTGATTCACTTTCTGAGTTAATTCGCTTTTAAAACTGTTGCCTCCTAATATTACAGCCCTGTATTATATTTAAAGAAATTAAATAATGAAGAATGTGCATAAATGTATGGATGTTTCTCGTATTGTGATAAAACAACGGACCATCAAATTTTAAATAATGTAATCCTCCACCGAATATGGGCATCTGGAAGCTCAAATTTGGAATATGGAATTTGTTTTATTACCTATTTCACATTTTGTAAAACTTTAACGAATTTTTGATCAAAAACGATTTAACTTTAACGATTTCAAAGCGAGGAATGGCAACATTGTACGAAAAAAAAAACATTTTTATCTCCAGCGCGTGAGACTGTGTATTGGAAATGCCGATACACAGTATTATACAACGGCGATATTGCCGTTGAATTGAATTTTATGGCTTAAGAGCGAAGAACGTGGTATTTAATAAATAAAGGTAACACAAAAAAACCTTCGAAAACGCCCTTGGGGCGTAATGTAAAATCTGGAAGCTTTCAGATTTTTTTTTACTTGCATCTGCTTTTTAAAATAATCTTATTTTTGTGACATAAAACCTATGAAACTGTTTTCATCACGTTCTAAGAAATTTCCGGTAAATTTCTGAAATAAAATATTTTTTTAATACTTGTAGCATTTCAGAATTTTGCTTCTGAGTCCGTGTTTATACCTGGAGCTGGTTCAAATACGTTTTTCACTCAGTTGCTTGAATTTACAGTTTCCAATGATATTTTAATCTTTAAGGTTGTTATATTAATTAACCATTTATTACGATTTTGATCTATACTGTAACTTTTTCTTTCCGTATTCCTCGCCAGAATGCATATTAGCTTCAGAGTGTATAAGCGGAGAGTTTTGAATCTTAGAGAACTGCTTTGGTTTAATTTTTTAAAGCAAAGCACACTAGGGCTATCTGCCTAAGGGAAAATGCCTTCGTGGAGGACTGTGAGCGAAACTGGCTCGTATAGTCATTACAGATGGGGAAAATCATTAAAATGCCCATGCATCAAGCCCCTTCACTTGGATTCGAATCCATGTTGGAACTACCAGTATTGAGCGATTTTACCGTTCTGTCTCTGGAGAGGCTGAGTCTTAAGAGACAGAAAGAGTTTTGAGCGCCGCAGTGTTAGAATTTTACCAGCTTTATCTAAGAGTTATTATTCTGGCTTCTTCATTCCCTCGCAGCCGTTTCTTTAAATTTACGCGCTAGTAAAATTAATTCAGACAGATTATAGCTCAGTTTATTGAATGTGTAATCTTAGACTACTTTGTCAACTTTTAAATTTATTTGACTGTTTCTGCTTAATTTACATCGGCGCAAGACGTGATGTAGCCTAAGTCGTGCCTTTAATGTTTAATCTTTAGACCAAATGAAAACGTTGTTTTAAAACCTTCTTCAATGCTTTGTGAGTTTTAAGACATAAATATAACTGGCTAACATTTTCTAGTAAGATCCGCAAGTCTTATCTTCAGCTTCCAGAAAGCTTACATGCTAGAACAGTCTTCTGTAGGTTTTGAATGTTGCACAAAAAATATGAGGATTAAATTAATCTAGCTCTATAGAAATAAGTTACACAAGTAAGAAATATTAGTACAGATCGTATGTAACCTGCTTTCGTTAACAGAAAAGCTGTTAAGCTAACAAGAGATTTTATAATGTTTACTGACGTACGTGAAAAAAATGGGAGTAGTCAGTGGAGAGTAGGGAGGCTCACTTGCAGCCCTCCTAAAGAAATGAATTTTTTCTTTTTTTAAATTAGCCTATATAAAAGCAAGCACAAAATTTGCTCTTTTACTTATTATTCTGTTAAGCTACATTTTTTCTACGCAAACGCTGTTGGGCAAATAGTTTTAATCTTTTCCGTACTTCAAAGACTCTCATTCCTTGTCATACAAATAAACAACCACGGAGGAAGCAATAGATCTATTACTTTCTCCGTGGTTGGTTATCCGTTGTTGGTGTGACCAATAGTTGATCTACCCATGGAGACCTCCATGGGCCTACAATCTGGGGGGATATAACGGGTAATTAGTCGTAATTCCAGGAGTGTCCTGTAAACATTGAGCATCTTTTTGCCAATACCGTTGGAGTACCCTGTTAATACCCTGTTCAGGAGGACTAAAACAGTATCTCTCCTGAACCCTTAGTAAAAGCTAGCGTTGACGTCATCCGAAAGTCTTAGATCCCTTTCTTGGATAGTGAGAAGTAGCGAGAAAATTGCTTCCAATCTTACTTGAAAGAAGAGATTGGTAAAGGCTTTTAGCGATAGTAAAGGACCGAGCGTTGGAAAAATTAATAATTTATTGAATTTATTCTGATGAAAGAACTTAAAGATTTTCGTGAACAAATAACAGATTTTAAAAGAACAAAAAACCTTAATATTCACCGTAGGAACTCATTGTCGGTGGAGACCGGTGTCGATCAATCACCTGTCTCCACTTTTGCATTTATCTTCAATACGATTTTTTCATGTATTCTGTTAGTTTTTACATTTTGGAGACTTACATAAAATTAATGCTTTTTATTTCTGTTTTTCAGTATTCAGCAAGTCAATCTAAAACCAACTTTATAATGGGACTCACAACAGTTTAGTGGTATTACTGATTTTTCATACTGTGAATGATACGATAAGAAAATTTTTGGAGATAAGTTTATGTATCTGATTAATATCTGTGACCATAGCCATAGTAGCACAAATGACAGTTGAGCGTTGCTCAGAATCCTTCAGAATAGTTGTAAAGTTTTTTGCCTCCTTACCGGATGCCTCCGTGATATAACTGGAAAGCGCTTCTCGCTAGCAATCAGAAGTTCTTGTCTCAGAAATTTTAAGTAACTCTACAGTTCCGCCCGAACTGAAAGGTGGTGACGATAATTCGCCACCAGAATTTGGCGATTGGATACCCTTCTCCCCAGTCATCTTTTAAGTGATGGAGAATATATGGTATTCCCCCCTCCCTGCCGCATTCTTTCGTGGTGTAACTGAAGAGCATGTCAATCTAACAATCGGAAGGTCCGGAATTCGAATCCCAAGGATGGCGTGCATATTTTTCCCGTTTCCTGCTCCAATGTAAAATTCCTAATGGTGTGTACTTAGTTAAGTTACTGTTTTTCGACAGAGCACGGTAGAGAGTCGCATTTTCTAGGTAGAGTATTCTTTCAGAGGCCTTCAGTGTCCCTTATCCTTTGTGAAAAAAATGCAATGTCAAGAAGAGTTATGGCATCAGCTTTGGGCTTCTTAAAACAAAGGAACATACTTCTGCGTACCTTTTTTTGCCTAGGCTGTAATCAAGCCCTTTTGTTAGATTTATTAAATTAAAGTTGAGGATAAATGAGAAAATACTTGCAAAGCTGTAAGTTTAGTAAATTGTTACCTGAGTTATGGATTCCACGCCATTCTAATGAGGTTAATATGCATTAAAAAACAACGGAGTGGAAAAAATAATTACTGAATTTAACCGATGTTCATACCACTTTCTGAAGTCAACAGTAAGTAATAAAGCTAAATGTAACATGAAATGGTTTGGGTTTTACTTTGTTTTGTGTACATGTGTGCGTGTTAGCACCTATAAAAGTTATTCTATATTATGTTTGGAACAGATAAATAGATGATTTAAAAAATCCTTTCTTGAATCTTTAGCGCCAAAGAAATTACAGTTCAGAAATTGAGTATTTAAACAATAAGATTAATTCAATATAAGTTAAGTATTCCATAATATATATGGCCATAATTGTCATAAAAATAATGAAAATGTGAAACGATTTCGAAAATAAAAGCCACGAAAGGAGTTTTGAGGACACCCTGTATGTGTCTGCATAAAATGAAACTTTTAACTTCGGACCACTTAATTTTAATTTAGAAAATATCCCTTTTCAAGTTTGTGTTATTTCTATTATATATTAAAATCGATTTTATTTCAGCTAAAATTTTATGCGAGAGGTAGCTTCGATTTAAAAATTTCTCTAACTACACACTACTTCTATGTAATAGTGTAACAGAAATAATATATTTCAAAAATTACATTAATATAAACAATAATATAATTCTGTAATAATACACTCTAATGAGAAAAATTAAATTCTTTGTATTCACTTGCTAACTTGAAAGCTGAAATCTTCCGTAAATCTCTTAATTTCGTAGGGAACATGTAATCTTTAAATTTCAAAATTTAACATGACGGGACTACAATGAGATCGTTATGTTAAACGCCATAATGTTAACTGCTAAAAAGAAGAGCTTTTACTATACACTGTAACTTGTTGTATAAAGATAAAATCGCAAAGCAAAAGTTTATTAACGAATAAAATTTAAGCTGTAATTTTCAATTAATTTAACGAATTTGGGAACTTATGTATTAGAAAATTATTACAAAATATAATAAATGTAAAATTAAGTATTACCGTTAAGGAAAAAGAAGTGTCATTTGAAATTGATGGACGACGACACGAAAATATTCTCGGTATTGAAAATGAATATTTTAAAATAAAGGGAAAAAGTAAGATAGAATGACTAGGTAAAGAATGAAAGAATAACTAGTAAATCTAAGAAACCACAAAAAGTAAAATAAATAAAAGTAGCAAGAGAATAAATAAAAAGACTAGTAACTAAATTAACAACAGGGAAGGAATATTAGTAAAATGAGAAGTAGCGAAGAAAATAAAAGGCAGTATAGTGAATTATTGGAGGAGTTAAAGCAAAAAGAATCGACGTAATATTAAAAAATGTGCAGAACCAGTTTCGCAGGTTTAAACCTATAACTTTATTCTTCAGCTGCAGAAATGCAAACGACAAAAGAAAAGCCAGTCATAAGTGACATAAAATCACATGAAGTTCAAATATACATTTAAGTTTTTGATAGAGAGTAATGAGTAAAAATTATGTATAAAACCATTTAAAATGGTATAGCTACATTCCATAAACATTATTGAAGAATAAAACTAAATAATGTAAGCATTTGTTTTCTGTACTAAAAATTCTCTATTTTCAATTGAAATCAAATAATAAAATTATATAAAAAATTCATGCTATTCTTATTACAGGCATGATTCTTAAGCAGCAACTACAACGTTCTTTTTAAAATCAAAAAAGGCTCTTTATTTATTATAAAATGAACTGCAATCATACGAGAATAACACGTAGCCGCAGTCTAAGGAACTAACTGAGAGCCTTTTCTAATGGATTGAAGATGACCGCCACTCTTCTATCGAAAGGACTGGAAGCACGGTTAGATCCTTGTAATCAACACCACGATTGATTTAAAAGACAGAAATCATGGCTGTAATAAAGATATTTTTTCCCAGTCTGACGACACATTTAAATAAAATACAGAGGTGCTATTGTTTCCGCTACTGCAAAACAATTGGTATCTTTTTTATGGAAAGCCTCTTCCCTGAAATAGACAGAATTCTGGTACTGTTTTTGGAAAGTGAAGAAAGTAAAGATCGACAACATCAGAAAAGCAACGTTAATAATGAAAGATTTGATTAAGGAAGCGACTGCTTTTTTCCTTAGCAAACAAAACATTCTCAAAAGCAGTCATTGTAGTACATGCGATAAATCATGCGAATTCTTAATTGTCCATTTAATACACTGCGCAAAAAAAGAAAAAATCTTTGCTGGGTTCAAAAATGGCAGAGGATTGCTTAACCTGTGTCCTATATGTGTTTGTATATGGAAAGCTAGTTGAGGAACGCAGGATCGAAATAGAAAAAGAATGTCTAGAAACATTTAGCTCAGACAAAGAAGAAAAATTGTTGTAGTATAAGTTAAAGGCTAAATTATTCTAGAGGAAGGAAACGCTCTAGAGTTCAAGAGTTTCTTTACTTCTACTCCTCAGCCTTCAATAATCTGCTTACATTCCTATTTTCAGACATATTGTTGGCTCTTTTATTAACTTACGCCAAAGCACGAGACGAGGGTTTTTTACCTATGAAGACGCATGCTTTCATGGAGGATTTTTCTAAGAAAAACGGATTCTTATTAACGATATACATGACAAAACAAGAAAACGTCCATGCTGCCAGCTGCTTTTCTGGGATTCGAAATCTTCAGCTGAATTAGCGGTATACAGCAGTTTTAACCAATGCTAAACGTATGCGAATCCATTTTTAGTTTATCTATACAGGTTAAGGACGTTTGCACACCCGGATTCTGGTTATGCCTATGCGATGAAATATAATTAAAACAGCAAGGATGCCAACATACTTAGCTTATCGATTGTGAGTATGAAATATAATCTCTAAGACAAATACCGTTAATTCTTTGGACGACAGCATTTCATATTGTCCGAAGTTGAAGGAAGTTATATAGGTTATCAGCATGTGTAATTTTGTAAATTCGTATAAATCACTATTACTGGAATAGTTTGAGTTGTGAGATAATTTTTTATTGAATTTAAAATTAAATTGCTATCATAATGTTTGTTATATACCATGTACTACTAAAAGTGTAGCGTTTTTGAGTTTAGATCTACAGATTTTCAATGGACTGTACTTTAGGAATTCATTATTCAACATTTTAGTTTGATACTTTTTTGCGCTTATTTATAGTAATGGTAAACTGTCGGTTACATGAAAGCCCATCGGTAAGGAAGGGGAAGCAAAAACCTTCCAAAAGGAATTAAGAGCAAGAAAATGTTATTAGTTTAAGATTAAAAAAAAAAATTAGAACCCTACGGTGTCCGCCGAAAAAATCACGGCAAAAACATCGCGGAAGAAAACAACGCAAAGCGAAAATATCGTAGTAAAAGCATTGGAGAAAAGAAGGCAAAGGGAAAACATCGCAGTTCTAAAACATCGTGGTACAAAATCAAGCGGTTTATAGACTTCGCAGTTTAAAAACATCGTCTTCGAAAATGTCGTGGTAAAAATAAAGTACCTATAAATCAAAGCATGAAGATAACATCGCACACATGCATTTTTCAGGTTTTAAAAGTAAGCGCATTTTCTCATAATCATTTGGGAGTGCAAGAAGGAAAGAGGGATATTTTTACTTCTATATTTCATATTTTTGAATGAACTAATAACTTTTCCTGAAAAAATAAGAAGGAAACTTAAGCATTTGAGACTTGAAAATGAAAAGAGAATTAATGCAACTTATAGCTTTTAATTTTGAATTTACATAGTTAATTAACAAAGGTTATTAATAACTTAATCGTTTTTACAAATTGATAATTTTTAAAGAAAAATACAGTCTAAAAATGTTTAGAAAAAGGAAGATAAATAACTGCATGAGATTACCTCTATACAATTAATTAATTAATTATGAAATTATTTTCTTTCACGTTTGTTAATCTGTTATTGTTTTAGTGAAAATTATTATATCTTGTTTTGTTTCCGTTTATTCTTAGTGTCGTTAACATTTTTACTTTCTTTCCCTCTTTCCTCTTACGCTTCCAAATCATTATGAGAAAATGCATTTAAAACCTGAAAAACGCATGTGTGCGATGTTGTCGTCATGCGATGATTTGTAGATACTTTATTTTTTACCCCGATATTTTCGACGACGATGTTTTTAAACTGCGAAGTTTTTGAATCGCTTTATTTTCGACCACGATATTTTGTACCAGGTTATGTTTTAGAACTGCGATGTTTTTTCTTTGGTTTATTTTCTCCCACGATGTTTTGTACCACGATGGTTTTCCCTTGCGTTGTTTTCTCCTTGACGTTTTCGTCTGCGATGTTTTTGCCGCGGTGTTTTTTCGGCTGTAACCTGTCTTACGATGATAAAACAGGCAAATCGACAGCTTTATATTCGGCGTAGATTTTGTAAAATCCCAATCGATTTCGAAGCAAAACAGAGAAGGAAGAGCAAAAATTCCTTTCATCAGGAGCAAAAGATTCTGCAAAAGCGAGAAAGCGAATGTCGATCACATTTATACCCACAGGCGACCAGTGGAAGAGCCAATAGCGCCATCATTCGGTAGAAATAGTAGCTAAAAGTGAAGGGTTAAGTTAATAGAACTTTGAAGATATTAGGCAAGACTGAATTGGAAATGCAGTCATTGACTAAACAGGATAAATTTTTGTGAATGTGAAAAGCTTTAAGAAAATCCAATTCCCCAATAATCCAATTCAATCCTACGATATTTTAATATTCTTTCTCACCATCCTACGATATATCAAAATACTTGTGACTGGAGTGATGTTTTGAAGTTAAGGGCATGAAAGAGATGAAACGTTATAAAATATCCTTTCGAAGCTTTTTTTTAATAACTATTTATTCATCTTTGCACAGGAAGAACTTCATGGATTCATTAAAAACAATACAGGTTTAAAACTCTCTACTTAGTCTTTTTAAGGGCTGGTTTGCTCATTTAAAAATTAGTTTAGTTTGTTAAACCCTAGGCGGAGAATAACAGCCTGATTCGGAGGAAGGTTTTTAAAGAATTTTTTATTATTTTAAATTGAACAGATGTACGGCTCGTGCTTACAATTTAAATCTCAACAACTTGTGGGATGTCAGGTATAAGAAATGTGCACTTAAAATTTTAAGATGTTTTGACGTTGGAGATTGCAGTATAGACACCTCAACAAGCTTTGGCTTACATTTAACTTGGGCTAGAAAAATGGTTAACGTCGGATAACTTAAGTAGCAGAACTGGGTGCGAGAATAGTATTATGGTCAGCGTCGCTGCCATAATATCTCTGTTACCGTTCAAGAAATCTGTCTTAAATGTAGATATCTCATTCAGTACACCTTAGTGAGAGTTAACGCAAAGAAGAAATTATAGTGTAAATCGAAACTATAACATTATGCATTAATTAGCATAAAATTTCTTACGTGTTCATCAGACGAGCTGAATTACTTGAAGTCCGTGAAGTAATGAGTTATCGTCCTCACAAAGCATAGATTAAGGATATACCAATAAAAATCTACAGTTCAAATGTTATCGATTACCTGTTGACATGAAGCGTGTAATAAATTAGGTGCCCTGATCTTTTAAGAAGTACAGTTATCCAGGTTATAGCTCTTTAAATACGATCTGTCTTCATCTGGGAACTGCTTTGGATGCGCCTTCTCCGATCACGATTTCTGTTTTTACAAACTCAAATATTTGGAACGGAACGAACAATTCCCAACACTAAACAGCTCCTCAAGCAGAAAGGCAGGAGTTGTAATTAATTTTCAACACCTTTAAAATTCTTGCATACGTTTTACATCTGTATAACCTTCTAATGTGAATAAATCTACGTAAAGTAAATCAAAAGGAAGGTAGGGCAGTGTTCAGACTTTATTGTTATTGGTACTTAAATATCTAGAATCCAGTTCTCTCTGTGTTTGAAAGATAGCCTATGAAATCAAGGGTGCATTCCTTATTAACCAGGCGCTTTAATATATGGTGTTTTGAATCATACCATAAAATAATTTCCATTTTTATGACTATACTATTCATCACAAATCATTACGAAAGGTAAAACTAAGAAGATCAAAGTAAAATTTAAAATTCCTATACTTACAATTGCATAAATAATCACATGAACTTAACATATTAGGGATGTGCGTAATTTTTAGTACTTAAAGGATGAATATGTAGCCTTTGTAGGTTCACCACGGAAAAGGACACAGCAGAACGAAAGGATAAAAGTTTCCATCGCCGAAGAAGAGCAAGTAAATGGAATGCCCTAACGACTTTTGTTTGATCAATCATTTTATCCTTTTTCTCTTTTGTTGCGGCAAGTGGAATGTTGACCGACATAAAAGGTCGGAGAGTGGAGAGAAACATTTTTACTTCTTGCCTACTAAAAGCATAGTTGAAGATTGGTGCATCCTATTAGGAACGCTTTAGAACTAGAACTTGCACTTAAAATTTTAGATCTTCTACACGCGCAAACTATCATACCTTTTTTAAACCTTTAGAACTATCATACAATTTTTGCTTTCTGCTCCTACCTTTGTATTTTGTTTCGAAATGCAAAATAAATTACAACATGATTTGTAAACAGTGTTGAGAGTCGTATTTCAAATTGCTGCTTTCTGGTTTTACAGACAGCTAAGTTATGATAAAAAAGAGCAATTTAAATATGAAAGTGTGAAAAATAAAAATTACAAAATACGTTAGTTTTATGCAGTATAAAACGTAACACATGAAAAGTCGTTATTCCTGGCTAGGAATCAGTAGAAAATGGTAAAAGACTACAAGAACTTTACGTTATATGATATTTCTATGAATTTTGGAAGGGAAAAGATTTTTTAAGCTTAGTAGATCTATGAAAACAAGGTCAACCATTTTGAAAGCATTATAACCTACGAGAAACCATTCTGACAATTCAATTTTACATTTGTTGCCAAAAACTACGAATCTGTAAAATACAGAACTCCATTCATAAGTGACATGGATCATTTGAAATGATATGCAAACAGAATTCAGAAGCAGAACATATTTTATTAAAAATATTGGCAGCAAAATCATTGTCTTTTAGCAGGCGATGAATTTTTCCCCTAACAATTATACAAGCAGGTATTCAGTTAGGCATAGCAATAACTAAGTTGTTTCTGATCTCCTATAGGAGATTCTGTTATAAATTTCACAACAGATAACCGAAGTCTAAGAAGGATGCAATTGCCTTTCCAATATATCTCTATTCCAGTTGCCTTTCCAGTTCCCCCATGTCATCTGTTGTTATATGTCTGAGGACACAGGATGCCATGGAAGAATATTAAATCTTCAAAGAGAGTACGGAGAACGTTGTGAAATAAGTGACATTACTTTTCTATCTTGTTGGCAAATGGCAGTGGATGGTTTCACGGTGTGGATAATACAATCAACTGAACTGTATCATCAGCGCAATAGGGAGACATTAATTCGCCTTGAAACACAACTAGAGGAGATCGGCTGTCCAACAGATGGTTCTCGAGACTTTCGTAACAGATGCTGATGACTAAACGCCTCTTGATAACAAATATAGGACACACTATCCGGCCACATTTTCTGTACCTATATATGTAGCAGCCATATTATGGGATTTTTCATTTCAGCGAGAAGGAAGGCATTATCTAATATGATAAAGATTGGTAGAAACTAGACGACTCTGCTTATTTTGGGAGTTTAGAGTAAGCCTTCTTTATGAACCTCGATACCTAGTCTATTTCTGTCAGTCATCTTCGAATGACATTCTTTGATTCCACAGGATGCACTGAGAACAGCAAATGATTTCGACTTGATTAATTGATTATATTTTGCCTTATGCTGTCTGCATAAATTTAAAAAAATTCTATTATGAATATAACCTGCTTTTAAATACCAAGCAACACAGGGCAAAGCTTCTAATTTTAAATTTCTATTACAGTCGTTCATTACTTTGCGATACAAAATTCATTAATGTTAGGTTAATTTAGCAAACTGATTACGCATGCTCTTCTCGAGCATCTGCCAATCCGTAAGCATTTACGGTAATTCCAAGGATTCCCTTGATCCGTTATTACACACATTTCTAAACGTTAAGCAAAAAACTGAAAAATGTCCGTATTTGGCGAAGGAAATAGCATGTAGCCGTAAAATTTGAATACATAATAGATGCATGCATGTGAAAACTAGCTCATGAAAAAAATTTGAATAACAATATTTCTAAAAAAGTAGGTGTATTAGGTATTAAGAACAGCATGTTTTCTGCAGAGCCTGTATCTCCGCATTACAGACTTCTGCAACTGATAAATTTTGAAAATTTCAGTTTCCAAATTTTTCCAAATTCCAGGAGACTGTATCTTTGCATTACAGACTTTTGCAATTGATAAATTTTAAAAATTTCAGTTTCCAAAGTTTTGAAAGAGTTATCAAATTTTGAAAAACAAGAGCATGATATCATCTGAGTGATATCCGGTGATGGAAAGCAATACGGCGTCTCAAAAAAGACCAGCAACAATTGGAAGTATTTCGAAATTTTTCGAGCTTTGTCTTCTGAAGCAGTATTTTAACTTACAGAATGATACATTATATCTCATTGACTTGCGGAAGCTTCTTACGAAATTTTGCTGACGTCTAAATTTTCTTCTTCACGCTATGTAGTTTAGCAAGGAACTGAAGTACTCACTAAAAAGCAGTCACACATACCTCAACTCCTATTTCCTATAACTGTAGTTGTTATCATAAGCGTGTTTCTTCTTTTGTTTTAAATAAATGCTTTTGAGGCCGGCGATGTCACTCAAAGGAGAATAAGGATAAAGCTGTTGAAATCCTTAATCGGTTAGTAAAACTTAAGAAGAAATTTTATAATGCTAACTAAATATCAAGTGTTTTGGGGGGTATAATATTCAAAACTTGAATGAGAGAGAACAGCATTAGTCAAAAAGCCTGAAAACGAATTGCTAAAACTATTTTGTTACTCATATTAAAGATGTAATATGTAAAATCATGCATTTAATTAATTAGTAGTATCAGTGGGAACTTATCTTGAAATAAAAAGCCTGCTGTGTGCGACAAACCAGTGCAACGCTGTTAAAGCTTCCGAAGCTAAAAAAGTAAACAAAATATTGTTTTTATTTGATATTTGGCACGATAAAAAGTACGTTACCACAAACACATACAAAAAAACTCTGGTAGCACACACACACACACAAAGTAAGGTAAACGTGGATTTTCAAGGATCCAGGTTACAGGTGGTCAGCGGCAAATATCATTGAACTTCATTTCTAGTAGTTATTTTTTGTAACCAACCTCTTTTTGCGGTTCCTGTCTATGTCATTCAAAATAACAACTTAAAATGGCAATAGTTTGCAGTTATTTTTCAAGTGATTCTAGTTTCCAATATTTGGGTATTTTTAACCACTCTTTACCTTTTTTTATACTGTTGGAGCTATTGTTCTTCTTTTATCTCTAGTTATTTTATCTCGGCCGCAGTTTTTTTCTGCAATCGTAACTGCACCAGACTAGTCTTATTTATTTTCCTTCCCACTACTATTGTATCTTTTTTCTATCATTGAATAGTTCTTTTATTCTCGTAAAACTGCCCATTCTTGTGTCTTGATCGAGCGTTTACTTTTAAGGGACAAGGGCAGGAAGCACCACACAGACAATGAGGAAACAAAAAAAAAAGTCTTAGTTGGTAAGGAATGTTTGACGTAGAGATTATTTTTTGTTTCTTTTGCTTGAGTATCCTTATTTTTAGCAACCTTTGAAACCGTAATTTCGTAACCACAATGATTAAAAATGAAATACACTCGTGAAAAGTCTAGTATGAACATACTTAACACGAAAATACGTTTTTAATTTTTATATTTCGATAGCAGTTAATGTGATCTCGTAATTATCTGTACTATCAACTCTGCATCTTCTTACATTCAGATCGGGAAGCACTTGAAACAGCTTCTTGATTTCAAACAGCTGTAATTCAGTATATTATTGAAAATTTATATAAAAAATTGTACATATTTTCTCTGTAAACATTCACCAATGCGTTTCGCAGAAAATAGCAAAAAATATCAAAATTAACGCGTTTTATAAAATTGATATATTTTCTTTTCAAAATCTTCGTGTACCATCAATAAGGATTAAAATGCACTCTAAGGGGCTTTCGAAAATTATTGTAGGTTTGTTACCATTTCCTAACTGATTATAAAAGAATTCAGCTTATTACTTTACGATAAAAGATCGTTCGTACTTTACGCAGCATAATGGGAGTACTTTTTGCGGCGATATGCTTCTGTCTAATAGTCTGTATTCTTTGCTATTGCTCTAGCTTAAATTTGCGATGAAAGTAAATTTTTTCTTAGGACGGTTTTATCCCAGTTCTTTAGGGTCGTTTTTCAAATCATGTTCAATTTTCTTGAATGCTATTTTCCTAAGGCTCGTTTTAAAAAACCGAAAGCGAAAAAGTCCATAGCAGAAGCATCGGATCATTTTAAAGGTATAGCAGTAAATGGGATACATTTTATTCCTGTTCCTGATTCTTTCTTTGTTAAATAAGTGAAAGTTGACTTCGACGTATGACTTGCAGCTTTTTCCATATGAAGCTCAGTTTACTGAAGTCATTTACCTGAAAGTCTTTCTTCTTCAAAAATTGGTTCTAAAATATTCTGCTGATTACTTAGTGAATTAATTTCAGTCTTACTTGAAACTTTTTAAACTTTAATTTACCATTGTAGCAAAATCCTGCAGTCATCAGGAATTCCATTGGGAACTTTTCTGTATATTGACATAGCCATTTCGTACGGTCATTATCGTCAGTTGCGCAACAGAAAAAAATTTTTTTGCTACAGTCAGTCACTTACATAAAAATACCAGTGCCACATCGAGTGTCACCACAATGTGTCCATTTATCAGCAGCTAGGTGTTTTTCATACAAATTTAAAGTTCTTTTTTGCCCCTGCGCGTAGACGGTACGGTGTGTTGGGAAGCCTACTGCAGTACTGAAGGGTCCGGGGTCGAATCTCGGAGAAGGTGTGGTTGTGACTGTCCGTCTCTTCATAGAAGGCAAAGGTGGTCGCCTGTTAGATGCCTCCACTATAAAATGGCCATTACTCCTGAACTTGGAAATGGCCAGTGCTGAATAGGCAAGTGCTGACCTTTAGATTTTAAAAAAAGTTTCTTTTCCCTTTACATTGACAAAAACAGAGGAAATTTCTGTTTAAACAGCTTTTATAACTTCAGATCTGCTTTTTATGCCTTTAGTCAACCTGCATGCAGTAGTTGTAGAATTATCAACAATTTAACAGTTGTTTAAGTGTTACTAAGCTAAATGAAGCCAGCATTTTTTTATATTTGAAACTGAGTAGAATAGTGAATTAAGTCAGTTTGTGCACCAACTTCAGTGTCTTTTCGCCGTGTGGGATCAAAAGTAAACTTTCAATTTTATTCACCAAAAAAACTGGCTTCTTGCCCACTGGCCGAACTGATTGTTTTTAGTTAGAAACTATAACTTTTAATTGTGAAATTTTGTTAACTTATTTGGTGTTTTAAATTTTTCTTTGTTTTACAGTTTTAACGAAGATTGAATTTTTATGTATTTTTGCCTTGTCGCGAAGTGAGAACTGAACTGATTGAATTAAATTTCTATCTGTAATGAAATTCGAGGAAATAAGTTTAAATGCACCATGAAAGGTTTATAATTTCATAGTACTTACAAGGAAGTCATGTGGTGACCACATGAGATTTTTTTCGTATTTGCTTTCAGCTAGACGCTTTCATCTTTCAAATATAATATATGAAAAATTTCAGATTTAATACACAGGGTATTTATAAAGTCCCGGGCCCATTTTGATATTTAATAACTCATAAAATAATAAAGATAGATTAAAATTAATAACATAAATGGTTAGATAGACTAAAAAAGTTTCATAACCCTTGTCAATGAACTTCCACGTGTACCTTCTTCGTCGCACGGAGAATATCAAGTGGATATTAAATTTCACGCCAGGTACCGGCAAGCATGTTGGCCTCCCCAGAGGCTATTGCTGTTGTAATTCTGGCTTTTAGGTCATCAATGTTGGACACTCTCATCCTGTAAACGTTGTCCTTTACAAATCCCCAAAGGAAAAAGTCCATCGGCGGTATATCAGGTGATCTGGGTGGCCAAGGAACTGGACCTTATCGCCCAATCCATCTTCCTGTAAGTTGGTCATTCAATGAACTACGAACGATGGTACCCCAATGAGGTGGTGCACAATCTTGTTGCAAAAAGACATGTGGCTGAAGCTCTTCTAGTTGTGGAAATGCGAAGTTTTGCAACATGTGTAAGTATACGACTGATGAGACCGTCTTTTCCGTAAAAGAGAAAAGCCCAATGACTCGGTCGTGCGTTAGCCCACACCTCACATTAACCTTTGGGGAACCTCTTTGTACTTCACGGTATTCATGGGGGTTTTCAGATCCTCATATGCACACATTATGGCGATTAACAATGCCAGAAAGATGAAAGGATGTTTCGTCGGAGAACATTACAGAAAAGTACAGATATTTAGACTGGAAAGTGAAATTACCTGAAATTAACCACACGCGCAGACGATATTTACAAAAGTAAAGATATTCAAACTGAAAAGGAAAATATATAAGTTATTCCATCAATAAATGCCATAAGTTTTTTTATATCTTCATTATTTTATGAGTTATTAAACATCAAAATGGGTCCGGGACTTTATATCCACCCTGTATCATACATTTTTTAAATGTAATAATCTCGACTTTTACACTCTTTACAGTTCGTTGACTGGAATACCTTTCCTCGGAAAGTGCGTTTGTGTAACCTTCGAGACATTTATCAATTTTAAGAATCATTTCTAAAATAAATCTTTTATTTTGCATTCCAAATAAAAACAAAATAGAAGCAGGCGATTATATTCAAATGATAAATCTTTGTCTCGAAATGCTAAAAAGAAAATTTAAACTGGAAATCATTTCCATACAGAGCGAACGACTTTCTGTGATTGGTAATTAGTGAAGGAATTAAAACTCTTAATTAGTGATGAATAAAGCAAAATGACATGCTTTGAGTGACAAGGTAAAGCATTATTTTGGTATTATAGTGCAGTAATTTAGACATTTTTACTTAATTTTATATAAGATACTGATCAATAATTTAAACTTACAAATTTTTATGGTAGAGAAATTAGACCGAAAAGTAAGCTAATGCTGTTTCACGTTAACATCATTGTAACTAACTGAAACAGCAAAGATAATTAAATTAGATTAGCAAACTGTTTTCTAAAACTAAAAGTTTTAAGTGATTTTGATGTTCTATAAAAAGAGAAATCGATTTAAAGAGCTATGTTTCAGGTACAATCTCAAGAATAAAAATAGTCAACGAATAAACAAATAGCAAACTTCTAAAAACAAAAAGAAAGAAAAATCTGAAAGCTTTCAGATTTTACATTACGCTCAGAGGTGCTTTTTCTAACGGTTTGTGTTTTATCTTTATTTATTAAATATCATGTTCTTCGCAATTAAACCATAAAATTCAATTCCGCAACAGTATCGGAAAACAATTTTAAACTGAGCACATCTTTAGATTTTACGATACGCAGTCTCGCGCGCTGGAGATAATTTTTTTTCCGCACAGCGTTGTTATTCCTCGTTTTGAAATCACTGAGTTTTCTAATCAAAAATTCTTTAATGTCTGATAAAATAGTAAAACAAATTCGAAATCAGGGCTTCCAGATGCCCATATTCGGTGGAGCATTATGTTATTCAAAATTTGATGGCTCTAGGTATTGTTGTTTCATCACAATGCGACAAGCATTCATACATTTATGCAGCTTCTTCATTAATTTCTTTAAGTATAAATACAGGGCTGTAATATTTGGTGGCAACAGTTCGAAAAGTAAATCAACTCAGAAAGTCAACGCAAAATCAATCAACGCAAAATGCCATAACGGGAATCATAGCCCACTTGGGCAAACGCCGTTTGTGCTAAAAATTTACGATTCTGAATGAAACTGCAGTTATTCTATCTAAAAAATATAACTTTTTTGTTTAAACGTGCTTTGAAAAATACTTAGTAAACTTAGTACTTCCTTTTAAATAAAAAAAATTTAATATTTTTAAAGCTTTGTCTCGCGCTCTGGAGATAAAAATGTTCTTTTATTTCCATACAGTGTTGCCATTGCTCGCTTTGAAATCGTTGAGTTTGTTAATCAAAAATTCTTTAAAATGTTACAAAATATGAAATAGATAATAAAACAAGTTCCAGATCCCAAATTTTGGCTTCCAGATGCCCATATTCGGGTGGAAACTTACGTTATTCAAAATTGAAGAGCTCTAGGTACCGTTATTTTACCACAGTGCGAGAAACATACATACATTTATGCAGACTCTTCATTTTTAATTTCTTTAAATATAACGCAGGGCTCTAAATTTGGTGGCAACAATTTGAAAAGTGATACGCCGTTTATAGTGATTCAACGCAAAATGCGAAAACGAAATTAATAGCCCTTTTGTGCTAACGCCCTTTGAGCTAAAAAAAAATCTCTAGTGACTTTAAAGACAATCAAGCCAGCCAACAATATATCTGTATTGATTGCATGAATTGTGCCGAAGTCGAAAACTAGAAGAATCACTCTGCGAAACTTTTGATATGAAACTTTAATATTTCTGGAAATTATGCGTACACATAGAAAAAAGTTTAATCACGATAATGTTTTTCTCGAATTTTTTATTTATAGTTTTTTAGGTTTAGAGTATTTTGCTGCTGAGGAACAGATTACGAAAAACGATGATTCATGTATATCGTAAGTGAGCAATTACTAAGCATAACGTGCAGCAACTTTTGCTTCAGTATTAATAAAAACGTATTTCGGTGTTGTTATAGTTTTAAGCGATAAATTATCCCTTTCTAAGGAGTTCGAGAAAGTAAAATTTGTATCCAATGGCAAAGGCATCTTTGCAAAAACGGAGAAATTCATATTTAGATAACAGTTTATTTTCATCTGCGTTGAGTATTCGCCTCCTAGAACATACATTGCACCTGTAATTAATATATATAATAACAAATTAGAAAACAGGTTCACAATGTTTTAAAAATCACATTACTGTGCGCAGCAAAATTTACTCTATTTTTATAAAAAAAACCTTAATATTGTGTAAAGCAGTCTCGATTGATGATAAATTATTTTTCTAAAATCAGTTCAATTTATTGTGACCTATAAGTACGCAATTGAAATTTAATTGTAATTAAAATAAACAAGGAATTAAACGCATTTTTTATTAATTTCTAGTAATAAGAAGGTGCTGCAACTAGAATAGCTCTAAACTACGATTGGTATAAATTTCTTCAAAAAATGTTGAAAGAATATTCTTCATTAAAATTATTTTGCTTAAAAGCAAAATGGTTCTGAAGCAAAATATTTTCAATTTCATGAGGTTCTTCTTAGAAATACAATCAAGAGCCAAGTTTTTTACTATAGTATTTTAATAGCGAGGAACTTTATCGAAGATATTTACCATAAGTAAGATTCAAATTTAAAAGTAAATATAGACTGAGTTTTATTTAAAACTAATTATACGAGATTATATTTAAAAATTTTCATTTAAAGTAAGATTTTTTGATAAACTACTGTATCCTCAATGTTGTTATTTTTATAGTCAAAAACTTAGTAAAGTATTTTTAAAGATAATTCTGTGACAAATCATAAATATTTTCCAATAATGAATGTGTATGTATATTGAAAGTATATCTAATTAATGAAATGTACAATGAAAGTTTATATAATTAACAATGTAATTAACAAAGTGCAGTGGAAGTATATGTAATTAATGAAACTCTCAATAAAAGTGTGTTGTAATTCGCAAATAATTTGCGCGAATACTCCATTACGTGTAAGAAGTATTAGAGCTACATAGAAGATTTTGAAAAACTGTAGTTTAGTATCTATAATCTTGTGTCATTTTTCTTACAGTGATGAATGCGGTAAGAGCTTTCAAAAGACATATCTTGAAATACTTATAACTATTGCGAAAAATCATAAAGAACCTTAAATAACTTCTCGTACATTTTCTTGGAAAAAGTTTTGGCACTTCTATTTAATAACCGGAAAACACTTTTATCCGGTACTTTAGAGTTCGAAAGAGCGATGTAAACTTTAATGCTTCCTTAGATCCTTCGCTAGGACAACTTGTGTATGCTCTATTTAATTACCTAAAGTACAGGAATTTTCTGAAAGTATTACTTTCATCTTATAATATTTGGCACTGTACTAGTGTAAATTTTAAAATATAGACAGTGAAAAATTTAGCGTATTTTAAGTACTCAGATTTTTAACCTGGAACTTAATGCATAAATTATTTTTACATTTTTTTAATATATGTAGTTTTATTTCATATTATATTGGACTGCTTTTATCATTTATTATGCTGTTAAATGTTAACTAATTCCCAGCCTTGGAACTTTCGGCAAAGACACTTATTCAAATTCGAATAACTTTGAAAATGGTAGAAAAGAAATCTAACGTCGTGCCCATTTACTAACATTTACTGTCTTGATGTAATTCTGAGATTACTTCTAGTGATCTAACTAAAAAGTTTGAGTAGGCAACGTGCATTATTTGTAAGCACTATCTAGACAATGCCAGTGAATTTCTTCGGCATAAAGTAACGTCTGCCTCGAAAACAACGGTCATTACTGTTAAAAAGATAATAATTCGAGTTTCAGAGAAAAGTTTATTGTTTATTCATCGAAGTTTGCGACGCGATATGTCTTACATTACACTTCTGCTTTCTAATCGCATAAATTACCCGAAACGCGAGACATCTTAAAAACAAAAATCTGACTCTGAAGATAATCGAAAAGTAAATTGTTTTGAAATAAGACTAACAAGACGTATCTCTAATCCATTTCCGAAACTCACAGCGTGTTTAACCTAACAAGTTAATTGGTGCACAGTAGCAGCTATTTTTTACGGAGATAAAATTATCTCCCAATTAATCCATCACCAGCCGCCATTCTCTGCAGTATAAATGAGCACGAAAAATCGTTGGTAATAGCTTCGAAAACAAACTGCATGCAATTAATATTTATTATTCCCCAAAACACGATTATTCCCATTGAACTGAAATTACTAGCTTCGTCTCTGGAGTCTGCTATAAAGTTCGAGCAAAACTGGCGTGAGTTGCAAACGCAGTGTGGGAAGAGTAATCGCCGGTAATGCATCAAAAATGCAATTTCACGATCGTTGATTATGAGTCTAAAACATAAGTCTTTAAAATGAGCATTTTTGAACGAAATGAAATATGTTTTGTAATTTTCCTGTAAGTAATTTCCTTCGAAAGGAGCTGAAAGTATCAGAGATTGCATACGGAAAAGAAATTTTCTGTAAGGATGCATTGTAAATATTTTAATGCTATTTTCTTTAGTGGCTAATGTAATTATTAGCTGTCAGTGTTACCTAGGAACATGTATATATATATATATCTATCTCTCTATATATATCATAGATGTATACATATGCACGTATATAGTTGAGGTATACAAATTTGCATATTATATATATATATATATAATATAAAATGGAAATACCTATATTTTCTCTTCACAGAGGAGTCTCAAATCAGTTTAACCATTGATTCTAGAAGAGAGCCAAGGACACTCAACTCATTTTTATGGACAACAACGCTCGTCCACAAAGAACAAACCTGGTGGATGACGTTTTGTAAACTGAGGATATTATCCAGGGTAGATTGGCAAGTTACGTGGTCAGATTTAAGCCGTATAGAATATGTCAGGGACGTTCTCGGACGAGCAATTTCACTGGTATTGCGGCTTCAAGAGCTCCACAGAGCCTCAAACCAATGTTGCTGGAGTAGTGGAAATAATTGCCACTGAATATCATAAACATCTGATTTGCAGCATGAAGTCACATTGTGAGAACTGTATGATTATTAGGGGGGACTTTACGATTACTAGCTTCTTCTTTTCTTCAATTTTGTAATCTTTGTTCAAAACTTTCCTGAACCGATGGAAATAATCGGCCAAGTGAAAAAAGAAATCTTTTCTGTACACTGAAAATGGTTTTCACTAACAAGACGCCAGGGTGATTTGCGTATCAGAGCAGCAAGTTATGTGTTTTATTGTGCAATAGTTTAATAACGAGCTATATTCTGCAAGCCTAAACTTTGGACATTCGAGTGACACCGAAGGCTTTTGGATAGGCTTTTGTCATTTCAAAGATGGGTCAGAAAACTACTAGTTAGGCACGCAGATGCGTGTAGCCTGTTTCAAACAAGCATAGAACTCATAACATGTACCTTTTGTATCAAGACAATGCGTTCTGAAAGTATTTCCACGATGTATAAACTGGTAATTATTGCACTTTAGAGCATTTCTATATAACTGTCTTAGATGGTACTGCACTAGATGAAATAAATGGTACTGCATAATTTTGCAGCTGACCTTTTCCTTCTGCTTCGGCTTGTTACTCAGTTGGATTCAATATCTTCTTCAGTTTTTTGTGGAAGGCTCTGCAGTAGCTTTTATTCGATTAACCGTATTATGTTTAATAGAGATAAAACTAACATGTAAGCTGTTAAAAATGTTCATTTTTCGAAACAAAAGCGTGTGCGTGAAGACATTTCTTTGAGCATTGTGCATCACTTACAAATGCTTAGAAAACCTTTATAACATACTTAATATAAGCAAAAATACATTAAAATGAACAAGTAATTCATTTTATAATCAGAAAAAATGGTAAAATAATTCTTGAGAGAGAGGATGTAGCGTCATGTATCTGCGTTCAGGTCGAAAGAATCACTCGTCGAAAAGCAGGGTGTACATCATCAGTCTGCTTCATTAATATTATTCTACAAGTAGCACTTGTGTCTTTGTTATTGCTTTAGTCCGAAAAATCTAAGTTGCGGTTTTTAATAAATTTTAATTCCTGGTTTAAAATTTATGTTTTAACTTTAAATGGTGATCTATGCTTTAAGTCAAAGCTATTGCTTGCTAATAGGTATAAAATGCAAGAAAGTTGCTGAACACTGGAAGTTAAGACCTGAGTTCGATTCTAGGCGGACAGGCTGTCTGCAAGAGAGTTTTTGTGGTTTTCCCCATGTGTAACGTGCATACGAGTCAGTTTTTGTTAAGAAATCTTCCACAAAGGCATCCCTTCCCTCAGGCAGATAGCCCTTGCGTGCTTCGCCATAATTCAGTAAACCAAAAAGAAATAAAGATGCAAGATACGATAGACCGAAAGATCTGTTAAATGCGTTGACAAAAGTGTTTCACGTGCCCTCATTTTCATCTATTTAAAGCATAACCCTTGTGTACTTAGTAACAAATTATTTTTTAAACTTTTACATGTATGCTACAGATTACTTCTGAACTTTTTTTAAGTAAATTTTACGGAAAATTCAAGAAAGTTTCATTTAGATTAATTTCGGAATTTTAAAGACTGTTATTTACTCTTCCGTAAATTGCGACCGACTCACTTTTATTTTCTAAGGAAGGAATTCTATTTAGTTTGCCATAATTTTGCATGTAATTTTAGGTTACATTTTTTATTTTGTGAAGCTATTCTGAGTGAAAATTTTTCCATAAATGTTTTGTTTTAATCATTCGATTAAAGATGAAATAAATCTAGACAATAGAAGCGGAGTTGATTAGGTTCGGAATGAAACACTACGACTTGTGTGACAATGAAAAAGTCAATTTCTTAGCAAACACTTGAAGTAAAATGGAATCCTTTTAGATGCGATGGGCTTTACATTCTGCTTCTGTTTCCTCAATGAAATATGGATTCTGAGCAAATGTTACCAGCTGTTGTTAGTTCAGACGCTATATTTTGACCATTAAAGATGTTTTTCCTTTGCTTTAGCGAGTATATGCTGATTGATGAAATGTTAAATAGCTTTTTTACCAAGGGAAGATACTGAAGATACTTACTGCAATAGTAATTAGTAAAAAATATACCAATGAAATTTTGCTATAATTAATTTCTTTAAATATTAAAAAAGAACGTGTCAATTAGATTGGACCCTTGTACTTTAAGTTTGAAATGATATTGACAAAATTTAAGTTTTTTAATAAAATGTGTTTAATGAGTTACTAGTTACTATTTCTGCGCACGTTAAAAGAATTTAAATAATATAAAGAAATGTTTAAGCAATCGTTTATCTTATTTGCCTCCATACAGGTTGTATAGAACTTAAATCTTTTAAATGTTAACTCTGACTCCGTGTAGACAGACGATTAACACACTATCTTAACTTTCTAGTGAAGTAACAGCAAACACAGAAGAAGACTTAAACCTCCTTCTTAGATTTTAAGCCTAACAATTCATATAACCCATGTAAAAACATAAAAAAGTCTCCGCTACTTGCAGGATTAACAGAAACAGAAGTCAATTGAAATTAAGTATTTAAATTGTGAGATTTACAAGAGAAAGCACACCTACAAGTTTTAGCTCAGGTCCTCAAACTCGAACAAATACGGATAACTAGGCTAAAGACGAATTCGAGTGAATTCAGAAGCTGGGAGAAACAGTATCGACAAGGTCAGTGAATGTTGCCCCAAACTCTTTCCTAAACTCAAGAACTTCGAACTTATATACAAAAATAACTAATTCGTAAGAAAGCAGAAATAATATTAAAGGTAAATATAATAGGAAAGTTGATTAGAGAAAACATAAAACTCTACAAGATGTATACATAGAGAAAGATGTATAGTAAAAGAGTAGAAATCTTCAAGAGTAATTTGATTGGCTTGGAAATACACTATAATACATATCACGCTATGTGAAAAAAATCATATTGTTAATTTTAATCTTTATAGGCAATGCAGGACGTCAATATTCGTTACAATCTTATTAATAGTTTAAGGAGTTATATTTCCACTTTAAGAAAAAGTAAAGAGAGAATTCACTGCTTATGGCAAGAAAGATGAGCTTCAAATATATCCCAGCCATTATTTCATACTATATGAAAAATATTTATCATTCAATTAGTAGGACATTTATTTCAGCTCATATTCCCTTTCCTTCAGCAGAGATTTGAATTGACCACAAATCTGACATATGGTGAAATTTTAAGACCGTTTCATAAATTTGACTGGTCTTCAGGAAGAAAATTTGCATATCTTAAAAATGCTTTTAGACAATGAACTCCTGGTGCCATTTATCAATATAAGAAGCTAAATTCAAAGCATATGAAATAAGAAAAATAAATATAAGGAATTATCAAAATATATCTTACAATTTGAGGTACTTCTTATAAGATAAGAATTATTGAGAAATTCTTGATTTGAATATGAAAACTTAGTTCACAACATTCTGTTGAAGGGAATAATGATGTCATACATAAGCTCTCTGTAAGTCCCGGAGCATTTCTTCTGACTTACTTCATTCTTCCCAACACCAACCGCTGCCCTAACATCATGGCTTTAAATTACATAATGCGTCGTTTCGCACGTGACTTCTAATAACAACTCAGCACACGGTCATGCACACAACTTATGCAAATCAGGTAGACATGTAGGCAAGAAAAGCTTAGTGGGGCTGTACTGCACGACGAAGATTACGTGGGCAATTTATTTGCGGTTCCTCATCTACCTTGGAACAGTGATTTAATTTAGAGGCAGCCCACTGTCAAGAGCTGAGAGGGCAAGTGGCGTATATGTGAGCTCATAATAGCAGGTTCGTGAGCGGGCTTTTATGTATTCTGGACCACGTATCCGTTCCAGTCGTTATTAATTTGTGGGATTAGCTACATTCACTTCCGCGACATGAAGGCCCAGTTGTATTTGGTTTAATGTACTCTTCATGGTTCTGTAATTCGAATATGAGTACAAAAATCAAATTTTTGAATGCCAGAAACAAGAGTATATTGTGTTATTTAAGAATTATTTGCGAATCTTCCTATGTGTGCTTTATATTATGCTCAGAATTTTAAATAAAACGGGTAAAATTTAGTTACATTGTCAGTGTTTCGTAGCTGAATTGATGGGTTAAGAGAAAATAGTAGAATGCGATTTGCTAGATATTTACGGTATAAAGACTAAAATACGTATTTGTTAACATTTTTTAACGCAAGGAAAAGTTAAGGCTGTATTAATATCGGTGGAACCGTAAAAGATATTTCTTTCTAGTTTTCTTTTTTTTCTTTCACTTTCTTATTTTACCATTGAAATTGCGAATAAACTTGCTTTTGTTATGTTTCTGTAGTTAGAGAAACATTCTCATTCTAGTCACGTATTTACCAAAATAAAAACTGTGTAACTTTAAAAAAATCAAGCAATTATTGGTGTGAAAGCTTTTTGTTTGTAACTAGTATAGGACAAATATAATTTTGCATACCCTCTCCAAAACGTTCTTTAACTATATTAATTGGAATTTGGTGATAACCAGGATTGAAAGCGTTATTATCGACAGCTGAGTCTGGTAATTTGGATATTTTTTTAACATTGCAATAAGCTCATTTTACAAAGCTAACTATCGTTTGACTTTTCTTCAAGAAATGAAGAAATAAAAGAAAGTTTAAAACTGCCTTCTGCTTTTGAGGTCATTTAGATTATTTTCATTCCGATTGCATTCAGTGTGTTTTGTACTCCGTTGGCGCAGTTCCAGGCTTTAAACATTAACATTACGGTAATTAATTATCACTTTTTTAAACTAAAAAGTATTTCCAAAATTTTGTTAATTAAAGATATCGTTGAAAGTTGGGATTAGAAACGCGGTTAGTTGGTTTATTTGACCAGCCTTTGTGGCCGCTCTCTGTTGATTACGGCATAGGCAAACAAAATTACCACAGTATTAAGCAGTTTGTTTCATTTTAGCTCTTTATTTTAATTATTAACTGTCATCACTTTAATTTGTTGATGCAGAATCGAAAGTTAAAAATTTCTTTTTCTTGCTGATCATGAAGAAGAGAGTTTGATTTAGCTTCGTGCCTTCTTTTTTCCAAAAGTTTTTAATTATATATATATGTAAGATAAAAAATATGTAAATCAAATTTATAATTTAAACTAGCGCTAACCCTTTAATTCTCCCTCTGATAACTAATAACTTCTCTGGATTGCGTTATTTCTAAGTCATTCCACTCTGCACGGCCTAAGGAATGCTGAAGACGTAATCTGAGAACTAAAACCTTACTAACGTAAACGAAAACCAACCAACACACATACTGGATGAATGCGCAGTTAGTTTGCAGCTTTTCTGTTGCCGCTTAGACAATGTTTCATTTCGCTTGTTCTTTGTCGTACTGCTAACTACGTCGTTATTTAAAATGCGATACTCTATATTATAAAACTGTGGTATGCGTATTCCGCTCTTGATCGTAATTAAAATATGCTTACGATTATTAGTTCGTGTCCGGCAATAAAGAATGTTTCACTTCGGCTTTATGTTCAGTTCGGCTACGTCTGTCTGCAAGTCTCTCCTTCGAGCGTCATCTTTCTGATAACGTCACACACACACACACGCACACACGCACACACGCGCACACGCGCACACGCACGCACGCACACCTGTATATATATTAATTGTAGACAAAAAAGTCAGAAGTTGAGAACCTCATTCACAAAGACATGAAGGAATGAAATCAAAACCAGTATAACCCCAAATTTCTCAATAAAAGACATCAAGAAATTGTTTTCAATTCAGAATTTCCTAAAACAACAGAGAAAAATATAAAAGTACAAAAATAGGAAGAGGAATTCAATCAAAATCTGATTCAATGCCATGAAGAGGAGGTAAGTCAGATTCAACTAAATCCATTTCCCCAGGAAAACTATTTCGTTTTTGTTCTTCCAAAATTAGCCGATGAACCATCTTAAATAATTTAATTATAATACTTCATCCTGAAATTCTGAACCCCTCCTCGACGAAGCAGATTTCCAATCATATGAATAAACAATAAAACAATAAAATAAATTCAACAGCCCAAATGATAGAAAAAAACAGACACATGTATTGAATCTGATCTATCTCCTCTTGATAACGTTGAATCAGATTTTGATTGAATTCCTCTTCCTATTTTTGTATTTTTCTCCAATTTTCTCTGAAATTCCTCTGGTTTGAAAACAATTTTTTGATGTTGTTTACTGGGAAGTTTTGGGGTTATACTGGTTTTGATTTAGTTTCTTCATGTCTTTGTGAATTAGCTTCTAAATTTCCTTCTTTTTTGTCTATAACTGATTTATTTTTGAGCAGCGTATTGCGAGGATACAATATTGGAATATTTTTTTAAAAAAAATTGGGATATACACTACCCAACATTGAAAATCAACATCAAGAAGGAGTGGCACGAAAATTATGAAAATTTCAGTGTAGGCGCACGTCACCGAGTTATGCGAATGTGAAAGGCGCAGCTCTGTAACGCACGTTGAAGAAGATATAAGGGAAGAAACTCGCGAATGTTCACTTTTCGTGCTGTTATTTCTGCTAGGCAAATCATCGTAATTTGTTCTTCTCTCAGAAGACGCGTGTAATAACAGAGACTGTCAGACCTCGTCGACGAGGAAGTTCCAGAAACATACAAGGGGCATGGAGATAGGACTGAGAAGGACAGGCTGGTCCTTCTCAGTCGAAGTTGACAAGTCTCAGATGACACACTTGGATGCCTTCACAGTGCACCGGCTGTGGCGACAATGGTTGGAACAAAGAAACGTGTCAGTTCGAGGATGCCGGTGCAGCCAGAGGGACGTTAGCACATGTGGATCGACGCCTCCGCTGATAAGCTGTGGTGCACCCCAAGCCACTTTTGTCTCCTTCTGCAGCATGTTCAAAACACCATAGGTATTCCCATATCGACCAATATCATTTGCCGTCGATTGGTGGCTAGTGGCTTGCACTCGTGGCGTCCATTGACTCCACATAGACGCCAACATCTGCAATGGTGCCGAGCTCGAGCGATGTGGAAGACGGATTGTACAGAGAAATACTCTCAGATAAGTCACTCTTCTGTTTCCCCAATGATAGTCGCCGCGCACCAGTGTGGCGTCGATGTGGAGGCAGAAGTCCAATCTAGCAGCAAGTGTGGAACGCCGCATCGCACGACAACGCCGCATTATGGTTATGCGCAATTGCGTACGATTTCAGGTCGCCTCTGTTTCGTATTCAGGGCACTATGACGGCCCAACAATGCGTGGATGATGTGTTGCGGCTGGTGGAACTCCCCTCCTTCAGAGAGGGCCCAATGCGCTTTATCAGCAGGATAACGCCCTACCACACACTGCTCGCATCAGCCAACGTGCCTTGCAAGGTGTACAGATGTTTCTCTGGCCACCGATCTTTCCTGATCTCTCACCAATAAAACACATTGCAGACCCTGCCATTGCCGCGTTCAGAAGACGAACTGTGGGAAATGGTTGCCAGGAATAGAGAGCCATTCCTCATTCCTCAGTACACCATCCGTTATCTCAATGAGTCTGTACCTAGACGTGTTGCTTCTTGTATCGCTGTCTAAGGTGGTCCTACAAACTACTCTGTTCTGCTTTCAGTCTAAATAATTCTTCGAATCTAAAATGCAATACTGAACTTAATAAAACTGGTTTTGCAAGAGAGACACAGCACATCCAAGTAGCAATATTGTTACTGTCATTTCATTACATGAAGAAACAAAAGATGTAGATGCTACATTATAAAAAAGCAGATGGCATTAAGTGCAGTGGAACCAATAAACTTTGAACCAAAACTGTTAGTTTAAATGATGAATCTAAATTTGACTTAATACTTGAAAAATCAGTAACAACAAATAAACAAAATACTGAAGTCATGCAATTACCAATTGTTATTATTCTAGAAAAGTCTCAGGGTAACACAAATGCGTCTGATTTGAAAATGTTAAATGAGTTCATCCCTAGGCGTTCATCTAAACTGACATCCGGGAAGACTCCAGATTACAACAGAATATCTAATGAATGTAGTTTCATTCCATAAGAACAATTACAGAATGAAGATAATATAGTAATATTCAATGCTGATAATTTTGTTGTTGTATTCGCAAAGACGAAACAGTCGATTATGAAATTAGTTCCAATTCTGTGTTCTATTTGGACAATTCTTCGAATGTAAAATGCAATACTGATCCTGTCAACTTATGAACCTACAAACCTGAACCTATGAACTAAAACATATGAACTCAACATAAACTAGAACTAGAACTATAAACTAAAACTATGCACTAAGAACTAAAACAACGAACTTATAATAATAAACTTATTGAGGTACTTATGGAAATTTGAAATCAATATAATATATAAAGGCAATGTCCATTCAATCTAAATTTATACTACTATGTAATTTAGACATATATGTCTAAATTATTCATACAAATTTTATATATATTCTTATGTATGCTACATTCTTATGTACAATTTATGTATATTACCAAATTTCAATAAATGCCGCTCAGCCCAGTGGGGGGGGGCAGTTCTAAATAGAAGCGCAAAGGGACAATACCTGTTTTACTTATAGGAATCATTGGGTGTCCTTTTCATTTCAACCAACCGAGCAATCTGCTCTGTTCTCGCTCTGTATTATGCATATCATTTCGAAATATAGATGACTTATTGTTCGTTGTTGGTCTTTCTCTTGCCAAGTTTCATCACCTTCTGGCCACTCCTTCTTGGTGTTGCATTTTCAGTGTCAGATAGTGTATATATATAGATCAGAGTATCACAGACATTTCTATAATACATATATATATTATTTTTAGATCAATCCATACGTATGACTTAATAACACTGATGACACAATTAATTCGGAACCTAAACCAAAACTTTGAAGTGACTAATTCGGAACTTAAGACTTCGAGACCTGAAATATTTGTCTTCTGCTGCCATATCGGATAAATGCACACTTTGTTTCTGCCTCTGTTCTTGTTAAGACGTTGCCTGTCTTCACCTATCGCAGTAGCATCAAAAATGTAAATGTTTTTAATTAGGCACGATTAGAGTGTCAAGTACAGCTGATGAAAAATGTCAATTGAAATAAATGAATATTTATTCTGCTTCCGCTGCTAAGTTTGCTCATCATTTTGGATTTACGTCCAACGCCATGAATATTGCTACGTCTTTTTTATTACAACGACGAAATGCCATATTTTTTTATCAACTGTATCTACAATATTCATTACTTTCAAAAATGTTTTCATTACACACACACACATATATATATATATACATCGAAGAGCCATTACATTATGGCCACCCTCCATCTATAACAATGGGATCGCCCAGGAACAAAACAACTGCGTGGGGGCGGCTGCTCTTGGAGTATATAAAGCGGTTTTACATTGCCTTTCCAAACATAGCGCGATTAGCGACATAATGGGAAAATCAGCTGATTTATCAGATTTCGTCAAGGTCAAATCGTTATGGCCGAGCAACTGGGAACATCAGTATCAGAAACGGCAAAACGGCGCGTTTAGTGGGCTGTTCATGTGCAGTTGTTGTGAGCACATATCGAAAGTAGCGTACGGATGATGAAACGACAAGTCGCCGGCCAGCAGTATGTCGTTGACGACGCATTGATTTCAGAGGAGAGCAGAGTTTGCTACGCATTGTTCGCCGCTACCGAATGCTACAACAGTGGCGATCCAGACAGTGTTTCTCAGCACACCGTGTAGCGTACATTTCTGCGTATGGGCCTAAAATTTGGAACTGGACTTTAGAAGACTGGAAGAAAGTTACATGGTCTGACGAATTACATTTTTTTGGTCCTTCGGCGTGTGCTAATACGCCGATTTCCAAACGAAACCCTGTCCCTTGGATGCACAGTTAGACGGAGACAAGACGGTGGTTGGGGTATTATGGTGTAGGTAATGTTTTCATGGAGCAGATTAGGACCCGTTATTCCCATAGAACAATCCCTGACGTCTGTGCGCTACGTGAACATCGTTGCAGACCATGCCCACCCATTCATGACAACAGGATTTCCGGAGGGGATTGTGCTTACCAACAGGATAAGGGGGTTGGGTCGAATCGTTAGGGAGTGGTTCGAGAAATATTCCAGTGACTTTCAAGTCATATCTTAGCCTCCAAATTCACCTGACATCAATCCAATAGAGCATTTGTGTTTCCAAATGGAAAACCAAATTCGTGCTCCCACACAACCCCCTCGCAATGTGTGGGAATTGAAGGACCGGTTGGTGAGCGCTTGATACCATACACCGCAGACAACATATCAGCACCTTGTGGAATCAATGCCACGCTGGTTGCTGGCAGTTTTGAGGGCTAAAAGTGGTCCTACATGTTATTAACAGCGTGGTCATAATGGCTCTTCGGTGTGTGTATATATATATATAT
>KK120540.1:456529-485259 GCA_000611955.2 Stegodyphus mimosarum | reverse complement strand
GGCTAATATATATATATATATAATAACACAAAGTTTTTTTATTTAAAAACATAGTTATTCCAAGTATTTTCGGGCAGTATGCTGCTGAAACTTGATCAGTATAGGCAAAAAGTAAGAAATTTAGGACCAACTTTACACAAAGGCTCAAGTGAAATTCACCAGTAAATTTGCAAAATAAGAATTAAAGAAACGTGATTTAAAAATAAAAAAAAACCTGAAATAGAATTGAATTTCACTTCTCTTGGGTTTTTGCATAAAACTTGTTCTGAATTTCTTACTTTTGGTCTATATATGTATGAAGCATAAAAATATAAACTGTAATGAATAGGAATTAAGGGATATGTCAGAATCAGTCAAGTAAATGTGAAATGAATTAAAAAATCATACCTTCTAGTTGTAATTAATTCAATTATATGACACTTGATTTATGAATGCAAGTGTCATATAATTGAATTAGATGCTTTATGAATTTAGGGTTAGTAAAAAGACAATTAACTTCCACATTAATCCAAAAGTCTTCGCTTGAAAAGTAGTAACTTGTTATTTTTGTGAATGCAATAAAAATGCTTATAATTGTCTTATAATACTCTGTCTAGTTCCATTTCATTTCTCAAATGATGAGGGTGTTCTTTATATGATAATTTGTAATACACTGGTGAAGCAATTGCTAAGGACTGATGATAGTAGCAGCGATAGCAACCACAAAATGGAGGGCATGAAAATATAGAAATCAGTATAAGTGCGGGACACAGTAAGACATGTTGTGTATATGCAAATTTTGGATCGCTGATGTTGTTCGTCGCTTGATGCGCGCTAAAAGGGATAAAGGATTTGGCAAGTGTTGACCTTTGTTGTTCAAAAGCAAAATTAACGAGAAAGAATAGATTGAAGATCTTGCAATTATCGATATGTCTTCCCGACATAGATGATTTTACGCGTGACCACATTATCCCCAACATTGAAGAAGGACGAAAAATACCAGATGTTGTAGGGTGCTCGAATGTAGCCACAGTGTTATTTCAAGGCTTTGGAAATCATTTTAGAGAAATGGAATGTGTAGCAAACGTCGTGGAGAAGTCATGTTCGCAATGCGGTGGCTGTACATAGCTAGTACAGAGCTGTACATACTTAGTGCTATCGACGAAAAGGAAGAAAAGGAACCGGCACGGCACACCTATTGAGGTAGCAAAATCAGTTACTTTCTCCTACTGGCAAGCGAATCTTCCGAAAATCTGTAGCCAGACGTTTTCATCAAGGAGGATTATACGGACGCCGTTCCTCTTGCATGCATTATCTAGAGAGCAATGTACCGCCCGTTTGCAATAGTATCTCGAGCATTGTCATTGGACTCAACCGAACTGTGCATGTATGTTATTCTTAAATGAGATTATGTTCAGCCTGTTACCAGATTATAGACGTAAATATCTAGGGTTTTATATTTTTGTCGAGGTGTTTGTGTTCCTTTCAGTTTCAGCTTTGTTTTGTATATAATTTATTAAAGTCTCATTTCTTTGTTTTGTTTGATTTATTTTATGCCACACATATTTGTAATGTGCCCCTTTTCCTTAGTCCTAGTTTTGTTATTTGTGATTATCCGTTATTTTTAGTTACTTATTTTAATTTTCTCTATTCTTTCCTATTGTGCCGTTCAGAGGCAATCTCAGAATAAAATTTTTGATTTACTGTTCAGTGTTTTTTGTTATGGAAAGACTGCCTGTATAATTTTATTTTCCTTTCGTTTCTTATTGATTGCATTTAGTTGCTCGGGCTCTGGGCATTGGTTTTCCAGGGACTGGATCTTGGTTGTTTGGGGGGCGGCTGGGCTCCTAGCTGCCCTCGTTTATGGTCTGATGTGGGCGGAGTCCATTAGTCATTGACACCGTCCATCGGACGGTTAGGTGGACTGGACTTTGCCTACCTTTTAATACCGGATTATAGACGCCAACTAATCTGGCCTTTGAGTGGTACTGATTATTGTCCAGAAAATATTAGTGAAGGAGGGGTATCCGAGATGCAGTATCATGATAAGGGCCGGTAGTGTTCAATGGCTGTTGCAGTTGGGATATTGGTTGGTCAACGATACATTAACGACGTTCTGCTACCTCATGTTCGCATGTTCCTTACTGCTGTCGGTTATAAATTTGTTTTCATCGGGCAACAACACGACATGCCATTGAACATTCTCTGTCCAAGAGTATATAGACAGCAAGGATATTGAACGCCTCATATAACCAGCACGTTCTCCAGATCAAATTCCCATTGAAAATGTTTGGGATGTTTTTGGAAAGAGTTTCGCTGGTTAACAATGCCCTCCAATATACAAGAACAAGCTCTTCCGTGCACGATACAGGAATTGGATAAGTTACCCCAACAGCTGTTGGATGATGTTGTGCAAAGTATGAAGTATGAATGTGTGGAATCTTACGTTGCCCTCCATAGTGACCATATCCCGAACTTATATCTTACGCCAGAATGCCTGCGGACGGTAACTATATTTTTTCTCTTTTCAGCACAATATGACGGTTTTGTCACTTGAACACTTTTCAAAGCCTTCTAGATTTCAGAAAACAATAAATCATCTTTTTTGTTATGTCCTAGTATTATAGCATTATTTTATTTCTGTTGGCATCCAATCACACATAGTTTTTAAAGCTCTGTATAGCAGTTTGAGATCCGTCCTTAGTAATTGTCCACCAGTGTATTTCGATGAACGTCATCTTCAGAAAATGTTGCCCAGTAACGAAACTACAGGTTAATTGTCCGCAGTTTAAAAATTCCGCAGACATTAAAAAATTCATTAAATCAATCAGTCGCTTTCAAGTATGTTTAATTTTTACTTTTTGGTACAGGAACTATTGTAATCGTGAACAATTTCTGGTATCATATTTGAACGAAAATATCCAAGAATCCATTTCAATCATTTTTTTTTTGGTGAGACATCTGTACCTACGGACACGTACGCCCGTATGTATCTCGCATAACGCAAAAATATGACTAGCTGTAGAATGTTGAAATTTTGTACACAGGACTGATGTAACATGTAGTTGAGCCTCTACCTTTTTGGTTGCAATCGGCCTTACCAAGCATATATATATATAAAAAAAGTAATAAATTTAGAACAAAACAACAACAAAAAAAAACAATGAAAGAAATTAAGTATAAAACCATTTAAATCTGATTGCGTTCCTCTTCCTTTTCTTTCTTAAGCATTTTTATGCAGACATACACGCGTAAAAACATACATACACACGTGCATACATACATACATTTTTGAATCCGATCCCGATAATAGAACAGTACCGATTTCTGTAATTCTACATATATACAGGGCGTTTCAGAGATCATGGGACAAACTTGGAGGGGTGGTGAAGCGTACAAAAACATGCATTTTTTTTATAGGAATGTAGGGTCTAAATGATGGGTTAAGGCAGGAACGGAAAAAAACGACACGAGAGGAAAATGTGCTTATGTACAAAATCAACGCAAAGTGCTTCTTTGCAGCAATACAGTATTCACAATAAATGTTAAAAAATGTAAGCGACTTCCATAACTAATTCATCCCAAAAGAACTTAACGTATTTAAATAAATTTATTAAACTTAGCCAGTTTCAGTCTCAACAAAGAGTGAAATACGATATTTACGTTATCCGGAAATATTCCAGAATATAAATAAATACTTAACTCTAACGCAAGCTGCTTTATTTCAATATTAAAATATTTACAACGTATAAATGAAGAATATATAATTAATTCATAGATCGTATTACAAACAATTTCGGAAATTCTAACAGAAAAAAATATGCTAAAATAAAAGAAATGTTAACGACCGTTTAGGAAATAAAACTGAAATAACTATGTCTTTAATAAGCACTTTCTCCCATCCGTTTATCCATACATAAACAACAGCTGAGACAACTCGGTTAAAAGGGGTGAAATTAATTTTAATTAAAGTTTAAGAAAGAATTAATGTAACCATTTCGTATTTTTTTATTTATTAATTTTTTCAACGCAATATTTGGAGTTCTGGAAATATCCGGGGAGAGATTGTTTTTAGATACTTATTAATTTATAAGCATAAATATATGTCTTTTGAAGGCGGCGCAATTACGAGGCTAATTACAGCGTAAATTATTTCCATTGCATTTGGGGTACGAGTAAAAGAATAATCGCGTTTATTAAAGATTTTTCTTCAGTTTTTTTTCCATCCCCAAAAGCCTGTCATAAAATATTTCCTTTTTCATTTGATATGGGGGAGAAAAAAATATTTTTTAATCAAGTACGCTGTCGAGTTAGGTAGGCAATTAAGTATTCTTTCACAAGTTTGAACTAATTTAAAGTTCGAAAAAAGTTGGACTGTGAGAAGATAAGTAATAATAATGAATACGCGAAAGTAAAAATATATATATATGATTAAAATAACTAGGCGAGATTTAAGGGAGGAATAAATTTTAATTTTGGGTTATTTTCCTCTGTGGGAAGTAGAAATATGTAAAGATGTGAAGGTAAGAAAAACGGTGGATAAGAACAATAGAAAATCCTTTCGAATTCCGTTTTTTTTCCTCTTGCGCTTTCTACAGAGGAATCATATTTTTTCAACGTCATTTAATAATGAGGCAAACTTGTCAAAAATGGTTGCTGAAAATTAAACATCATACGTATTTAAAAGAATTTCCCTATTTAATGACATATAAAAAGCGACGAAATTAAAGATTTCATAGCGCACTTCGAGCCGCAATATGTAAAAAGTTTTAGTACGGGTTGGTAAAACGATTATTATCAAATCGTTTAATATATGTGCTCAGCTGCTTAGATATCAAGCCATTTATCGTTATATAATCGAATCAATATGTTATGCTCACCGATCAATGTACCTTGTCCTTGATGATGAAATTCGAAAAATTATAGTTTTCAAGAAAGCTTTACTATTTTAGAGAATTTGCAACCCAGAAATTTATCACAAAAATATGAAGTCTTGTTACAGTGTGCAATAAAGTCCTCTGCAACCAGGCCGTTTTCTGGTAACAGGGTAAAACAGGCGACAGCTTCATTTAACCGATTCTGTCTACCATATTTGAACAATTCCAGTTCTGCATATGGTTTAATTGTATTACCCATATTTCGAAGTATAAACCCTAACTCAAATAGTAAACTAAAACCTCTTTCATGAACCAAAAGCTCTTTCTTTTTTTTTCTGGAGACCGGGGGTGGCGCAAGTTTTGTAATACGCCTGGTTGTTTGAAAATTATTAGATTAAGATTAGCCTAAATGCAGTTGAAATCCTGCAGAACTTCGAAGCTTAAAATTAATAACTATGTTTTCAGGACTGTACCATATCCTAAAGTAAAGATATTACACGCCGTTCTTCATATTTTTCTAAAATTTTCGGGAATTTTACTTTGTCAACTCTAAAATTAAGCTTTTGTTCGATATCACTCTAAAATTCAGATCAAAGTGTTTTTTTAACGTTCTCTGCCATTTAATTCTATACATAAAGGGAGGAATGTCCCGTGGAGGACTTTTCTAACAGTAACTGCTTCGTATCCACGTTACACATCGGAATAAACACGAAAACGCCCATGCAGCCAGCCCGTTCGCGAAGACTCAAACCCTGGACAGAACTACTAGTATTCAGCGGCATTTACCATTTGGCTGCTGGTGGGCTAGACGAGAAATTTGTCGATTGTTTTTTCACAGCATTTAATAGATGACAAAAGGTGACAATTGCTGGTTATATTTCGTCCGCAGACTAACTTCTCGTTAGACTGGATTAATGCAGATGAAGTTTCTCATGCAAATGTAGTTTTTCCTTCTTTACTTCTTATATGGCTGATAAATTAACTTGACTATGGAAATAATACGTATTAATCTTGCAAAAATTGTGACAGTAGCGCATGTTTCAGCTTGCTTTCATCTCCCAATTTTCCCTCAATAAATTATTCTAGTTAGGGTTATTATTTTCTGATATCTATTCATTTTGATGATGGATATTAATACTAAGATTGATGATTCAAAAGCAAGCACTTTGAAGTTACACAATACTGATGTTATGACAAATGTAGGGAGTCTTCTAAAAGCAAAACAAAAGGTAACAACCAACTATGTCTTTACTGCCTTAGAGGCTGGTACTATTTTGATTTTAAAAAACAGACGTTGTGGTTGCAAAGCAACTGATGTAGGTTGCTACTAGCTTTTTAATGTTACTTCTAGCAAGGTGGTTGTTTCTAGTAAACTATGCATTGATGTTGGGGCTTAAAAATTCCTAACAGAGACTCTAAACCTAACAAGGGCAGAAATTTAAAGTTAGGAATAAGATCAATGGGATCAGTCTTTTGAATTTCAGTCTGTTTTCCTTGGGATCTACTCAAAGAAAGTACCCTGAAGAACAATGAAGCTACAGTACACGGAAAGGTAATAAATATGCTTTTCTTCAAGAGAAGAAGCAGATGGCTATTAAAGATTTTGAGGAAATTTGGCAAATTGCTGAAAAAAGAGGATAGCAATGTTCTGGCTTTTGCCAGCTAACGGAACATAAGTTGGAAATAATTCATGAAGCGTTTCAAACAATACTTAAGAGGAAACACGTACTTAAGATTTAAGATTAGGACACTTAAGAGGGTATTTTCTCCAGCTGGATTTTATCAGAACTAAACTTGCGTATAAACTAAACTTGCGTATCAGAACTAAACTTGCGTATGGCTTCTATTATCTACGAAAGAAAGATATCCAATTTGTAAGGTTTTAGTTTAAAATAACAAAGTTTTATGTTAATTTATCTATCATGTGAACTCTTATTTCAACTTCCCGTTAGAATGAGCTCGCGATTCAGCTTTATGCTAATTGAAGTGGAGCCAAGTTTTGTATTTAAAGGTTAGCAAGGAACTTCTCAGTGTGTGAGAGAGCTTTTAGTCTCAGATCACTTTGACTCTGTTCGACATCCACCTCACTACCTAGTATTTAAATTCTAAGCCTTAGCGCTGTTACTCTAATATTTATTGAAGTAATCTAAGTGCGTTAGTACTAGCCAAATATTGCTACGCACCATTGATAGTTTAGCATAGAGGCCAACCTCGCGTTTATAGCTCTGAGAGCAACGACTACTTAATTTTTCTACTCAACTTTATTTTAAATTATTTGATTGTTCAGTTTAGACGCAAGTGCGGTCAGTATTTTCTGTTATCTCTTCCGAGTTGGGAGGTGGCTGTAAATAGTAGTTTAATAAAAGGGTAATTTTAAACCCTCCTTACGTGCAGTTATTCTACCACTTAACCACAGTTATTCTACCACAGAACATAGCTGCATTCAGCTCCCGTTCGAGATCAGGACTTTGACACGGTTACGACAATGTTCGCCAAAGGTATGCACAGAACACTCAGTCCTGACAAATTCAACAAAAAACAGCTAAAAGAGAAGTGAGGTTGCAGGACTATTCGCAGCCATGACTGAAGGAAATTTTAAGGAGCTGAAAGCTTTTACTGTGTGTATTAGAAAAGCAGTTTACTAAAACAGGAAAGAAGAGACTGAAAAATGTCCACTTTTGTTTCTAAAACTTTTAACTTGTGCGTGAAAATTAACCCAGTTAGGTTTCTGAAGGTTCGAATTACTTCTTTCCAGGCAAATAGAGCTCCTTTACAGCTCTTCTTCTTTCTCTTTTATCTCTACAAATCAAGTAAAATCGTATACTGCTTTAACTCTTCAAGGCTGCTAAGACCCCCAAAAAAGGGCACTTAATCTGCACATTCTAATTAAAGAAAGAAAATCTAGGTGTCTGTATGATTTTTCAGACCATCCTGCCAATTACTGTGAGTACACAAAGTTTTAAAGAACAATGGAGTTACTCATTCCTTTCAACAAGAAATGCCTTGCAGATTGGATACGCTTGATACTTCAATAGATCGTGCTGAAATTACATACTTACCTTTTTGTTATTGCATATCAGGTTCATCCCATGTATAATCACTATTTTTTAAAATGGAAATGGCGTATGTCATCAGCAAAGCAAATCTCCAAGTTACAATCTTAGACTTATTCATGACTTGCCTGAGGAACAAGGCAGAAGCTATAAGCATACACATTAGATTGATGAATACTTTTACGAATTTACTGGACCTTCAAGGCTGCATTGCAAATTTCACTGACGCATTTCTATTGCAAACTTCTAAACGACTTATTATGCATTTCCACCGAAAGGCTGGCTGCATTGTTTACTGTGAAAGAATGTTCTGTGTTTTGAAAACTAGTTGGAGGGTTATAAAAATGACTGGGCTTTGTATGAGAATACGCATACAATGGCTGTGAGAATATCTTTTAGACAAAAGTAAGCAAGATTAGACAGTAAGCATTAAAACAAAGACTTATTATAAATCATTATTCACCGTAAATCATTTTGCTTTAATTTGCGATGAGCTCTAAATATTTATTTGCTAGCGTGAGATAGAAGCATTATCTTTGGGAAGTATATCCAGTAAAAAACTAAGAAGTTATTAACCCGAAATCATTTAAATGATTAGATGTAGAAAATCTTAAGCATTCAATAAGACCGTATCATTCTTCATAACATGTTAAACACTACTCAGTAATTACGGTTTAAAAATTATAATAATTTAATAGTTGAAAAAATATTTAAATAAAAAAAGAGTCTAACACATTGGTCAGGTATATTTTAATAAATAATGATAATAAAAATAAGTTCAAAATGTTTAATATTTAAGCTGGAAAATATGGACCAGCTTGAACATTGAATATAACATCTATTGAATAAGCCTCTTTTGTCACAGAAATTTGAATGGAGTAGTGTATAGTGTTGTTTATTTATACAGACATGTGACTCACATGTGAGTCTAAAGTTACTAAAGATCATTACAAAAACTGAAATTTTATCTTCAGAAATACAGCTCTTACATAAAATTTTTAGAGAATATCAGCATAAACAGTTATTGCTATTTTTATATGTAAATGCAAATGTTATGGATATGATGGCACTCACAGAATTTTTAATAGTATTATTTGATGCTTTAAATTGATATGTGAAACACATGTGTAGCTCCCCTCCAAGTCCGCGAAACTTTGACTGGTGGATTCGGGGAGCTAAACATGTAGAAATAAAAAGGCGCTTTGTCCAATTGTGAATTGAACAAAGAAGAACATGTAGTTGTCTATATTATGCGAAATATTTGTTTTTTTTCCCGGCGGATATTTAAAATAAACATTTATTTTCGGTCCAACGAAGCTTCAGAGTTATTTATCTCTTCAGAATTATTAACAGCAGAACCCGGTTGTTCTCAAGAAATTTAATTAAATACGTAATTAGCGATATTACTGGGAAGGTTTTTGCGTGAGAGTAGTGTTAAGCGATAAAGACTGGTATGCTGGGATTCCCTTCGATGAAACAAATTTTACTGTGTAAACAGTGCTAACCGCTAAGGAACTAGTCTTTAGAGAAAACAACCAGACTCAACGAAGGATTTCGAAGAGGTTAAATCAAGAAAGAATAGGCTATTTTGATGTCGGTGGTAAATGATTTAAGTTCTGTTATCTGTTAAATGTGGGAGAAACTTCGTAATGATTATGAGTCTAAAAGTTTTTGATTTAATTTTATTTAATTATGGCGAAGCAATCTAGGGCTGTTTGCCTAAGGGAAGGGATGCCTTCGTGGAGGATTTTCTAAGGAAAACTGGTTAGTATACAAGTTACGGGAAAAGCACGACAACGCCTATGCTGTCAACCTTTTCGTCGCGATTCGAACTACCAGTGCTCAGCGATTATGCAATTTCCTGCTAGTAGGATTATAAGTCTAGAGGAGCTGTGCATCAACTACTTACTAGGGAAGGCTTCGCAACCGTAAAGAGCACTCGTGAAGTTCTGATGAAATAGCATCGATAAAATGAAGAATTAATAGCTGATTTACAATTAACTGGTGCTGAATTACATAGTTTTCATTTTGTTGTTCTCCTCTAGAGTTTAAAATGTGGATGTGGAGTTTAAAAATTAACCAACCGAAAATTTAACTGAAAACTTTTACTACGATACGGAAATCTTTCACGGTGACTCAAATGGTAAGGATAATAATCTTTCAGTGAGTCAAAAAGAACGTTATCGGCTTTCACTGTGAAAAGAAACAGCATATTGTGAAAAGAGTAAGAATTCATACCAGTTCAATTTTACATCTTCTCTATTCAATATTTTGAATGAGGGAATCTTCAATAGGTAAAAAGTTTCTGTAAAACAAAATCGACAACTAAACAGCAACAGACACAACGATTCAACCACGAATCTTCACCAATGATTTCTTTTACTGCAGAAGGCATAACACCCAGAAGCTTTATTATTAACTTCGGAGCAAGTTCTCGCATGTGTTCGCAAAAAGACCACAGTCAGGAAGTGTGAAATGTGCTTCCTGTTCATCTACTTTAAATTTGAAAGGTGTGGGCAAAATAACCAATTCTGTTCAAATAACGCTAAAAAATATGCTTTTCACGCCAGATCTGAATGGTGAATTAATTTCAATTCGAAATATCGAAGCCGAGGAGTTTAGTATGATTTTTAAGAATCAAAAAGTGTTTATTGTTAACATATGCTTTGGTTATCGTGATAATCCCGATCAGTTTATCAGTGATTTGTGCCTGACTATGAAATTTCTTTAGAAACATAAGAGTGTTGTACTAATTTGTGACCCTGTAGACTTGGTGACTGTTCTAGTCCTGTATTCAAGAAACTGAGACTTTCAAGCTCGAAATCATTCTGTGAAATTTGTACTTATGCCAAAGAGAGTGCTACGCCATTGGAAAAGGAGCTAAGATTTACAGACACAAAGACAATACGCTCAGATGCACATACTCTAGCTACGTAACTACACAAGCAGATGGGAATTAATTTATGACTATTGATGATTTTTCCCTACGAATGATTTTGTTTTGAAGTTCACTTGCTAAGACAAAGCGATGTTGTAGATGACCTGAATGTTTTCCTGAAGTCAAGTCCTTCCATAAGAAAAATTAGATGTGACAATGCCAAAGAATACTTAAGTAATGAAATATTTGAATTTTTTTCTACACGTTGTATTATAACTGATCCAGTTGCTCCGTGTACTTCATCGTTACACAGAGCTATAGAAAGAGTTACCTGAATCCTGTATCTTTGGGGAGTTGCCGCGTTAACCGCAGCTTATCTTCATGATAGAGTTCCGAAAACCTCTGTTGAGAACTAAACATTCTACACCTTAAAACACTGTAAGGATTCTGATATCAGGTTTCAAGTCTTTCACTATTGTAAACTGTGACTAAAACATTTGGTAGTCGTAAGCCACTGATCGCTATGTCTGAAATTGCAACAGAGAAAGAAAAAGGGTGTAAAGGACTCAAATAAAGTTTAATAGATAACCCCAACTCGTGCTTATAGAAAACAACAATTTTGTCTTTAAATAAAAAATAATGGGTAAACCAAATTTAATGAAGTATAATTAATAGCATCACGGTGCTTAAGGATAATCAATCATATATCAATTTTATGCTTATTTAGATAGCTTGAAACACATATATATTAAATTTAATCGTGAGAGTGTAAAAGCATATAAAATATCGATTCCTGGGGAACAGGCTGGTTGCAGGGACGTTTTCGTGTTTTTCCCCGCGTGTGACATAGATACGAGATAGTTCTCTTAAAAAGATTTCCATAGGACATCACTTCCTATATCATTGTGTGCGTAGTTGTAAACAGTTAAGGAAAACAACGTAATTATAGCCATTTCTTTAATATTTCAGTCACTGAAATAGCTAAAATACAGAGTCAATTGATATTTTAGAATATACAGTGATGATGTTCATTCCAAAATCCCGCTTTCATTACTTCTACACAGTTATTGTGAACAAATCGTAAGCACAGAATTACAAACAATGTATTGAAATGAAAGTAGCCATTTAGTTTAAAAGGATTTAGATCTTAAATGTCTGCGTCTTACATATTCAGATTCAGAATATACACTCATGTCCATAAATTAAGGATAATGCAAAATCAGGCAAAGGAAGATTTAGAAGCAAAACAAATTTCACTTATTTGTAAAGCTTATATATTAAAGAAAAGGTAAAGAACAAAAAAGATGCTATATGTTTGAAATTATTAAAATGATTAGCGATTTTTTCTCCCTGGAGCAAATTACAAAAAAAAAACCTATTTACAAAAAACCAGTATTACATGGTTGGTATGATTGTTAATACATTGTATGTCTCCCAGACGATGCAATACAGTTCGTGCAACGCCTAGGCATGCTGAGTATCAAATTATCGATCTGATCTTGGGGGATATTTCACCACTCAAAAAGCAATGCTCTCCGAAGTTCCGGTAGACATGTAGGAGGAGGTTGATGGGCTGCACCTCGTCGGCCAAGCATGTCCCACACGTGCTCTACTGGATTCAAGTCCGGTGAAAATGCTGGCCAGTCCATACAGGTGATATCCTCCAATTGAAGGCATTCACTTACGATGTTTGCACGGTGAGGAAGGGCGTTGTCATCCGTAAACACGAATTGTGCGCCCATGACGCCCCAAAACAAAGTACATATTGTTCCAGAATGACGTCCCGATAGATTTGGCTTGTCATGGTTCCAATTTGAACATGCAGGTCAGTTCTGGAACACAGAATAATTCCACCCCAAACGAGCACTCCTGCACCACCGTAACGGTGTCGTTCAATGATGTTTTCTTGGTGGTAACGGGTACCTGTAGCTCTCCATATGAAAGTCCGGCGAGAATCAGACTGCAAGCTAAACCTGGACTCGTCTGAAAACATCACACAAGCCCACTGTTGCGGTGTCCACAGTGCATGCTCTCTACTCCAGGCTAACCGCAGGCGACAGTGAGTTGCAGTAAGTGGAACGCATCTGACAGGTCTACGAGCATATAGACCAATCTGCCCTAAGCCTCTGTACACGGTGTACCTTGAAATTGTCGTACCAGTGGCTGAAGAGAGCTGACGAGACAGATCTGAGGCTGTGCTCCGCCTGTTTCTTTTGGCAGTAACTGCCAAATACCGGTCCTCATTCGGCGTTGTAACTCTGGGGCGACCTGTGCTGTAACATCTACTCACATTACCATCATCTTGGAATCGTTGCCAAAGCCTGTAGATGACACTCTGGGCAATTCCAAGTTGGTCTGATACTTCCAGTTGGTTACGCCCACATTCCAGACGGCCGATAATTCTATCACGTAAAAAATCATTCAGATGCGTCCTTTGTGTCATAACTATTCGGTTATTGCACTGAAATGCTTATAACGCGCCTGCGAACAATTTTACTTCTTTGCCTGTATCCTTTATTTGTCTGTATCTCTTACACTCTCGTCACTGTGACGTACCATCGGTGTCATCTGGTTACTTCCTGAAATTTGCATATGATTCTTGAAGATGTGTGTAGTGATTTTACAGGTGATATATTTATTTTAGAGTTCGATTTCGGCGTGACTCCGAATTATCCTTAATTTATGGACATGAGTGTAGATGAAAAAGCCTTAATGTTGCACTCCATTCTACTACTAAGTAATCATATTACTTCTCTCCTGCCAAACTCATTTTACTATTCATAATAGTGTTTAACAAACTGATTATTTTCAATTATTGCACAGGAATCAAAGTTTTACAAATTGCATCTTTAACAGACTTGAATTTAAATTGACTGTTAGGAAAATTTCAGTATCTTTGCAATAGAGGTAACTCGGAGGTTTTAGTTTCGTTTATTTAACTATGGCAAAGCACGCAAGGCTATCTGCGTAAGGGTAAGGATGCCTTCATGTAAGACTTTCTACGGGAAACTTGCTCGTATACACGTTACACATGGGAAAACAACGAAAGCGCCCATGCGGCCAGCCTGTTCGACTGGAATCGAAACTAGGTTAGAACGACCAGTGTTAAGCGACTTTACCGCTCGGCCGCTGGTGGGCCCAGAGTCAAATGAAAGAGAAAATCCTTTATTAAACTGAAAACTTATTATTATTCAGTGCATAAATTCGTTATCATTATCATTTAAAAAGGCATAAAAAGCTATTAGTATGTTTTACACATCACGATTCAATGAAGATCATTTGATATACGCTTTAGAATACACCTCAAGGTATTTCGCTTTATTTAAGATAATCGCCAAATACTAGTGGTGACGAATTATCGTCCATCACATTTTATTTCGGGCGAGTCATTACGATTTTTGATGCTGTTAGACGTAAAAAATATGCAATTCCCTCTCCGGGACTAGAACTTCAGACCTCCCGAATACGCGTCCAGTGTGTTTAGTACACCACGAAGGCATGCCGAAAGGAGGAAGAAAATACCTTATAATATTAATTAAAAATATAATCTATTTTAATTAATTTTTGTTAAATATATGTTCTGTGTTGAAGGTTAAAAATCTTCACTGGCACTTGAAGAGAGCCAGATATTACGGCAACCCTATTAGCTTATTCAGAATGCCTTTAGACGGCAGCAAGGATGGTTGTTGATAAAATCAGGCATATAATATCGGCGCATATTATGGTGAATATTCCAGAATATTTAATTTGAATAGCTGTATATAGTATTTGTAATATAAATGTAAATAATAAAGATTTGAAAAGACGATGAAGACTCCTCCTCGACCCCGAGATTATATTTACTTCATTCTGTAAATAAGAGTTGTAAAATTTAGATTACACTAATTATAATAGAATGCTCTTAGAATTAATTACTGAGAACAAATAATCCATTAATTAAGCGAAATTGGCCAAATAAATAATGAATGAGATAAAGAAAGCGTGTATTTGATGGTATACCAAACAGTTTTCGAGTTTATAATAGAAGTTTATTTAGAGGAAATTTAGTTTAAAATGTTTACTGTCAATGAAATTTTAAAGTAAAAGATCTGATGCTTACATCATATGATTTCCTTGTACGAAATATTAAATTATACGCATTTTTTGCTTCATTTCATTTAAAGTTATGTCCTCCAATTTCATTAGAGATATATTTCTCATTCAATTAATTCAGTTCTCACTTCGCGATAAGGCAAAAATACAGAAAACCTCATAATATCTTTATTTTGAAAAATGTAGAAAAATATAAAACATAAATACACTTAAAACAATTTAAAGAGCAATTTTTATAATTAAAATTAGAGTTTCTACGCAAAAACAAGCAATTTGGCCAGCGGGCAAGAAGACAGGTTTTTGGTGCACAAAACTGAAAGTTTACTTTTGGTCTTACTCAGCAAAAAAGACACTAAAGGTGTAGAAAATGAATTTTTTGTGGACGCTATGCTGAATCAATATGTGGTATAAGTTAATAACTTAAATGATAATTTCAGACTGGATTAAGCATGATTTAATTCGCAATAGTTAAAGAAGCCGTTGTCTGTGTTGTTGCGAAGCTTAGTTTCTCTAGATTGGCAACAAATCCACTATTCTGCTAAGTTTCAAATGTAAACAAATATGTACTACAAACATGTAGCTACGGTAAAAAAAAATAAGCTTAGTCGCATTTAAACACCTTTTAAATTGTTCATAATTGGTCTTTAAATTGTTGATAATTATACGACTATAACCTGCAGTTTAACTAAATGCATAAAAACCTTAACCGGAAGATAAGAACAACACAATTCAATCATTTTTAAAGCAAAAAATGCACAATTTACAAACATATAAGAATAAAAAACTGAGTTCACGGAGCCGAGTAAAAGCGCTGAACTCACGGAGCCGAGTGGCTATATATATATATATATTGATGTAGTCGATTGTCACCAAAAAGGAAGGAGCACAACTAGATGCTATAGCAGTCCTATATACAAAATTTCAAAGTTTTAAGGCTACTCGTTTTTGAGTTATGTGAGATACATACATACATGCGTACGCTACGTTGCACAAAAAAAGCTCTTCTGAATCATTTTAATTCGTTGTGGAAATAGAGTCCTTTATTCTGTCCTTAAGTACAGATGTTACTCAAAAACATCGTTAGATTGCGTTTGATAGCGGTCAAAATGGATATTTTCGTTGAGATATGGTACCCGGAATTTTTCGTTATTACAATGCTTCCTTTACTTTGTACAAGGAAGTAAAAATTTATCAAGTGTTAAACATTTAGCTTTGGAAAAAAAGGGTCTTTAAATCTCGTACTGCTACTTAGTTTTCTATGCTTATTTTTCTTAGCAGATATGTATTTTTTCCGTCACACCTTTTAAGAGTGAAATAAAAAGTATGCTTAATAAGACCTGACTGGTTTCTCTGTTATGACAGAAACCGTAAATTACAAGGTAGTTTTCAAACCACCAACAATCGTAAGCATTTCATTTTTCTAAGGGATTACTAAAGCAAAATTTACTAAAGGATTTTGTTGAATTATCACTCGCATTTTTCAAAATTACTAATTTTTACTTTTTCTTCACGAATTCTTTATTTATTATAACTATCCTAGCTTTGATACAATATTTATGCATTATAGAATAAAAATATATATATATATTTAATATATATAGACAGAAAGAAATTTAATGAAATTTCATTTTAAATGTTTATTTCAAAATGTTTCACCAAATATTTTCAAGGATTGCTAATTTCTAACTTTTCTCCTCATGTTCTCAATCTGCTGAAGGAACTTTAATAACGGCAGAATTTTGTGATGAATATTAAAATGATGATGTTAAGTATAATAGCACCGTGGGACGAGATTCATTAAACTGCATCCGGATCATTATAAAATTTCTTAAACTAAACTATACCCAAAGTAATTCTTCGCAACATAAACTGAGTTGATAATTTTCCAGATGGAGAGTTCACCTATCTTCCTGAAAAGCACCCTTCATCAAGGAAACCTCGCACTGAAAACCTGTCTCTGATGACGCAGTTCGTCGTGTTCCTCGCCCTATCTTCTCTCATTTGTCGTCTCCCTCGCTCTAACTCCAGTGATATATTAGGTGATACCTTATCTCACACGCTGTCCAATTAGAACCGTCTCTGGGATGATATTATACGTTATAGGGCGCCATCGTCAAGGTTTGGAGACAATAAATTAAGGACTGTGTCTTTGGAAAGTCAATGAATGGTAAGGCTTTTATCACAGACTTTCCAGCTGAGATTGGAAAGAAAAGCGCCCGCTCAACTGACACACTTCAATAACTAATAAGCTGCGTGGATTGTTTTAGTCATTTGATTTAGATCCGTGGTTTTGAATATTTCTGTTAACACTCAGTAGGCAATTTGAAAGCAGAGCGCAGTATTGAGTTTAGAGATTACTTCAGTGCTCTTCTTATACTGAGTAAAAATAAAAGATAAAACAGAAATGCAAATAAAGTTAAGACGAAACATAACACTTGCGATTAAAGTTTCAGGCAGTACACTGTTTATGAAGCACATTACAGTGCTCATTTTAAAAGGTTAATTAAATATGTAGATATCATTAGACATTTTATTTCAAGACAGGAGCCATTGAAAATGCGGAGTGCCCTCGCTGAGTCTCTAATTCCGGAGTATCTGATTCTTAACCACACGTGCTTTTCAGTTACACCGCGAAGGCAAGTAGTAAGGAGGGAGAAAACACCTTACACATTCTCCCTATTAAAAGGTGATTGAACAGGAGAGGAACCTATTGCCAAATCCCGTGGTCCGCTGTACAAGGGGACCGCTGAACAAACTCTCCACTGTACAACTCTAAAATTTATCATCCACTAATGAACTGTACAGACTTTTATACTTTTTGCGTAAACCGGATCTATCACGTTTGCCAGTTTTTGCAAAAGTGAGAAACCCACAAAGCCTTCGCCGAGACTCGAATTTCGGACTTTTGCAACCAAAATTGCCGATTGCAACTAAAATGCGAGGTGCACACCTACATGTTATAGTAGCCCTATATACAAAATTTCAACGTTGTGAGGCTATTCGTTTTTGAGTTATGTGAGATACATACATACATACGTACGCGCACAGACGACACGAAAAAATCTCTTTAGAATCCATTTTAAATCAGTTTTATTATTATTTAAAGGAAAAAGAGTCCCTTATTCTGTCCTTACGTACGGATGTCACTCAAAAACATCATTAAATTGCATTCGATAGTGGTCAAAATAGGTATTTTCGTTGAAATATGGTTACCGAAATTTTTTGCCATTACAATACTTTCTTTTTACTTCGTACAAGGAAGTAATAAAACGTCGCGTATTACGTACCTGAATGAAAATTGCTTTCCACCGGTAATTTTTTTTTAATCCAAAGGGGCTTTAGTCCCTGATGGACTATTGTTTTCGTTTCGCGAGTTTGCTTCGGAAACATTCTGAATCACTTTTCAAACTGTTGCTCTCAAATCTTGCAGCCCTGTATTATATTTAAAGAAATTAAATAATGAAGAATCTGCATAAATATATGTATACTTCTCCAAATGTGATAAAACAACGGTATCTAAAGCCATCCAATTTTAAATAACGTACGTTTCCACCCGTATATGCGCATCTGGAAGCCCAAATTTGGAATTTGGTTTATTGTTCATTTTGTTAATTGTGATATTTTGTAAAATTTTAATGAATTTTTTATGAACAATCTCAAACGATTTAAAAGCGAGTAATGACAACACTATACTGGGGGAAAAAAACCTTTTTGTCTCCAGCGCGCGGAATTGTGTATCGGAAATTCTAAAGATATGCTCATTTTAAAATTGTTTTGCGATATTGCTGTTGAACTGAATTTTATGGTTTAAGTGCAAAGAACATGATATTTAGTAAATAAAGGTAACACACAAAACGTTAAAAAAAGCCCCTTTGGACGTAATTTAAAATGTGAAACCTTTCAGATTTATTTATTTATTTTTTATTATTTATTTATTTATTTATCTATTTATTTTGTAATATTTAAGGTTGTAGTCTGAAGCTTCCCTAGTTCCGTTTTATTGCTGACATAGTTTAGTTTAGAATGATTAAAATCGATTGTATTCGAGTGTTGAATGATGAAGTGACCGACATTTTCATGTTTTTTTGGTATTTAACAGTTTCTTTTATTTCCTCTTGTATGTGTTCTCTTTCTGACACAGTTCTATTCTTAATAACTTAACATATTTTGAATTTTCTTACTCCAGAATAGAGTGCTCTCCATTAGAAGCTGTAATTTCATCGAAAACCTTTTTACACATGATTTATAGATTATTAGATTGCGTATTTTCAGTAATATTACTAATTAATTTTTTACAGTTGCTGTACTCCGTTTCTTTGCATTTAGAGGAATAATCAAATTAAAACTCTTTAGTATAAAAGACATAATCAAATGCATAGATTTTATTAAAACCTTTGAATTACCTTTAAGGAACTTCTAAAATATTCACCGACAGTTTACTGATAATGTTGCCATTCCATATGCACAAATATTGAAGCTTGAATATTAATTTTAAATAATCAATCAATCATTTTAGTAGTTGTTTATTACTTGTAACTGAATAGAACCTATTCAAGATTAACAAATTCTGAAACCGTAAAATGTAACGTGAAATTACCGTAATGAAAAGTTATAATGATTAAACATCTTAAGATCACAGAGACATGAGAAATTACAACACAAGTCACGCAACAAATCTTTCCGAAAACTTAATTACTCTCCTCGGCCTAATTCGGCTCCTATCTCCTACTTTTGTTTCACAACTTAAGCTCCAGGATCACGAAAGAGTATAGAGATGTCTGTAAATTCAACTTTCTCATAAATGAATGTCCGCAGGGACCTTTTAGTCTGTCCGCTGGAGTAATATGCTTTACCATGAGTCCCCAAGGTTGTCTGCTTGTTTCGGCGGGGGGTCTCGCTTTCAACGCGATGTCGTCTGATCTGATTGCCTGTCAAGGTTGATTGTGATGCTATCAGTCTGCTGGTCAGACTATATCCTCTCTCTGACCAATTCCGCTCCCACATTACGGGTATGATCCGCTTCTGGTTTCGGTTGGCGGGAGCTGGGTTTATGAAAAGGGAATGGTAATGGAAAGGGTTGTCTCGTCTTCCTCAATTAATGTCTTTGCTCAGAAGTTTGTCCTGAAGCTTAATCTGGAATGGAGAGATGCGAAGATAATTTAGTTTATTTAGTAAGGGAACAAACACTTCCTCAGGCGATACGAGGAAATAATTGGAACAGGACGAAATTCCTTTTGGAACACAAACTAGTCTTTGTCTGGAACTTCAAATCCTATTAGGATCTGCTAAAATATATAATTAACAATTCAGTTGATATGGTTTTTGTTTTTTTTATCCGAAGCTTTATGAAGACCAATGATTTATTTTCCCCTTTTGCCAGATATCGTATCTTCTAGAACACGCTTGTTAGACTTAAGAGTTCCATTTCCTTCCCAGAAGTAGGAATCTCCTATTCTGTCCTTATTTTATATGAAAAGAGTTAAGTAGTTTTGTTATTTGGAAATGTATGGTGTAAATTATTACTTAAAAGTTGGTTTTGTTTTTAAATACTGCAAACGTTTTAAACTGAACTCATTTCTAAATTTTAAAAGCTGAGGATTCGCAAGAAAGTTAACTGAGAATTTAATATGAAAATGCGAAAACAAAATCCACATTATTGTTTATTTATAGACAAAAGTTTTCTTAAAAATATTCACGATTAAAAAAAGTTACTTAAAGTTATGATATCTTGATGGATAATATTTTGTTGCTTATTTTCTCAGAGCGCTTATATTACTCGGTATTAAAAAAAAAAAACTCGCGAATGACACGATTACTTAATTATCAGATAAGCGCAAAATATACAAATTTGACATTTATTTCTTCCAGTTTTGCATGTTTGGATGTTTTAAAGCACTTATGCAAGCGCAAATATTGCATCCGTCATTAAATAAATGGAAGAGGAAAATAACTGCTGATTTATTATCTTTATTTAAAAACTACATGGCAAAAAAAATCCAATAATAAATTGTAATTCTTGCAGTCTGAAGTAGAAAACATTTGTTACATTTCTTTCAAACAGATTTCTTGGTATATCTTAGTTTTTGCCAAAACATTATCAGCAATATAGGTTACTAAATTAAAAGAAGTACGTTCGGGTCATAACTTAAGCGCAAAACAAAGGGATCGCAGCCAAAATCTTAATTTCTTTTTTAAACAACAAAACGTTTTCAGGAAAAGAGAACAAGTGAGCGCGCGTATGAAACAAAATATGCGCAATTTATTTAAGATAAGGAAGAGTAAGATTTTTATTGACTGATAACTATTTCATGCCTAAAAATATTTCGGTTGTTATTCAAACAACCTAATTATCTTTATTAATCAGTTCAGCAAATGGGATTGTCTAATGCCATTTATTTATTCAAGTACCTCTTTTATTTCAGATTCTGCAGCAGCCAAACTGACAAGTAAAAAAAAAAAAAAAAAAAAAACACTGGCATCTTCGTTCTTGTTGCTAATGTAACTCCATTTTTTATCTGAATACTTAATACGTCCTTCATTGCCTAATACATGTTCATGCATGTTGCATTACTTTTATGCATTTTATAGTTGTCGTAAAATATTGATGTTTACGATACGGCATCTTGCCAAAATTTCGATATAACTGTACGTACATATTCATGATACTCGTTTGACCAGAATGTTGCTATAATTTCTATGAGCACTATAGAACTCCAGATAAATAAACATCAGTAAAATGGTAACGTCTAGAGATATATTATTCATAACGAACCCGAAAAATGTAAGAATTTTAAAAATGAATCTTGGCTATTCTGATCATTAAAACTGAGATTAGAAGACTTATAAGTTGAATACTGGAATTTTAAGTAAATCATCAAGCGTTCGCTTTAATGCTTTCCAAACTGCTCCTACGCAGTCTCCATATTTTATGCTTACATCTCAGACATGCGCGGCTCCGAAATTACACATCCTGGGAGATAGAAGCAAAAAAAAAGCATCTTTCTCTGAACTAAATTCAATGAAAACAAAACTGAATTGAAACTCCTTTTAATTTTTTTAAAAACATGGAATGCAGATTTATTTTCTTTTTTAAAATTATTAGTTATAATTTTAAATTTTAGCTAGCAATTTTTTTTCTACTGAATTATTGTACTCACTCATGTATGTAGTACTTTACTGAGGATTACTGTGTAACTAAAATGAAGGAAATTCACCTAAGGTTATTATTACTTATAGGGAACAAACCTTCTACAGACGCAATTCAAGATTTTTATTATTATTATTATTTTTATTTGGAACATATACAATCTTCCCGTGCACCACAGATGTGCAACACAGGGTTTACAAAAGTAAGTTAACTAAAACATTAAATATTACATGCATAAATGAAACGAACAAAAGCAGAGAACAGCAGTCTGGACTTCACGAAAACAGATAAGTTCACTGCCCAAGTCACGCCGAACATTTTTAAATCACTCTGCAAACATAATCTAGGACCACCAAAGGTAGGGCATGAAAAAATTAAATATTCCACATCTTGAGGTACGTTTTTTGAACATTCATATAAATTATTTGAATTTAAGACTGAAACGAAACAGGTAACTTGCAAACTTACCGTGAAGTGATAAAAACTGAGGTACTTTAAAATTAATAGAGAGGAAAGACTTGGAATGCAGCCTTGGTAAATAAAAAGGGTAATAAAATTGTATAAAATGTTAATAAAATAATAAAATGGTAATAAATTAAATATAAAAGAAAAAATTTGTTTTGAATTTTGTGCAGTAAACGCAAAAAATACCATGTATAAAATTCCCGTTACCATGTATAAAATTCAAACATTAGAAATATTATACATTATGCATGTGCCGTTCGTTTTTAAGCTAGTAATTTTTTTCCTACTGAATTATTGTACTTACTCATGTATGTAGTACTTTACTGAGGTAGTTAGATTTTGGGTCAAAAGAAAAGAATGTAACCAGAAAATATTCTCATTTATTTTGGAGAAATATTTATCTATTTGTGTTTAGATTTCCAGCCTTCTTTTCCAGCGGTTTATCGAAAACAAATTTTAAAATGTTTTAAAACGTTTCTTGTTCTTGTGTCGTTAAAAGTGAATGAAAGTTGCAAAATGAATACAAATGATTTATAACGTCTCAAAAATATAACATGAGCTTTTTAGTTTTATTAAGTATCAGTACAATAAGAAATCATGTGCTACGCTTATCAAATTGCTTAAAATATTCATCTAGAATTAATTGCATGAGAACTTGTTTATGACAAACTAAAATTTATAGTTTATATACAAAATACAAACGTATGAGTCAGAATATGAAACATAACGTTTGCTTATATAGTAATTTTGTATTTTAGTAATTTTTCTGTTGAGCCTTAACTTTCAGAAACATAGATATTTAATTATACTTTAACTCTCATGGTTTACCATTGAAGTGTTTCAAGTTATTAGAGGTTTAGAAGCAGAAATGGGCTTTCACTGATGAAATCATCTAACTTAAGCTTCAACGTTTGTTGAGCTAGAGTTGAAAGCTTAGACCCGGTCTGCTTAGAAAACAATAAAGAATATTATGCTATGTGCAGCAAGAATAGGTAAAATTTATTTCCATGAGTTGCATTACCTAGGTTATCGAAAAATACTCCAGGGCTATCTACGTAAGGGCAGAGAACTCTTTGCGGAGGACGTTTCAAGAAACACTGACTAGTATTCACGTAACACATGAAGGAAACCACAAAAACTTTCATGCAGCCAATCTATTTGCCGGAATTTGAGCTCTCATCGAACTCTGACTGAACACTGATCTGCCAGGCTTTCACCACACGGCCGCTGCTGAGCCATAATTCCTGGAAATGATCTATAATACTACTAAATATACATTCACAAAGGTATGTTAAGTTCATGAGAACGAATCTTTTTATTTAGGAAAAGAGCTTATCCTTTTTTCTAAACTAAAGAATTCGCTCTCCTTGCATTACTCCTAAAAAAAGATACATTCGTGAAAGAATAGTACAAAAAAAAAGAGCATAAATTTAAGCTAAAAGATAAGACGAAAAAATTTTATTCTTATTGCGTGTGCAGGATGGAAATCAAATAAGCCTACAATAACAAGATTTGCCTAATAAATAGAAAACCTGGAATTTTTGTATACTCAAATGGTTAATAGGCAACAGCGAACTGTCCATGTTTATGTACCGATATAAAAATACGTAACCAAATGTAATAGCAGATGGAGGACGAAATAAAATTATTATCCCAATTTCTATCAATTCATTCTAGCAAAAGAAACAGTTTTTCAATCTATAACAATGTTTCTGTATCTTGTATTGAAATATTTTCCGCAGCCGATTACTGAAGCTTAAAATTATTTTCGCAGAAAAATAGAAAACTTTTATTTCGTGTATTTGAAAATAAAACAGAACCAAAAGCAAAAATAAACTCACAAAGATATATCCTCCAAACTTCTGAACTCCAAAAAGGATGCAAAAGATTTTAACGAAACATTTTAAAGTGCTAAAGGATTATGTCATGGTTCCTTCGGTGTTGTCACTAAAGGGATCAAGAAGTTGTCTCGAAGATTAGGATTTTCTCTCTCCTCCCTTCTCTTCCTTTTCACACGCCACTTACTTTAAGGAAAGGGATTCTTCCCATTTCTCCGAACAGTTTTGTTTGTGGAAGTTAAGGATTAATACAGTTTTCAAGTGAAAAATGAGAGGCACATATCGCGGTAACATTAAAGTGTTGAGTATGAAATGCTAATTTTATAAGTTGAAAATTTTCTTCCTTTTCGAGCTTGTATTCTATCTAAATTTTAAAACTGGTGTTCTGATAGCTTTTAATTAGCATACTAAATACAATATAATTCGCATATTACTGACACTTTCTCGTTATTCGTGCTTTTCTAACTCAACATCATTGAGAAATAAGTTTAATAAAAAGCGTAACTATGTTTAAATGTTCATTACACTATTTCATGTCGTTTGGGAAGTGATTTGGGAAACTTTTAGCTACAAAATATTAATATTTTGAAGAATTTTACGTATCAAGATGTAACGACAAAAATCCCTCTTCAAGCACAGCAAGTTGTTTATGTAAAGGACCTAATTCAGTCTCCATTTCAGTCTTTAAAAGCAAGGAAAATATAACGATTTCTTTGGTGATAGCTATAATATTATTACTCTTAGTACTTTAACACATTTTGTCGCTGATCACACAATTTCGGGGTTTTACCTATGAAATGTAACAACAGACATTCTTGCAATATATACTGCTCATGCACTTTGCATATATTCAAAATTACTGTTATTAATAATTTCTTGCTTTCTCAGACGTTATCATAGAAACATCTGAGGTGATTTATTTGAACTACGTACAGAAACTAACAAAATAGTATAACATTGGCCTTTATTGATGTTGATTAAATTCTATCTTTTAACCGGCGATTAAAGTATGATCATGTCTTCTGCATTATTTGCACCACTGAGAAGTAATTTCTATGCTTTTCTTCTTTTCTGACAGTATAAATTGCTTTGCCGGTGAGTTTTTACTGTATATATTCTCACATGAGTTTCGCATTGTTTATTTTTGCACCAATATATACTAGACATAGCAGAAAAGTATTTTAATTTTTATCCTTTCAATGACCTTTTTTTTAATCCTTTCAAAAATGAATGATCAAATGCATAAAATAACACTCGCGTAAAATATCAGCCATTTTATTCATAGGCGATGCGTCCAAGAAAATACCTCTACCTTAAGTAAAAGATTTAGTTGTGCTACCTGTCTGCCTGAAGATGTAGTTACTTCCATAGACAGCTAGCTCTTCATCCATAGATAGATGGATAGAAAAGCTTTTGCTTGCAGCAGGTAGCCTATTTACTTTTTTTATTTACTCTATATTTTTTATGGTTAACCATAGCTTTATTACATCATGTTGTTCTATCCACAAAGTATACCACAAAACATTCACGAGTAAATTACAGAACTAGCATGGTAAATAAGTAAAAAACATAATAACACTGCCTCCCCCCCCCAAAAAAAACGAAAAGAAAAGTAAAGGGTGAATGGGAAAATAATTGAATAGCAACTGAAATACTGAAATGTAAATTAAAACCTTAAAAGCTAAACTGAAGAAAAAGTTTCAGTTTTTTTTTCGACTTGGATTTAACCAGCTGTATCTGCGGACAAGTTTCTTCTTAAACAGAGCATCCTCTTTCAGAATATTCTACACATAGAGGAATTAAATTCTCTACAGGAATGGGTTATAGCACTTTCCCTGTATTCAGTTTCATTTACGATTACAGATTACAGAGAATCAAATATAGAAAAGTTTCGTTTTGCGGAATAAATGTAATTTTTTACATGCACTACTCAAAGGCGAAGTTTACCATACTTCATCTTTAGTCAAGAATAAGAGTAATGTAAGATCCGTCTTATGTATACATGAATATATAATATACTCATATAAGAGGAATTATATATGAATATTCGATAATCATAGTGCAAAGACATTAGGTATTCTTTTGGAAGCAGGAGACGTGGAACATGAGCAATGCCGTCACCGGGACTCGAACCAAGGACCTCTCGAATACGTGCCGAGTGTGCATAATAACACTGCCTCCCCCCCCAAAAAAAAGATGTTACTCTGATATCATTACACAACGAAGGTATGTTAAGAAGGCGGGAGAAATACCTTATACTAGTTCTGATTAAAATTCATTTGCTTTTTATTAGAATGAAAGTCAAGTTATCTAATTAAACTAAACCATAGCAAATCTTACTATGGTAAAAAAAAGAAAAATTAGGAAACATTAGTCGTGTGTTATTAACTATTTGTTTTTAGGCATATGAGTAACAACCATAGTAGATGTCGATCTTAAAATCGTTCAGTTAGACTCGGCTATTATTATTTTTCAGCGAGCAAGAATAATGTAGCTTTTTTTAAGGAACGGAAGATGGGGTTACTTATTTTATGTGGCGAGCTGAAAGTTTTTCCTAGAGGTTGATGGGAGGGAAAGAAGGATGTGAGACCTTCGGACACGTCTTCCTTAGGGCGTTTTCCTTAAAAATTGGGGTGGAACTGAGCAGTCAAACAAACAAAATAAAATTGAGCAAAATTGAGTCATACTGTCACGTGTATGGTGTCCAAGGCGTAAGACGTCTAAAATCGAGTCATACTGACCTGTATGGTGTCCAACGAAAGGCACAATCTTTCCTCCTTATCACGATGAATTTCGCGGGCTTGCTCTGATATCAGACAAATGAGATTAGTCGCAACAGCAAAGAAAAAGAAAATGATTTTTTTCTAAATTGTAATAAGAAATAACGTTTAACTTTTTAGCAGTAAAATCTTCCTATCTGCTAGAAGAGAAGCATAATTTCGCTTGTTTCATCTGAACGTGTGCAATCTTAGATGGTAGTAAAAAATTATTATATTTAACGCATTGTAGTTTTAGGTTGTAATTATATTGTACATATTATTACTTTGCAATTAATCATGATATGAAACTATTTTGTTTACTCCTCGTCCCATAGCTGATTAATAAGAAATGCTAAACGTAAGAATTACGCCTTTACACTTTCCTAAATAGAAGTCATATTTTTTTAAATTATAATTTTCACGAGATTTCACTTATTTGGGAAAGGAAAAAGAACGGGGAAAAGTGTACATTTTTTAAGAAAGGGTTTTTGCTAATGTTTACATTAAATAAATGTATTGATTTATTTCTTGAGTAAAATTATTTCGCAAGTTTGGAAGTTGCGTCAAAAGCAGAATGATGTCCGTTTTAAAATTGATTCTAAGTATTTATTCCCGTATGTTCTATCTCTTGGAGCTCCATCTTTTATATTTTTTACCAGACTGAAGCATTTTCGTCTTCTTTTATTTTATTTTGAACTGTATGCTTACACTCATAATTTATTTCATAGCATTCTCGCAGGTATTGCATAGTGAAACAAACATGTTTTGAAACAACATATCAAGTCGCAGTTCTTTGAAAGCGAAGAGCTACTTTGATTTTCAATCGTCTTTACTTTCTATATTTAAATGCATTGGTATGCCTAGAAAAAGATCTAACTAAAACTGTAATTTTTAACTTCAATTCCTGTAGTTCGAGTCGTGTGCTTAGTCCTAAAGAAGACGTTGCAGGCAGATAAATGAAAAGACTGTCTATTAAAAAGCTTCATTTTTTGAAAATCTGAAATATTGTTATAGATAAATTTTAGTTTAGTTATTACCATTTAAGAGCCTCTTCTAACTGACTGTTTTACCACTTTCCCATATTTGTGGTGTCTATTTTATCCTATATATATGTGTAAGGAAAGTAATGAATATGTAAAAGATTAAATTAGCAACATAAATTTAGTTTCTCAGTTCTAAAAATAATAACCTCTCTATGCAATGCGTCATTTCTAGATTAATTCATGCCATATGACTCTTGCATAGTTCTGATGATGTAAATGGAACTAAATCTCAAGCAACCAATAATAATTTTGCAGACGTATTAACTACCCAATCAAAATGCTTTGAGAACCAAAACTAAGTCTGAATTAAGTTTTCACCCTGAACGTAAGGCACTTGTTCGTTACTCTTCAGCCAAGCTGGATTGCTGTCAGCTGCTTTCTTCTTGCTGCGAAGTTATCAAAAATGTCCTCTTGAAATAGGCACAAATAATGTACCAAGTTGTTTGTGGCCGCAATATGTTTACTGAAAATAGAATAAAGATTTAATCTGCCTCGACTGCCAAATTTCTTATTCAGTGTGGATAGGCATCTCAGCATTCTGCGACATCAAAGTTCCTGCTTGTCATTACTTCTAAATTTGTTTTTATTATTTAATATAT
>KK120540.1:394950-456456 GCA_000611955.2 Stegodyphus mimosarum | reverse complement strand
AGAGATAATAATTAAATCAAAAATTAATTAAAAAAAGAGTTAACAGTTTAACTGGATGTATATACATCAAAACTGAAGCAAAATACAATTTTATAAAATAACAAAATAAAATTAAACTAATTAACATAGCATAATAAAATAGGTAGAATATATTGTTCAAAATGCTTTAGTCTTTTTTAAAGAGCAGCTGAAGAGCTTTTAACAGAACCATGTTTCTGAATTATATCTGGATGATTGTGAATTCTTGAAATAATTCAAAAGAAACTGCCGAATAAAAATTAATTCACTTTAGAAGTATTAATTCAATTCCGTTAAAAGTGCAGTAAAAGTGCAGTAATTTAAAAAAAATTTAGTTAATCATCAAGATATAATCTGCTTCGATGTGACTCTAAAACAAAAAGTACTGTAAAAGTAAACAGTACACAAAAACATTTTCGAAATATGAAACCAGAAAAGAACACTGGGTAAATTAAAAGCAATATACTAAATAATTATTTAAATAAATTTCGAACCATTTTTTTTTCTTATTGCTTTTAATTTACCCAATGATTTTTCACGTTTCTCGTTCCGAAAAACCGATATTACCTATAAATCGTTTCGATAAATATGCTCGAATTGCAGTATGTTAGACTATAATTCGTCACTATCCAGATGTGACCTACATTGTCTCACGCCTTTTTCCAACTGCCCTTTAGGCGGTGGAGAATGTAAGGAATTATCACACTTCAGCGTATGCTAAAGTTAGTGTAAGTGGCAGGATGTCCAACTAGAAATTGGTAGATCGGTAATTCGAATCCCAGCAGAAGCATAGTTGATGTTTATGTTTCTTCTTGCAAAAAATAATATTTATACACAATAGCGTTTTAAAAATCTTTATAGGGTACTTAATAGAGTATTTTTATGAAGTTTTAGAAATACGTTATTGTACATCATGAACTTAATACCAGTATAAGCACTTGAAGTGGAAAATAAAAAAATGTAAGCTATTTCATTCACCTCAGTGCAGGAAAAACTGGGTTAGCACTATTATATAATTCATCGATTAATATGTGCTAAGCGAAATCTTGTCAATCGAATAAAGTAAGCAAGAGGAATAATGCAAAACCCCGTCCTCAGCTAACGTAAATAAAGGCATTTAAACTTATGTTATAGAATGAATTCTTTTAAGTTAACAAAAATAAGTAGTTAAAAATTTCATTTATATTAAAACATTTATTTGAGCTTTATAAAAACAGCATGTGAATGATGCTGACATTTTCGTCTTATTACGTGATTTATGACCGTTTATTCATGAATTAGGGGGAGATTCCCGAACTCTCGTTCCATATTAAGATCAACATTAAACACAATTTCTTTAGCATGTTCCTTTGATTAAAACCTAACTGAATTTCTTTGGAACTATGTTCAAATTTCTTTGGAACTTATCTTCAAATTTGAGACTAAATCAGTTAAATAAAAATATTTTCCGCAAACGGAAAAATACAAGCGTTTATTATAATTTCCTTTTTGTTAAAGTCACTGACAAAGAAAAGAGAATTGTATCATTTATTAAAGACGTGATGCGATATTTAACAAATCTTATTAATAAAATACGTTTATCCCTGAAACCAAATTATTGCTTAAAATGAAGAGGATTTTGATATTTTATTGAGAAGTCTTGATTAAATGTAACGAATATTTATGACCCTAGAGGTTTATTTATTTATTTATTTTTTTATTTTATTGCAACAACTATTTTTTCTTACCATTTTAAAAATATCGTCGGCCTGAAAATAAAGTTGTCGCGTCAAACTAGCAGCTTGCTTATATCGAAAAATAACAGGATGATCAGGAAATAACGTAAAATTTGAGCTTACCAAAATTCATATGCTTCGAATTCTGTTGGAGAGACTCGAATTCTGCAATGGCAATTTTAATTACAAAATTAAGTAAGTCTGCAATAAAAATTTTAACAAATTAATATAATCTTGATATGTTACCCTTTCTTTCTTGACTTTAAGATTTTATTAATTTTATGCATAAGGTAAATTAAGTAAAAGTTTAAAATTGAACATTTTAGTACAAAATCGAAATTTTCAAGAAAAAAGTTTTGAAGTCATTAGGTTACATTAATGCAGGAACGTGAAAAAAGTGCAGTGCTCTCGTCGAGATTCGAACTCCGGAACTCTCGAATACTCTTCGAGTGTGCTTCTAATTCAACCACGAAGACTTGAGGAAAGGATGGATAAAATACCGTATATACCTCTCCCTTTGAAAGACCGTTTGTAAAATCTAGTAGATTTTTTCGATGTTATTAAACTGAAGAAATCCGTAATGCCCTGACCGTGATTCAAGCTGCGGACCTCCTGGATGAGAATCAAGCGTACTTCCGGCTACACTATAAAGTATTTCTCCCGTCTTCTTGACATGCCTTCGTGGTGTAGTGATCAGCACGCTCGGCGCGTTTGCGAGAGGTCCGTGGTTCGAATCCCGGCGAGGTCATTGCTCATTTGTCTCTTCTTCTGCTTAAAAAAACACCTAATGTCTCTACAACACTATGAAGGTACTAAGAAGGAAGGGAGCAAGTTACTAATAGATTATTGCCTAAAATATAAGTAGAACTCACAACAAATGACAGAGAGCCTTAGAGTAATGTAAGCTTTCGCCAAGACTCGAATTCCGGACTGTCTGATTGCTAACCGAACTTGCTTTTCAGTTTCACTGCGAAGGTACGCGGCAAGAAATGAGAAGATTCTTGCACGATATCATTAATAATTAAATTTGTGCAGCGGTATATTTTTTTTCATTTGAAGTTCTCAGTCTCTCAACTGCAGGATATTTTTTCATTCAGTCGTCTTAACTGATTATCACGCATATCGATTATGTGTTAAACGAGGTTTTTCTGCCTATATTTCAACATCAGTAACTTAACATATTTCTTCATTCTACTAAGGCACTTAAATATGTATGATAATCTTGCAAACTTCACATTATTCCATTAAATCCCTTCTCCGAAGTTTGTTTTCGTTAAAGAAACCTCTTCTTCCCTCATGAAAAATGCAAATTACGAAAGAATGCCAACAAAATCATAAATGATGCAAACAAATTATGAAAAATTATGAATATTAAAATTCAAGTTGCGATTATAGTAAACGAATGAGCAATAATGGGAGGCTCAGTAGATAGCATGATATTTAAGCTTTTGGAAAATGAATTGCAGTATTAATGCTACTCTTTAATCCCTCCTCATTAAAAGTGAAATTAGTTTCCATTTCTGTCTCATACATTTTAACGAATCGCGGTACAGAATAAATTCACTCTAGACACTTCGCACACATTTCACGCAATTTATTGAAGATGGATATTCCGGATATTATCTTTTCGTTCTTTGTTTTCTGTAATTTAGCGTTATGGTAACATACAATCAAGCATTTGAGAATAATATTATTACGAAACCGAAAGAGCTTTTGATTAATTCTCTTTCGTTAGCTTCAAAGAAAGAAAAGCTCATTCAAACAGATTTTAATTCCTCTCTTCGTATTGCAGGTAAGGAAATACCTTTTCAATTCTATCGCAATGAAAGAAAAGGAAGCAAAAGTAAAAAATTTAACAATACTGTCATAATATTTCATAGTCCTTAATTAACGTGTTATGAAATTAAAAAGCAATGAGTTAAATGAATATTGCATCAACATCATAATGTTCATTAAGGAACAGAAGGAAAGGCTTATAGCATATGTGCTTATGAACGTGAATGAATATTTTCAGTAAAGAGTTAGCTATAAATGTTTTGATTGCTGTTCTCAACCGTCAGCTTTAAGGAAATGCGATTTCTAACAGAATTTTATTTATTCTTATGTATTGTTCTTAGACTAATGTAATGATTACTTTATCATGAAATGAATTTTGATGAATAAAACTCTTTCTCTACAGGATTATATCTAATCATTCATTTTGGTAAAAAGAGCGTCACTTGGGTTCAATTATTCTTGATTCTAATAATCTGTTTAATTTTTTACATGAAATTTTAACTGAATGTGGATTGAAATAGCAACTTGGTATTATTTTTAATTTTCTTAGAGTTATCTTATCACATTAAAATAAGAAATATATAAAGAATGCTCAAATGCATTTTTTAAGAGCATAAATGGGTATTTGCGTACAAAATTTCTTTCGGTTTCTGGGAAGATCTGGATTGGTGAACTGGTTCAATCTCGAATTTCTTTTGGTTTCCGGAAAGATTTGGATTGGCCATCTGGATGAGCCTAGAATTTCTGGTGCTATTATAAATACACTGCTCGACATTGAAAATGCAGCACCAAGAAGGAATAGTCAGAAAGTGATGAAATTTGGAAAAAACACAGAGAAAACAAGTAGCAATAAGTGATCTTTATTTCAAAGTGATAGTCAGAATACAGAGCGAGAACGGCGTCGGCTCAGTAGGATGTAGGACCACCGCGGACAGCGATGCACGAAGAAACACGTCTAGGCATAGACTCAATAAGAGTGCGAATGGTGTCCTAAAGGAATAGCTCTGCATTCCCTTTCAACCGTTTGCCACAGTTCGTCTTATGAACGAGGCAGGGGCAGAGTCTCCAAACGGCATCCAATCACATCCCACACATGTTCGATTGGTGATAGGTCAGAAGAGTACGGTGGCCAGTGAAACATCTGTATACCTTGCAGAGCATGTTGGCAGATGCGAGCACTGTGTGGTCGGGCGTTATTCTGTTGAAAAATTGCATTAGACAGCCCCTGAAGGTAGGGGATTACCACCGCCCGCAGTACATTATCCAAGTATCGTTGGGCTGTCATAGTGCCCAGAATACGAACTAGAGGTGACCTGGAATCGTAGGCAATAGCACCCCAAACCATTATGCCACGTTGTCGCGCTGTGGGGCGTTCCACAGTTACTGCCGGATTAGATCTGTCTCCAAGTCGACGCCACACACATATGCGGCGACTGTCACTGGATAAACAGAAACGTGACTCATCTGAGAACACGACGTTTCACCATTCTGTCATCCACATCTCTGCAGTCCGGCACCATTCTAAACGTTGGCGTCTATGCTGTGGGGTCAATGGCAGTCTTCTTAACGGACGCTGTGAGTGTAGGCCGCGTTCAACCAATTGACGGGAAATGGTTGTCGTCACTCCGGCTGCACCTGCGCCCCTCCTTCTTCCCACATTCCGTTGTTCCAACCATGTTCGCTATAGCCGAAGCACCGTTCTCGCATCCATGTGGGTATCAGCTGCGATTTGACTCAAGGGCCAACACGCCCTTCTCAGTCCGATCACCATACCCCTCGTAAAATCGACTATGCTAAAAGTGCCTTCGTTGACGGCGGCCTGGCATTCTCTTCTATTACACGTATCTTCCGGGACAAAAAACAACTTTCTTCGATAATTCGTCTGGCAGAAATAACGACACGAATATTGCCCATTCTGCACGCTCCTTCCCTTATATCTTACTTCACATGCGTCGGAGAGCTGCGCATTTCACATCATTCGCATAACTCAGTGACGTGCGTCTAATCTAAAATTTGCATAAATTTCTGACCACTCTTTCTTGGTGTTGTATTTTCAATGTCGAGCAATGTATAAAAGTCAGGGAATACCCAGTTTTAGATATTTAGGATTTATAGCATTTTAATTACGATAGAACATTCAGAAGTTAAAAAAAGAGTCATCATTTTCTTTAATACCTTTGGATTTTCCATATAGGCTAAACAGCAGAATAGCCTATAATTATTCAAGGTGATATAGTGATAATCATTCAAGGTTCGAACGTTAATTTGTCCTTTCAAACAATCAATAAATAATTCAAAGGCTCTTGAGGCAATTACATTATAGAGAAGCGATTCAGCGTGGGTGGTAGATATAAGGGATTAACAGGTTGATTAATGTGTAGAATGTGCTCCAAATATACTAGATTAAAACTAAAATAGAACCTAAATTATCATAATAAAACTTTAAGCTGAGTTTAGGCGATTTATTCATGGTGCCATATAATGCAACTGGCTCTTCTTTTATCATACTGTCTTATCACTCTGAGTGACTTAATAACTAAAAGTGAAAGAAGATTGTCTATGTATGTACCACACATAAACGCCAATGTGTGGAATGCGCTGCAAATGTACAAGAATAAAGCTAGATGCAAAATCTGATTATCCCGGGAAAAATTTATATTCCGTGTTTGATGACATATTCATGGACACAAATGATAAAACTGCTTTTCTTTTTATCATATAACCTTACCATTGTGAATAGCTGGATTCTTAAAATTTCGGAAATAAAATGGTATGTTGTATATAAACGCCGCACATAACTATCATGTATGGAATGCGTTGGCTTGGAACTAGACAAAAAAATCTAGATTAACACAACAAAAGATTACTTTGCCTAGTGATATATTCAAAGTGTGATGTGTACCGAGTACCATTAGTCGCAGAAATCTTTTACAGTGAACCGTTCAGTACCTTGATTGGATCACCAGTGGTCTCGATACAACCTGCTCTATGACAAGCGGCAGTAGCCACTTAGTTTTGCATAAAAAGCTGTAGCATGTGTATTACCTTGCAGTTTAGAAGTATTCTAACGCAGGATTCTGAAACTGCTTAAAAAGTAACAGCAAGGTATGGAAGAATAAATACTATTATATTGATTAGAAACACACAGATTTAAAATGCAATAAACTATTCTAAACATAAAAAAAAATCTAAAAACCTTTATACCAGCCTGTTTACCTCAAAGAAATGGCAAACACATTCTTATAACCTTCGTCCCTAATTGGCCAATAATCAGATTTCTATGATAAAGAGAAGTTATTAGATGAATGAGTGAACGACAACATTAATCATTAGCAAAAATTTAGTAGTAGAAATTATTCTTTTTACCTTCCTACCATAATGATAAACCCCAAAAGGTTTATTTATTTCTATAAAAGAAGATTCGTGTTTTTTAATGCTACCTCAGTTTATAGGGCATATGTTGAAACCACGTTGTTAAGGATTATTATAATTTTACGGGAAAGGAATTCAGAAACAGAGTCTTTAAGGATAAAACAATGAAATTAGAATAAGAGAAGGAATAATGCGGAGCTTAATTTGTGAGAATCCGAACAATGTTATAACTAACAGAAGGAGGAGATGAGATACTAACACTATCATTATTGTTATTATTATTGATGAAATATTTGATTAAAGGGGAGTCAATGATGTTATGAGGGAAAATTATTGTAAGAAAGATTCTAAAAGGGCTATTAATAACAGAAAATGGAAATATTAATAATAAGTGCTTTTTGGAACAAAGATGATTACGACAAGCAACTCTCAAGAGCAGAAAAAAACCGTAAAATAAGAAGAAGCCTTCTTTTATTTAGCGTTTAGCTCCATACCAAGGAAAGAAAGAGATCCTTAAATGAACTATATGACTAATTCGATTGCGAATTATTCGAATGTCAAAGAAAAGAAGGCAACTTCAAGCAAGAATTGAATGGCTATATCAATAGAATTTACAGCCCATAGGATATTTATTAAATCCTATTTCTTTGTCCGAAAACAATGTGAAACTGTTATAAACATAGAGAAATCTAAAAGAAATATATAAGAGTAAATTATTTGAGATAACTTTCTGTATAAATATTTAAACATATTGAAAAACGAAATGAGAAAGACAAATTCTTAATGCACATAAAGCTACAGTGAGATAAGGCGGTTACTATAGATTTTGGCTTATGAAAGCATTAAAGAAGTATTTAACACTGTGAGCTTCTCTCATCGGAAGCCAGTTTACAACCTGTAAAAATATGTAAACCTTAGAGTGAAAAAAAATAACTGCATGTAAATATGAAAATTAAACTGGATGGAAAAATGAACTGAAATGGTTCAGATTTTAAAGGTCCCCCGAGGACTCTTTTAAAGTTTAGCAGTTTGTCATTGAGGATTATCGATAGAATGGGCCCGTGTAGAATGGCAAAACATTGTATAAGATTAGATGAATAAGCATTAAGAATAAAATGGGAATGTTATATATCTTCCGTGTGTTTAAAAAGTGAAAAAATATGTAACGTCATTCTAAAAAATGTATTTAACATTTTTAATTGGATGTATCTTGAATTAAATGCATTTTAATTTAAAATAATTGGCGTAAAAGGTTAAAAAATAATATTTTAAAGATAAGCATCTGTTATTTTTAAATAATTTAGTTGGTTAATTAATAACAGACAGATTAAATATAAAAGAATAATATTTTACGTTTTTCCGAATGGAGCAGATTCGAATGAAAAGGGAAACAACCCATTAAAGTAAAATCCCGTTTCGAGACTAATTACCTTTCCGTGATTAAACTGCATTCGAAATAAATGCGTATGACTGAATGTTGAAATGTAAACGTCAGTACCATACAATGTATTATAAAGGACAACTTTATCCATAATAATAGTCTTCCACAAAACAAATCATAATTTAATAATAAACAAATCAAATTGATAAATTTAAAATCTATGAGACAGATGCAATTTGAAGAATAAAAATAAAATGAAATATAATCAGGGACACTAAAATTATTCATATGTCTCATCAAGAGACGGCATGTGTACAATTTCATTAAAGCCACTGACGTTTACAGCACCTAAAGTTACTCATAAGACTTCCCTTTCAAAAATTACGTTTGTACCTTAATAAAAGTCAAGATTTCAAAGCCATATATTTGTATAGATCTAATTTTACTTTTGAATTAAAATAGTTTTGTTCTCTTTTAAATAATTTGATTGCAAAAACTACCTTTAAAAAAGAAAGAGAGAAAGATCAAGCTCTCTCAAAAGACAGCAATTGGTAGCACTAATGCATTTCTTAATTCTGTGTCAGTATTTTCAGTATTGTTTTCAGAGTTGAGTTTCTTTCTGAGTTAACATAAGCAAGACTATTGATTCAAATTTATTATTTTCTTTGTAGTTGATGTATATTTAGTTATGTTTCCGTTGATTTCAAATGTATTTTAAGTGTCTCTTTCTCCAAAGTAGAAGAAGCGTTAAATAATAAGCTTCCTTTGCTGGTGCAATAAGCATAAACCAAAATCTGAGACATTTTGGTGAAAACATTTCTTTTAGTATTAACACCAGAATCTTGGATACCTTCCCGAAAAAAAAGGAAAGAAAAATCTGAGAGAACTCAGCTTTTTATGTCAAACCAGAGTATTTGTTAATTTTATGCTTTTCCGCTTTGGGATTCACTGCAGCTTAAACAACTTTTTGTTTCTTTGTTTGTTTTTCTTTGTTTATAGCTTTATTACTAAACATCGCTTTCTTTGAACTTATGGCTCGTAAAATTCAAGAGCAAAATCATAAAATATTTAAAAACACATATCTTTAGAATTCTCAATAGAATGGTAGGGGTTCGCATATATCTATATTTCTTGCGTTAAATTTGAAAGAATAATTTGCGTATATTTCGACTCTTTTTAATTTTTTTAAATTTCGTTTTCGCATTCTATGCGTTGAAAAGTTTATATAGGCAACGAAAAGGCAGGAATTCGATGTGATGAAAGCAAATTTAGAAGTATTGATGTTACAAAAAAATTGATTGCACAGATACAGAAATATTGATGACGTAGAAACGTAGCTTATAGATCCGTAATGAAGTGCAAGAATTTTGATTGCTTAGAACGTAGATCCATAATGAATAGGAAACTCGCAGCCGAGGCACATTAAATCTTCATTTTATTTTCAGTAAACATATTACGGGCACGAACAACTTAGTACATTATTTGTGCTTATTTCAAAAGGTTTACATTTTTTAAAACTTTGCAGAAGAAGGGAGCAGCAGACAGCAATCCAGTTAGGCCGAAGAGTAGCGAGCAAGTGCATCATGTTCAGGATGGAGTCGTAATTGAGACTGAGTGAGTTATTCTACGGACTATTACTAATTTATTATTTAAAAGACGTATTTTTTATATTTTACATATATATTCGGCATAATATTTTGCAGGGTATCTTATGTTACTTAACCAGTTACTGTAGTTTCAATCTTTAAATTCTTCTTTCCATATTCCTCACCAGAAGGCAAATTAGTTGCGAGTATTTAAGCTGAAGTTTTTGGTTTTCAGATGGAGAATGTTTCTGGCACTTAACGCGCTAGTTTCTGCCAGCTCTAGTAATTGTAATTATTCGGCTATGAGGTTTTCTCGCCGCTGATACTTTAATTCTGAGGCGCAGGTAAAGTTATTCAGCCAGCTTCTAGTTTAGTATTTAGCTGGTAGTTTAGTATTAGCGCCGTAAAGTTATTCAGCCGGCTTCTAGTTTAGTCTCTCACTACCTTTCAACGTTCATTTTAAATCTGTTTGTTCTATTTATTTGTAAGCGTCATGGTGTGTATATGTCGGGGCATGTTTTTTCATAGGCATCTCTTTTTCCAATATTTATCGTATTTAATAGTATGTATATGTATAATAAACAAGACATATGTAAATTATATGTACGTGCTACAATATAAATATGGTTTATGGTTTGTATTAAGTATATGTATATGTCTAGTCAATTGTAGTGTACGCGGTAGAACATAAAACCGCCCCCCTCTGTTCACCAAAAAGTTTGTTTTAAGCCCCTAAATCTATATAAATCTACGTTTTGTGGCAGGTCCTGTGTATAGTTTTACTGTCAATAAACTCCCGATGCTACCTTATTGGACGCCGGGAGTGTGTGACTCAACTGGATAGTTGCGGGTACTCGACGATACCCGATTTGTCATAAAAAGCCGTCCGGATGTCCTGCCTTGTATGCACCTGTTCATCTGTTCTACACTCATGTCTATAAATTAAGGATAATTCGGAGTCACGCTGAAATCGAACTCTAAAATATATATATCACCTGTAAAATCACTACACACATCTTCAAGAATCATATGCAAATTTCAGGAAGTAACCTGGTGACACCGATGGTACGTCACAATGACGAGAGTGTAAGAGAGTGATATATAAGGAATACAGGCAAAGAAGTAAAATTGTTCGCAGGCGCTTTATAAGCATTTCAGTGCAATAACCGAATAGTTATGACACAAAGGACGCATTTGGATGATTTTTTACGTGGTAGAATTATCGGCCGTCTGGAATGTGGGCATACCCAGCTGGAAGTATCAGACCAACTTGAAATTGCCCAGACTGTCATCTCCAGGCTTTGGCAACGATTCCAAGATGATGGTAATGTGAGTAGACGTTACAGCACAGGTCGCCCCAGAGTTACAACGCCGAATGAGGACCGGTATTTGGCAGTTAATGCCAAAAGAAACAGGCGGAGCACAGCCTCAGACCTGTCTTGTCAGCTCTCTTCAGCCACTGGTACGACAGTTTCAAGGCAGACCGTGTACAGACGCTTAGGGCAGATTGGTGTATATGCTCGTAGACCTGTCAGATGCGTTCAACTTACTGCAACTCACTGTCGCCTGCAGTTAGCCTGGAGAAGAGAGCTTGCATTGTGGACACAGCAACAGTGGGCTTGTGTGATGTTTTCCGACGAGTCCAGGTTTAGCTTGCAGTCTGATTCTCGCCGGACTTTCATATGGAGAGCTCCAGATACCCGTTACCACCAAGAAAACATCATTGAACGACACCGTTACGGTGGTGCAGGAGTGCTCGTTTGGGGTGGAATTATTCTGGGTTCCAGAATTGACCTGCATTTTCAAATTGGAACCATGACAAGCCAAATCTATCGGAACGTCATTCTGGAACAAAATGTACGTTTGTTTCGGGGCGCCATGGGGGTACAATTTGTGTTTATGGATGACAACGTCCGTCCTCACCGTGCAAACATCGTAAGCGAATGCCTTCAATCGGAGGATATCACCCGTATGGACTGGCCAGCATTCTCACCGGACTTGAATCCAGTAGAGCACGTGTGGGACATGCTTGCCGACGAGTTGCAGCCCGTCAACCTCCTCCTACATGTCTACCGGAACTTCGGAAAGCATTGCTTTTTTAGTGGTGTGATATCCCCCAAGATCAGATCGATAATTTGATGCTCAGCATGCCTAGGCGTTCTACGGACTGTATTGCATCGTCTGGGAGACATACAATGTATTAAAAATCATACCAACCATGTAATATTGATTTTTTTAAATAAGCGTTTTTTTGTAATTTGCTCCAGGGATAAAAAATCACTAATTTTTTTAATAATATCAAACATATAGCATCTTTTTTTGCTCTTTACCTTTTGTTTAATAAATAAGCTTTACAAATAAGTCAAATTTGTTTTGCTTCTAACTCTTCCTTTGCCTGATTTTGCATTATCCTTAATTTATGGTCATGAGTGTAGTTATTTGCGTCACCACGAGTTGTGTTTTTTGTAGCACAAAAGCGTGTCTTTATGTTCCAAGTTCTGTTTAAATAAAAAAATTATTATAATCTTCTTAGGACTTTGTCGTTTATCTCAGACATAGCGATAACTCGATTCACGTCTGTCAAGGATTATTTTCAATGGGATTTATCTGAGCTAACGTACTCAGTTCCATGTGTCGATTAGCTCTTCGATATACACTCATGTCCAAAATTATGTTTACATGCATAAATTCACGGATTTCTCAGAGACTACGACTTATAATTTAATGAATTTTCGTGGAATCATACATAACGTGATGACACATAAATGCAAAAGAAACCCCCGAGTGACCCCCGAGACACATTAGTCGCATCGTGCTTTTTCAAACCCCCAGAATGAGTCGAAAATGAAAAGAGGTGATTAATGGGGTATTTGGTCACACTTATCTCCTCAGCGATGTTACATTAGGATCACAGCGGGGCTGTATCAGGAAAGTAAAGGATGGGAGATCACTCCGAGTGGATACCCCCTGAACACACCTCGTGAGATTCACAACAAATTCCTCCCTTCCATTAACGAAGTTGTTTGAAGGTTTTAAATAATATCTTTTCAATTCCTAAAGATTCCCTGAAGGTATAATCTGTATATTATTCACTGAACTATGAACTGCATTGAAATGTTATACCTAATATATGCATTTTATTTTATCACCTTACCTGCACAGATGGTAATATTATTCGCTTTAAATTTCATTATGACTATGTTGCGCCAATTATGAATGACACTGTTGAACTGATAATTTCTAAATTCGTTTTTCAAAATTTGAATTATTAATTTATATTTTATTTTTCATTCGACGCTTTTATATTTTTTAAATCTCATTAATTGAGAAAGTTATAGCATTAAAAGTCTCGGAATATCAAAAGAAACAAAAATGATATATGAAACTTAGATAGCTCTATTTTTTCTTTTAAGTTTCTTTCTAAATGTAAAATTATATTTTACGTAAAAGTACAACATATACTTTTTTGGTTCGAGAACAATTGTCTGTTATTTTCTACAGAAGACTGATTTATATAAAGAATTAGCGACAGTTAAAATTTGGTTTGAAGAGTCAGAAAGGGCCGGTATATCTTCATTTGCAAAAAATACAGATACAAAATGTTATAAAATTTTCATTTACATTCTAGAAATCTTAAAAATAATTAGCAATCACATTTCATAAACAAACATAATAATGTATCTTTACTTACATGATTTTAATATATAAAAATATACGGAGAAGGCTTTAAGTAAATAATAAAACAAAATTCAAGGATATTTCAAATAAGCAATACTAGTTAATGCACTTATTTTTACACAATGAACAAAGCTTTTACTTGACAATTAAAAATTGCATATATATTGTAATAGATTGCAGTAGATTTGGGGTTGAGCACAAGAAATGAGATCAAAGCGAAAAATATATGCTCTAAAGAGATACACCAGACTTTGTGTTTTATGGTCCTCGTTAGGGAATCGTTATTTAGCGTCCTTTAGTTTGACAAGTGCATGGTTCAAATTGATTTGAATAGAACTTCTAAATAGATCTTCGCAGCTGGTGAAAGGGGGAAGAAATACTCTGAGGTCAATTTCAGGCACAAACCGTTTATCTTTGGAGGAGAAAAATGGTTCGAAATGTTTGCGTTTTCCAGGACGGCGAATTGGTTATTTACCGATTACAAATATTGATATATTAGCTTAGAAAAATAGAAATATTTAAGTTAATATTCTTATTTAAATAATTTTTCAATTACCCTATATTTTATGTTTTAATGTAAATAATACCGACCGCATATTTCTTACAATGTTTTTCTTTTTCCAATGTAAATCTTTGTTAATTTATTTTCTTGTTACTACTGTAAATAGATTATCTTATAATTTTTAGAAGTTTTAGCATTATGTTGTTAGCAATTGTTGTCATGCTTCCTCGTTTAATATCTATACCAAAAATTCTGTTCATAAGAAGACATTGTATTTTTTTTTTCATAACCCTTAATGGGCACTAAAGTTTCTTTATTTTTTAATATGAAACATACATCCGAGACTATGAGGGATCATGATGACAAATCACATGGAAATGTAAGTGTTTTCGTTTTCAAAAACTGCATGTTTCAGAATCTGCGAGGGAGAATATTTATTTTTTTGTAGTTTCATATATTTAGATAGATCGGGAACATGCATTTGAGCTTGATGAAATGCTTGTGGATGATAAAGTTATTTCTATAATGGATATTGAAGATTTGAGATCATAGCAGTTGAATTCATCTTTCATTGATACTTCTACTACTACAGTAAAACCTTTACACAACAGAGGAATTTAATAAGACGTATTAATTTTCAACAATCGACCGGCAGTAACATTTGCTCCATCTGCTAGGAAATTTTTCGACCCTCCGATAAACTGAATTACCATCTGAAGTTCATGCAAAACCACCGAAGCCCGGACCGTCTTGTTAAGTGAAACGAGTAGCTTTTCCCGTCGCCATGCCTGCAGCTAAGCAGCCCCGCCAGAAACGTCTACTGTGTTTTTTAGACTTGATACCTAGGTTCTTTATCCCAATGAAAGCACCAACAAAGACTTGCAAATTGCTTTAGAGTCGTCAAAAATCGAAATCGCAGGCAAGATCCAAGAAACTGCCCTGCAGCACCAGAGTGTTAAATGGCATCCCAATGCTTGTATGCAGATGATAATCAGGAAAGCTCTGGAGACGGAGGAAGAAAATTGATCCTCTTACTTTCAGTCAAAATTTAGGAAGAAGACCCTCGCGGAAGAAGTGCCTTAGGTGCAAGTCTACAAACCTCTGATTGCCTTTTATTACATACCTGTACCAAAATCCTTAACCAGTAAGAAGGCTATTCAAAATATTCAATACCACGAGCATCAATGTCTTATGTCTTCAGTCTTTAGAAACTAATGCAGAGTTTCATAATATAAGCCCAATGAAGGAGAAATCCATGTGAATGGCTGTCTTTCTCAGCTCCTATTCAATCAACTCTACAAGTTAGAGTATATGTAAAACATTTCAATCAACGTGTTCGGTTAGGAAAACAATGAGAATTTTCCTCTTCGGATCACCAAGCGTTGAAATGGTAATTTATCATTATTATACAGTTTTGTAACCCTTGTGTTAACATGCATGATTTTCTTAAGCTTGAGGAATTAATTGTTTTATTTAATGACAACTTTTCTTTTTTAGCTTGTAGAGACATTAGGCATTTTTGGAAGCAGGAACCATGAAAAATATGCATTGCCTTCGCGGGGGATCGAACCACGGACCTCTGAATTACCGGCTCAGTGTGCTGACCATTACACCACGAAGGCACGCTAAGAATGTGGGAGATGTACCTTATATACTCCCCTTTTTAAAGGGCGACTAGGGTTTTAGGGGACCTAGTCGCCAAATCCTGGGTGTGGAGAGTCATCATCCACAACCCTTTTAGTTCGGGCGCCACTGTAGAGACATTAGGTTTAACGAAGCAGAAGAGGTGAAAAATATGCAACGCCTTCGCCGGTTATCGAACCACGGACCTCTGAATTACCGGCTCAGTGTGCTGACCATTACACCACGAAGGCACGCTAAGAATGTGGGAGATGTACCTTATAAGCTGACCTCCATATCAGTCTGCTGTTAATTTCGAATAACCGGAAGAGATATTATTGTCTCATTAAGAACATGTTTCACCTTCTTGCGGACCTCTCAAAACATAATAGTGCAGCAATTTATTGTGACTACTGTCTTTACTGGCTCATGAAGACAGAAACTCTCGACCGCACGTAGAAGATTGTCGAGCACATGAAGCTAAAAAATTGAACTGTTGGCAGATGAGGCTGATAAGGGCTTCAGTTTGAAAAATTTCAGTTTTAACTATCATTCCATATATAATTTACGCAGATTTCGAATTTATTTTAGTTAAGAAAGCTACTTGCCTACCGGATCCGTTGCAATCATCCATCACCTCTGTTGCTCACTAACTTCCTTGTAGATACTATTATGTTTTCTTCGGATCCATAGGAAGCCTCGAGTATACAAAGGAAACGATGCCGTCGCCTACTTTCAAGCGGCTTCACTTGAAGAAGACAGGTGAATCTTCGCAATTTTAAAAAGTGTAGAGCTGATGATTTTCTCACAAGAGAAACAACTGGCTACGAATCTGCTTCTGAATGTCATATCTGTGAGACGCCATTAAATAGAGATAAGGTAAGTATTATTATTTTCGAATATTATAATTTCACTATCTCAATTTGTTTTTAAACAGAAAATTTAAACCTTATATTAAATTTGCTTCGTTGTTTTCCTAGATGCAGGATCACTGTTGCCATACGGGACTCTGTTGAGACGCAGCTCATAAAAACTGTAACATAAATTTCAAGTCTGTACATTTTCTACATGTAGTCTTTCATAATCTGAAAGGATATTACTTTCACCTTCTGATGCAAACTGTAGGAAAATAAAAAAGATTAAGTGTATTCCGCTTAACTCGGGAAAATGCCCTTCTATTTCTTTGAATCGCCTACAATTCATTGATTCTTTGACGTTTCCCTAGACAAGTTCATTATAATTCAGAGCCACAAGATTTTCAGCTGATAAGGACTTATATTTCAGAGAAAAACAGATCTTATGCTCAGAAAAGGTTGTCATAAATTTTATTGAACTATGTTACATTATTACGTTTTTATATAAGGTATGTATTGATATAGGGGTATCATATAAAAAATTATTATTTTTTACATAAGGTAATATTTTTTTTATTCTTTCAGGCGTCTATCCCTAGGAATACCTAGACTCGTTTGAAAGATTCGATGAGCCGGAGCTTGCCTTCTACAGACACTAAACAGAAAGTGATATCAGCGACTATGATTACCATCATGCAAATATAGTCTGGAAAGAATTCGAATTACATCATCTAGGAGATTACCACGTCCTATGTAAAGAGGCCGATTTGCTTTTGGCGGACATTCCAAGAGTTCAGACGGCGGTGTCTTGATTTCTACAAACTGAATCTGGTGCATGTCTATACAGCGTCTGGTTTGCCTGGCGAGCCACTCTACGCAAGTCCAGTATGCCTCTGGAGCTTCTCACCGATCCTGATATGTATCTGTTTATAGAAAAGGACATTCAGGGAGGCATCGCATTTTTTTCACATCTCTTCAGCCAAGTCTGGCTACCTGATAAAAATATGAACAATTGTGACTCGACCAAGTCATCATGTTATGCGTTTGGATGTAAATACTCCTTATGGGTAAGTATAATTTCAAGTGTTTAAAATTAATAGTTTCAGTTATGTCTTTATTTAATGGTGATATTCGTTATTTTTATTCTATGCTTTTGGTGAGTTTTGCCAACTCATGACTTTCAGCGGCATGACGTAGCTTTCAACTTCATGGAGATAGCAGACAATGCGGAAGACAGATGTATCTTAGAGGTTAACTTTGAGTACTGGGTGAAACTTCACGATAATATTTCCGATTACCTTGTTCCCAAACAAGTCATCGTGGCTCCCGATATGCCGTCACCTTACACTCGAGATCTAACAGCTCAATTTCAAATCATATGTAACAGTTCCAATAATAGTGTCAAATATGGACCAAAGAATCAGTACTTGGTACCCTATCGTAATCTAAAACAATATGTTTCGCTTAGCCTTCGGTGACCAAAATTCTTCGAGTGCTCACCTTGATATAGATCATATGGACTGAACATATGAAAAATGCCATATACGGATTTAAATTTAGCACTTCAGGTGTTGTTTCGGTTATTTAAAAAGATAGTATACATGAAAGGTCTAGGAAAATACAAATTTTTCCAAAATCATGCTAGTAAAGAAGTGATTAATTTGGACAATGAAAACTGTCCTTGTTTTCGTGATTACCTTCCAGCGAAATAGTCCGCCCTTATTTACATGTTTCGTAGAGAGCGGCGCATCGTAGACTACAAAAAGCCAAACATTTTATCTTTTCTTTCACGTTTGTACAAAATGTCCACAGCACAAATGAAAACAACTGAAACTCATCACAAAAAGTAAATTTTCAATAATTAGCAAGTGGCCCAACTGTGTCATAAAAACTGTATATACATGCGCTTTAAACATTTTTGATTTGATGTATCATGAGTGAAATATATATTAATTTAAATAAACCAGATTAAAAAGCAAAAATATAATATTTTTAAGACTTGGATCTATTTCTTATAAATAGATTAGTTTGTTAATCAATAACAGGCAGATTAAATTTGAAAGATAAATATTTTACATTTTGCGGAATGGCAACAGACTCGCGTGAAAAGTGAAACAACGCGTTTAGAGTGTGCGTCATTTAAAATGAATCAACGCAAACCCATGTTTTGATACTTTTGGCCTAACAAGAAGAAACGTTATTTTACATTTTACCAGCCTTTATTTCTTAATAAAAATATTGTTAAATTTCCAGATAATTTTTGCAGAAGAGAAAGAATGATTTAATTTTAATTTTGCAAGCTAAACGAGTTCTTCTGTAATTTCTAAATCAAACAAAGCTACTAGAAGTATATGTCGGTACATACTATCACAAGACGTTTTAAAATCAGGGAAATATATCAGTTTCAAATTCTTTGGAATTTTCCGAAGTTACACGTAGAGTCAGATAATATCTAAGGCAATTTTTTCCAACAGTGCTCTTCAGAAATTTTAATTTTAGTTTTTCTCTTGCTCTTACTTTCCTTTTTTCCTTTGAATGCAAATTTTTAAAGTTTATTTTTATAAAAATTTAATAAATATACAAGAAAATGCCATATTTTAAAGTATCTTTTACTATAAATAACTAAATCATGAAACAAATAAAAAAAGAAGTGTGAGCTTTAAAATATATTTCAATTTATAGGATCATAATAAAGCTGACAGCTGCTGGTAAGTTTTTAATATGTGACAAACCCCTTCTTTATTTTTTCTGTATTATTATTTTCCTTTCATTCAACACGTTCAACTTCACTTAGCGAGACATTAAAGCTGACAAGAATGATACAAGAAACGTAAGAAGAAGCCTTAAAGAAGAAAGACAGATAAAAGAGGTTTATTCCGGACCTCTAAACTAAATGTCGAAGATTTAAATAATCGCTTTTTGGTCCGATACATTCCCTTTGGCTTGGACTGATTTTTCACTTTTTCCTTCACTTTGGTTTTTTTTTTTTAAATTTCTGTTTGAAGCATGCTTTAGATGTTTTGTTTTAAAAAAATTGAGCTCTATAGACAGTCTCCGTCAACCATTTTTCTGTCATCTTCCAGTTGTTCTTTATAAAAGATCGTCACACGGCTAAGATTGTTGCTGAGTTTTTCCAGTTTTTTGATTGTTCAAGGCTTTGCTTTAAAGGCAATGGGAATAGATTTCCTTTCATTGGACTTTCACGTTTGAAATAATATTTGCATGGAAATGACAGTTAGAGATTTCGGTTGGGAATGCATTCTTTTATGGGTATATGTTTCGAATCTTATATTTGAATGCTTTCAAGATACAGAAATATTGAAAATATGTTAAATTTTTGTTATTTATGCAACAAGCTACTATGAAATGTATATTTAGGCAGAATGGTTTTGAAAAATGCATATGTATGTGTGTATATCAGTTCATGCATTTTTTATGATATTTTACAGGAATTTTATAACCTGCGAATGAGAACTACTCTATTCTGCTATTATAAATCAAATATTTTATGTACATTATTATTCCGAAAATTTTATGAATCTTCCCAAAACCTGAACACTAGCGATTTTAAAAACCTTAAAATTAAGTTCTACGCAATCTTGATCACAAGTTTAATATATAATTATTAGTTTCTGATTAAAAACCGCCCGCTTTAAATGTAAATGTTCCATAATACTTTGCAATATTAAATATGCACTGGTAAGAGATTCGAAAGCTAAAAGTTAAAAAGCAAGCTAAGCAACTAAAACTAATATAAACTTTAAGTGAATTAAATCCTTTTTTAACAAAAAATTTTCTGGCGGTTTAAATAAAAGATTTTACCACTTTAGATCCAATATCTTTTCTCTTACTTATTGAATTTCACAAATTGTTCACAGCTTACAGATCGAATACCTATGAATATATTTTTTTAAATCTAAAAAAAAACAACTTAAATTTGAATGAGGCATCTGCAAATCAAATGTCTTTAAAAATTAGAACATTTATTTCTATGTTTTTACCTCTCTTCGCTCTTCATTGTACCTGAGAAATATTAAAAATGTCTGGTGTAATTCTTCCGATATTTCACCAGAGATTAGCAACAGCTTGTGTTTTTAAAACTCGTTCTATAATCGTGCGATACAAGGTGAATTTTATCATCAACAATGCATATATTTCTCCTTAAGTAACGATTTTCGAACACGCATTATTACTGCATTTAAACAAAAGTATTTATGACAGAAAGGCATTCATATTGTCTTTTCTTGTTTTTAAATTGATCGCCACTGAATATGAATAAAAGTATTTTATAACAGAACATACATGATGTTATTCCGTTTATAAACTGACTATGATTCTAATATTTATTATTGCGAAGAAAAAGGAAACTAGCATACTATATAGGATCTTCTACTGTGAGTAAAGTTCTAATTTTTTACCAGCTGTATTTGTAGGATTCAAATTTTAATTACTCTCTTATCTGATAACATACTGATCTCCCTTTAAGACCTTGTCATTTATTAAATTGATTCAAAGATTTCAAGTGTTGAACTTTTTAATCTTTGCTCAAATTAAATTACAGCAAAAATTTTCAAATTTCAAAATTTCCAAAAAATTTTTGGTTTTTCAGCAAAAATTTTCATCCACTTTTATCTAAAATTTTGTGTGCAAGTATGTACATCGTACAAAAATGCACACAAAATTGCACAGGTGTGTGCAAAATAAGCAGAAGTTTTAGTACTACTTTTAAGTTTCATATCAGATAGGAAAAAGAGGTATAATATATTAAGTTGTTCTTCATTTATTATAGTGACTTATTTTATTCAGAGAATATTCAAATTTCTGAACTGCGTTTTTCCAATGTTTAAATCCATTCTTTCATTGATGACTGAAAAATACTTTGAAGATTATGAAGGCTAAAAGACTAAACTTTGTACAGGTATTTCACTAAATTTGCACGGTATATTATAGGTTTTTTATGGAACACTTATTTGTGGGGAAAAAAAAACTATCAACACTTTAGAAAACAAAGTTCATCTTTCACACTACATGAAATCACACCGAAATGAAATAAATGACCATTCCATGGAGGCTGTTGATAATTATCAATAACAGTTTAACTAATTATTAAAAATTCCGGTTTCATTACTACTATTTCACTGTTATTTGCAATAATTAGGATTTTGACGTTTGTGATGCCTAACTTGTTAATTAAATTCATACTACTAAATTAATCATAGGAAAGTTGCATTAATATTGTATCTTCTCTATACATTTTCTTTTCTAGTCCTGGCATTGTGCAATCATAAAGCATGACAAAAGTGAAAGAAAAACAGAGCAATAGCATACAGTCTGGTAAAGACGAACTTGTTTCACCGAGTCAGTGATTAACTACGTACTGGTAAAAAATATGACTGTATCCGTTTGATTTCACTTCACTTCTATATTCATATGAACATCTTCTTTTAACTGTTTTTTAGCCCAGAAAGGTTGTTAATTTTATTTTGGCATTTTGCGTTGGTTCACTATGAAAGTTTGAACCACTTTTCAAATTGTTGCCAGTAAATATAAGAGTTCTGCATTATATTTAAAGAAATCAAATAACGAAGTATCCGAGTGAATTATGTAGGTTTTCCACATTGTAAAAAATAAGAGTTCCTAGAACACATCAAATTTTGAATAACGTCATCCTCCACTCGAACATGGGCATCTGGAAGATCAAGTTTAGAATTTGGAATTTGTTTTACTATCCACTTAGTACTTTGTAAAACTTTAACGAATTTTTGATTAACAAAATCAACGATTTCAAAGCGTGCCATTAACATTAACATCGCGTGCATCTTCAAGCACGGATATTTTATGCGCGAGGTTTCTTTACATTTCTTACTGGTTTTATGTTCGTAGCGTATCAAAGCAAAGACGTTACAATGTCTAACGGTATTTTGCGTCGAATAACTTTGAATGTCTGAATCACTTTCCAAATCGCGATTTGAATCTCCCGTGACAAAAACGTCCCTTTAGGAATAACATCAAATTTGAAAGCTTTTAAATTTATGCTAATAATTTCAATAATATTAAAACATAAAATCTGAAAGCTTTCAAATTTTATGTTTTAATATTATTATTATTACTTTTTTGTACGAAGTAAAGGAAGCATTGTAAACGTGAAAAACTGCTGCAAAAACTACAAGAGAATCTGCTTGTCATATCTCTTCGACCATCTGTGGATTTCTTTTATTAAAATGCAACAATAAATTAATGCAACAATTAACGAATTTCTTTAAATAGTGACAATTCGAGAGAGTTATTTTTATTAAAAAGAGTAATAAAAATACATATACATTTTCTGGCTGCCTTGCGTTTCAGTAAAATTCCCGTCTTAGAAAACGAAGCTCTAACAATTGTTATTTCATATGCACTCATTAATGTGTAACTAAATGTTGTTCTTTAAAAACATGTTTTGTATAACTAAAATGGTTCAAATTACCACGCGGCTAATTTATGACTCATCTCGTGCGCTGTGTTGGAATCTGAATGCTGATATTAGAAATTTTTAATCACTTAAGGAAAGCAAAGTTACTCCAGCATTTAACTTTCAGATTATAATAATGCATTATTCTTACCATGAAGCATGTACAGTGTGTAATTTAAATCAGCTTAAAACATAACTGTAACTGTTTTCTTTATGCATCAATTTTATACAGAATTATCTATTGATAAGCTATAATTATGCTCATTTTAAAAGCAACAAAAATTCTTGATTTGCCCTTCAAAGAGATCGTGGAAGTCACGTTTTAGAATCAACAGAACAACTAATAAATATCTGTATCTAATCTGCATACGTGCAATTGTAATGAAAACAGTTCCTGCTTAGAAAACAGTTATATAGGGTTACTTCTATTTCAGTTTTCCTATATACTGCACCTGATAGATAAAAATATATAAATACTGCATTGTTTCTTCTTAAGCTGCTCACTTGCTGTACTAGTCTGATATTAAGGGGGAAAAAGTAGTGTTTTCTGATGGGAAGAAAATGGATTGCTATTAAAACAAAAAACAATAACAAAGAAGCAGAACTTTCAAGATCGCTGACCTGCCAGTTTTCCGCGTTTTGAGCCAGAGATAAAAGTGCAGAACGCTAGATAAATGCTCTGGAGGTCAAGGCGATCTTCGGCCTGGTAACCTGACCAACAATTGGTCACGGGACCAAATGCATCCCGCCCTTTGGAGAAGATGCAATCAGGCGTGAGAAAAGCTGTCAGCCATTCTTCTCTGAGGAATTCTTGACGGGCAAAGGAAAGGGGTTGCTTGAAAATGAAAATTCTGTTTGCAAATTGTGATAGATGTTCTTTTGTATAATGCTTCGCTGCGCACGTTGCTTCATTTCTATGTATTGTTACGCGCATAGTTTTGTTTTATATATCATTGTACACATCGCGGAGGCATTTCACATTTTTCTAAGACCACGGCTGATAAACAGACGAATACCAACGAATGGCCAACGAAATATCAAATACTTCTTGCAGCTTCTATCTTATATCCGACGTTGCCTTTGTTCGAATCGATATGCAAATAACACTGATATAACTGCTGTAAATAAATTCATTTTACAGAACATTTATTTAGTCATAAAAGTATTTTTCTCAAGTGATTTGTGATATCATTTCCTCGCGAAAAATAGTTCATGTTTCATCATATTACAATAAATATTATTGAAGCGGTATATAAAATGGCTCAAGGGGCCATATTACAAAGATTGAGCTCAAGTTTTCAGGATGTTTTATAGAACTTTGGTGGAATATTGAATGATATCCAAGATTATGAACGTAATATTCGCCATTAAAATCATGTAAGATTCTTAATTTACACCTAATATATGACCCAGCATCAAATTCCCTCTTGTGTTCTGTCGCAGTAGTCTGTCACACTACGAAAACTAAATTGGACTACTGTAGTTCCATTAGTTTATATCGATGTCAGAAAACTAAAGAAATCCATACTACCCTCGCCGGAATTCAAATTAACGACGCCCGGTATACTCGTCGAGCGTGCTTGCAGTTATACCACGAAGGCATGCAGAAAGGAGGGAGAAAGTGCCGTATAATATAATTATCTTATGTTATCTATCTGTACTGAGAATAAATTTGTACTTTTTTATTTTTAATTGCCGCATGCCTAGTAACTTGAGGCTGCTTGAGATTGACTCTAAAGTATTGCTACAAATATTTCTAAACGAATGCCAAACTTTTAAATGTCGTACAGTTAGGTTATTAAGAGTTTTGCAAACGGCGGATTTTATGCTGAACAGATGATTTAAAATTGCATGTACTTGCCTTACGAGACACCAGGAAATTCTATTCATAATAATTCTACTCAGCTATAGTCTGAAGCTGTAGCCATAGCGAATATGTCTTGGGAACACATACTTCCAAGGCAAGCTTGCATCCAGATCAAAGCCTAAATTTCTCGGGATAAAGCGTTTTGTCTTGTTTTATATTCAAGAATAAAAAGTCATCAAATTAAGCCTTTGGAACTGACATACGTTTTGAATTGAATTTGTTTTTGAAGTATCTAGAAGTAAAGATTTGTCAACGTTAAAGCAATAGTTAAGTAAGTTTCTTTTAAGTTTCCTTGAGCACTTTTTTTTTATTTTTCCATTTACGATTCTAAAATCTCCAGAATTCATTTTGACAATATATTTCAAGTTCCAATATGGACTAGTTGATAAATTATCACCGATTTACTTTTCGATTTCATTAACTTCAAATATTTTTTAGTAATGATGAATTTCTTCAGCTTTGTAAAGCTTTTGACAGTCTTACGATCCTCACGGATATTTCAGGTTACAATTTGACTTGCAAGATTTGTGTTTATAGCAAAATGCATCAAATAACTTCAAATATTGCACTACAATACCAATGGAATAACCGACGCAATATGGACAAGCCAAGTATGAAAACTGCTGTTATCTGTGGCACTCAAGATAATGTGTGCTATTCTATGGCGCAATGTAAGAAATGAAGGAGGAAAAAAGAAAGAAACGTTATAGTGCTCAAGATGAGTATGTTAAACCAGTTTCTGAGAGAATAAGCCAGAAGACTTGTTTATAAATAAGTTTTATCGCATGTATTCAGTTATCACTTTTTCAAATTTTTATGACTGGAAAAAATGAGCAATTCTATGTTTCAGAACAAAGCGATGATAAAAATAAATTAATGCTATTTATGAACTTTAAATCAGAAAAACGCAGAAAAAGGAAAATAATTCTAAGTAAAGAGCATAATCCTCTTAACAACTAACATAAATATATTAGTAGACTGAAACTGAGCCTTACAGAAGTAATCTTTATGATTTGCATTTTGAAACCGCACTTTAATGCTCTTAATTATTTCGTACAAATATCAAGCATAAGAATTTGTAATTAGTCTCCAGAGACGGTTGGAGCTCTAACTGTACGTAAAAACAAATAAAGTGTCCTAATTAAATATTTAAAGCAGATAGTTTTTCTTCGAAATGCTATGCTGTTTTAAAAATTGCATTCTGTGAACTGATGCTTAAAATTTAGCATTGCAAAATTGTATTACGAAGAAATAATTACTGTAATTTGCAGAACCTTTCCATATTTCTCCTTTTCAAAATTATTAAACTTGAAGGCGTCCTAAAATTTGTAATATTGTTTAAGAACTGTCTAAAAGAAAGAATTTTTTATAATTTGGCAAAGGTACTTGTATATATGTTGCAAAACATAAGCCACAACATAATAATTTGGAATTTACCATATTTTTCTAATAGTCACTTTTATTTTGGAACAAACCTTTCTTATACGTTCCCATTTTCCACCTGAGTCTCCCTGCCAGAATGAGTTTTCAAGTTTACTATTTATGTAAATGAGGTAGAAACAGTATTTAAGCTGAAGTCTGGGTTACTTCTGTAGTAGAGCGTCCACGTCGGCGTGGTCTCTGTAGTAGCGCGGCTAACGCCCCGCCACCGAGGTGTGGTTGGCTTCCCAACAATGGAGGCTTGAGCAGTTTTGGTGTACACGACTATCTCTCACAAATCAGTGCCTAGTAGTGGCCTCTCTGGTCGGACAGAAGATGTTCATAATGAGGTCGTCAGGTCGAGGTGAGAGCCACATCTCGGTGATGCCTTTTCTAAAAGGTGAGGACCGATATCCAAATCTATGTAGGAGAGCTTAGAAGAGCGTATTTTGCCTTTTTCGGGCATGTTGTTGCTGCTAGTCTAAGCTTATTGTTACACCGCTGTTACGTACTGCTACTATATGCCGGAGATTTAGGCCAACTAGTTGATTCTGCGCAGCTTCGGTTGATTAAGTTTAGTTAATAATGCATTAGTTTAATATTTTATATCTTGAGTTAAAACCCAAATAAAGCTTATTGTACGTCCGATTAAAACCCAGCTAAATTGCATGTTATTCAATTGCTCAAAAAGTATAATTTTTGTAAAACGTAAACAGAAACGTAATTACGTTAGTATAAATTGAGGGAAAAAAAACGGATTTTACACATCGCCAATTATATTAGTAAATATGATTCAAAATTTCCTATTACAGACTTTTCTATTTATTGGAATAAAAAATTTTGTTCAGAAACGATCAACAGGAAGTGACATTTTAATTAAAGTTCATTGCTGTTTAAAACAGAAAATTTGCGGAAGGTCATGCTCTGGCCACATTAGATTTTTCTATATAACACTACCCGACGTGCATAGGTACTTAACATGGACATTATAATCTCATTTCCCTAACGTAATCATATAATTAAGCTTTGATTATAAGGCTTTGATTTACACGGCGGATTAGCTTGTACTCACTTCATACGTTACTACGAATGTTAGTCGTGGTTTGTCACTAAATATGCTTGACAACACTCCAGTGACAGCTAGAATGTTTTCGTTTTCATCCCTTTCGGGAGATATTCTAATTAAATATTAAACAAGGTTACCGGCTCCTGATCCATCTTCTTCATTTCTAATGTTATTGTGTTTCCTTTAACTAGGACACGAATTTACGCATGAATCTACCTTTAAAATAACACTCATTTGCAACCTTTTAAAACTAAAACCCCGTTGAAACATTTGTCTTTAACTGTTAAGGTTATGCTTCCTATTGCTGTATATTGCTTTCCTTGAACTGCGTAACTTCCACCCTTTTTAATTCTGACAACAGATATTTCTTAAAATACTTAAAAACAAATAAATAAAATAGCCGCAAAAAAGCTCATTATCGGTATCTAACGTTGCCCTAACTGGCACTTCATTTAACTGCATCTGCAGGTATGGGAATTTCACACTCTTCATCAAAATCGTATTGAGTGAAATTTGAGAGGGCTTCTGACTAAGCTGAGACATATGGTCTCTTCTTCTTGTGGCCTCTTTATTTTCGTTTAAAGCTTTCTTTTGCTCCTTCTTTGCCACTAACCTTTTTATTTCCGGAACCGTTTTCCTCCCTTTTTTTTAACCTTTCGACTATTTCCTCTTTTCCTACACTTCAAACCAAATCTTCGTCCTTGTTCGCCAGCTCGATACCCAGTATCCTGCTCATGTCTGCTACTCGCTTGCCGATACTGCACTTCCATTCTTCTACTGTAATATTTCGACTACAGTTGAACCAAAATCATTTCTCAATTCTTCGAAGTCTTGTATTTTAATTAATAGCAGTGAAATCATCATCTCCTGCATTTTACTTTCCTCGTCCTCGAGATACGGTAATTTACAGAATTTGACGTTCCTCAAAATAAACTTAAATTCTTCGTCACTCTCAACGAAATTTACTATACAACTCATTTTCTAGTTCTCCTATTCCTCACCAACGAAAGTGCCTTTAACATAGTTTATTTAAATGCCTCGTACATATACACTCATGGCCATAAATTAAGGATAATGCAAAATCAGGCAAAGGAAGAGTTAGAAGCAAAACAAATTTCACTTATTTGTAAAGCTTATTTATTAAACAAAAGGTAAAGATGCTATATGTTTGATATTATTAAAAAAATTAGCTCCCTGGAGCAAATTACAAAAAAACCTATTTACAAAAAACCAATATTACATGGTTGGTATGATTGTTAATACATTGTATATCTCCCAGACGATGCAATACAGTTCGTAAAACGCCTAGGCATGCTGAGCATTCAAATTATCGATCTGATCTTGGGGGATATTACACCACTCAAAAAGCAATGCTCTCCGAAGTTCCGGTAGACATGTAGGAGGAGGTTAACGGGCTGCAACTCGTCGGCTAAGCCTAAGCATCAATTCCCACACGTGCTCTACTGGATTCAAGTCCGGTGAGAATGCTGGCCAGTCCATACGGGTGATATCCTCCGATTGGAGGCATCCGCTTACGATGTTTGCACGGTGAGGACATTAGAAATAGTATATATAATAGTATATATAATAGACATTAGAAATTAAAATATTCTTGTCTATATCTGGCACGTGGAAAGTTGCAATAAATTAACTCTCTACAAAACAGTTTTTATCATCCTATTTGCGACCTATCCGGTCGGATAAGCTAAAATCTACTAATGATCAATATTTATCAAACCCAGAACGATTGTCAAGCGTTAATGTTTAATTTAATCAGCGGCTTCCTCTCAGTTTTAGAATAAATTACAAATAACTTCATTCATTAAACAGGTAAAAAGGAAAGCAGATTCATTTTCCTAACGAAAGTTTCATATTTATTCATTTAGTATGCATCTAAAAGTTTGCAAGATCTTTTAATGATTATGATCAGTAAGTACAAAGAAAAAGAACTCCTCTCCATATCCTAATTTCACAAAATTTTGCATCGAGTTGATATTAATTAAATGTTTCTGCAAAACTATTCCATCTCTTTTATTATGTCTGATTGATGATTCAGTATCCCACGAGGGATGCGAAAATTTGAAGTTCAGTTTCGGAATACCCGGAGTTTAATTTATTACAAATTGTAATCATTTTTGGTAGAATTTCGGTTAGAAATCTCTTTTCAAATTTTAGATGAAAACTTAACCATTTATGATCACTGTCATATTATAAGCTGTCATATAAAAACGCTTATATTTCATTAAAGGAAAAAAAATGTTTGCTGAGTTTCAGAAAAGACAGCATATATATGCTAGCTGTAGAATGACTGAAGGAATAATAATAGCAGGAAGCAGAAATATTGGAATAACTTATTGAAATAAATTGGTTAGAGTAAATATAACAATATGCAATAAAATATACCTAAATTCTTTCATATGTAATGAGGCTGCTCAATAATTCTCGAAAGTCCTTGAAAGTATAAGACAATCAAGTTAGAAAATATCAAAAGAGGATTACTTTGTTCTTTAATGTTTCTGAAAACGTGATGAAGGAGTTACTTTATTTTAACTTTATATTACTGTGAGGAATTACAAATATTTTCGCAATGCTATATAAAATACTGAACAGAACTATTGTCGTAGCAGAATATCATTACCGCAAATATATTTGACATCATTTTAGAGTGTGATAAACCAATAAAGTTCACTTACTATTGTTATATAAAACAGGTTAAAATATCGTCTGGTAAACCATATGGTACTTTTACTTGGGTTTGCTTAAGAATGTTTGGATTAATGTGACCAATACAACTAACTCTATGGAACTAAACTGCAAAGTGCCACTGACTTCCTTTCCCGAGGTATCGAGGTGGAAAGAATACATGCGTGCAGTTCAAGACCTAATAACATTTAGCATCCAAACTTTAATGAGTCTCTTCTTCAGCATTACAAACAAAAATATAAGGATAACAGTCTACTTGAAGAAACTAAAATTCACATTTCAAAGACAGTCCTACGAGGAACCACGATTCACTGCTTCTAGGTATAAAATCTTTAGCTTACCAATTTGGACAGGACTTTATCTCGTTGTCACTTACTCCAACATGAATAATCAAAAACTGCTGCCTCCAGTGGTTCCAGTTTTATGGTCTGCCACGCTTATGACTACACTCGGCTGCGTTCTTTTAGGTAGATTCCAACTCGGGCTGGATGAGACATCCGATATGAAAAAAACTGTAGGCTACTGCAGACTGACTGATCGACTACCGGTTCCAGTTAACTACTTAAATCCCTAACCTCTTCTCAAAATCTCCATAACCCTCTGAAGGGAACGAACTCGTGACTAAGTTCGAAGTGATAGAACAATATGCAAATTGCCACAAACAAATTCTCATCCCATTTATTTTTCTATTCAAATTTCTACCATTTCAAGCCATCTTCTCTATTTTTGAAGTTATTAAAATTAGCACCATTTATTTACAAATGCAATTATAAAAGCTTAAATTTTTGCTTCAAGTATAATATCGGGTAATTATTTTGATTTTCCTCTGTTCAGTTGAGCTAACCAACACAGCGCCTTTCTGAGACAAATAAAATTAAATCAATATCAACTAGAAAATAACAGACAGAAGACACAGAACAGAAACTCCACTAACATATATAGAATTCAATCATATTATTTTATAGCTTGGAAAAGTTCTTTTCATACGGAGTTAAAATAGAAGATTTTTATGGCACGATCTACTGAAGAATGATGATTATCCGAGTCTGCCGTCCTTTACTTTGCAGTGCAGGTAGATGAAGAAGCAATGCTAAGTTTAATACCGGACAATTTCTCAAGGCGCTTGAGAATATGACGGCATTTTCTTCATCCATCTCTTTAAAATATGCGATAAGTTCTATAATAAATGGGACTTAATTAATTGGATTTTCAAATTATTAATAAAAACTTAAAAATTTGCTTTTTCATAGTTACTCGTTTTTATATGGATTTGCATCGCAATTATGGTGCGATGTTGAATAAGGTATATTTTTCTCACGCTTCAACCATTTGATTGTTTCCAAACCTTTTAAAACTTTAGTGTTCTTGATGGCTACGCTAACTGTAACAATCTTTTTTATTTTCCTCGTATTTGATATCCACGCTCATTAGCATCGAAATTTAACTATTCATTCCTAGCAACGATATGCATAGTTCTCCGAAAATAGAAGAATGTTACTTAACCTTACTGAGTTTTAGTTTAGTGTTGAAACCTGACTTTCGGGACTAAGAGACACAGACAATTTATATTATTGGTGTTCGGTTAACTGGTTTTTTATTATGGTAAAAGAACGAAAAAACTCTGAATAGCAAAATTTAATACATTGGTTTCTGAACAGACTTCTGATGCTTCCTATAAATTGTTTTTAAATAAATAAGAATTCTAAAGTTTTAATAAAAAAAGTTTTTCTTTATTTTATTCAATTTGTTTTGGGAAAAATATCCTTTTTACACTTATAAACCATTACAATTATTGGAAAATTATCTTAGAATTTAATTCTAGTCAATTACCTTCTATATTTTACAGCTACCTCATCCACATTGAGTTTAACAACAGTCGGCTAGTATTTCGCCCGCAGTTCTTTTATACAAGGCTATTTGCACATTTTTTAGGTAATTTTGCTTTGCTATAAAAACAATTGTCTACCTAGATTTTTTTAATTGCAGCTATAATTTTGCAAATATAAATTATGCTCTGCTCTTCGACCGTTTTTTTTTTTTCATGCAAAATGGCAGTTTTAAAGGCGCAATGGAAGGCTTTGTTTGAGCTTTTTTCGAAGAAAAATAGTCGTATCTAGTTATTAAAAATACTTTCAAAGCCACTGTTTTCTGATATATAAAGCTACAATAGGTGATATTGTCAATAAGAAAGGTAAAAAGAAACGTCAAATTTTGGCTTCAAGTAGAAAAAATTTTTCTAACACATATCCAAGGAAAAGACGGAATGTTTCGAAGGTTGTCAAGGCAAGATCTTTAATGTTAAAATAAAATCGGGCAAGGTCAAAGGTTGCAAAAACCTTTAAAATGATCGGTGTCAACTTTTAACAAAGTTATTAATGCAGATTTGAATCTTAAATAGGTGAAAAAACATAATATGCATTGTCTTTCTCCACTACGTATCGCCGGACAAAAATCATTTTTCCGGATAAAGATGGAAAAATAGTGTCACAATAGTGGATGTATTTAACAGAAGAGATACATTTATTATCATCAAAGAGGAGGAAAACGTCTTAAAACATGGTTCAAAGAAGCTAAAGAAAGTTTTTTAAAGGGATTTGATTGTTACCAGTTTTTTTATATAACGGCAAATTAAAAATTAAGAGAGTGGAGAAAAATGATTGTTAGATTAACTCTATATACTATGAGAAATATATTTCATACCCAATTTTTAAATATGAAACACCTTCTCTTTACCCACAGTGCCATTAATCAGTAGAACTGTTTCAAGGCAAAACAAGCTGCCACACGTCAAAATAAACTGTTAATATCCTGAAAGAGATGGAACAAGAAACGGGTATCAATGCCATGGCGTTCACTCATACACCTAATAATCCTGATGTATGGCCCATAGATTTTTGCGCTTTTTGACTTTTAAAAAGCGGATTGTCGAAACGTCTACCTGCAATCCTCCTTGGACTTTCGAAAGCTATTCAAGAGGAATGGTCTAAAATACCTCTTTCGATTCCAGAAAAGACTTTATTGTCGCGGAAATTATGGTGTAAGATGATAGCGAACAATAAGGATTATCAATTAGATCATTAAAAACACAAGAAGATTTAGATAAAATATTTCTGTAAATACAATAAATATATTCTAAAAATGTGCGAACGGCCTTTGTATTTACTAGCACTTAGCTCTGCGTGTCATTATTCCGGCATTAACCATTTGCCGACGTTAAATCGTGCCACTGAAATTGAGCCAGCTTAATCAACAAAATTTGTGTACTCTCTTGTTACGATATGTTTAATTTAAAAATTTATGTTATTTGACTACCAAGTGACGAAGGTTTCATGGTACCCACAAGTGGTACCTCCGGTTTAAATTCAAGTTTAATAAAAAAAAAAGTACATTTGAATTCTTTCGATTTTTTTATTTTTTGTAACCGCAGGACTTTGCTGTATTTACATGTATTGATAGATAATTAGGTTATCAGTTTACTAGGATCTGAAGGACTTACAATATTACACAGTTAGAACCGCATAAATTATAAAAACAGAGCTGATTATTCAAAGTGGCAGTTATAATGACAGAATATATCTACACAGTTATAATAACAGAATATGGTGATTTAATGTTTCTGATCTTGCTGGCACTGTGGAATGGCTTAGGAGTACTAGCTTCGGAAAGCTTCGGAAAGGTAAAAAGCTAGCCTGGTAATACCTTGTGTATGTTGATCGATGGATAAAAATTAGCTAAAAAACGTATCGCATGCGCCTTTGTTTTTCATCCTTGGTCATTAAAGTGCTTCAGAAATCAGAAATGAACAAGCCAAATTCATTGAATTGAAGTTACTAAAAATGAAGCAAAGTACATTTTTAGACTTTCTTAAAGGTCAAGAATGAACGCATTATTCTTTTGATTTGAAACCGAAAATGTTTTATAAGATTGCATGCACAGTTATGCAGAAAAATGTCATGCGTTAAAGCTTACAAAAGTCTGGTCAATCTACAAAACTTCTCGAAAAAATAGGAGAAAACGTAGTAGATGAGTTACTGCTCATGCAAGAAATTTTTTTAAACGTTTATGAGACAGTTTTAAAACGAAAGATTACATTTATAGCAAATAATGTTTTGCATTTATAGTACAAAATATTTTTTGCTTGATTGTTTATTTTGAAAGTTTATATTTAGTAATATCTATTGAAATTCTAAGAACTACAATATTAATAGTATAGCCTTTTGTAGATTGACCAGACTACTAGTAAGGCTGTAGTATTGATATACTACAGCCTTACTAGTAGTATATCAATAAATATAGTTATTGAAAGTTTAGTTGAGATAATGTAATTAATGTTAAAATTATAGGCTACAGCATGTGCTCAAATTATTTCTTGTCCCCTTGTAAATGGCAAACATTGGTAAATTAAACAGCATTTAACAACCTCTGAAAACAGAGTGTAGCTTTAAAATCTAAACTGAAATGCAATGAACAAGGCTATATTATCAAAAGCTGAGCGTAAAACTTAACGTGCAAAATATTTGATTAAATAATGACCGTTCTTAAAATGAGAAACTGTAATTACAAGTAATATCTTCAAATGATATAAAACTTTCAATAAATTGTATTCGCGAATAAACTGTACTTAGAAGGAAATTTAGGATTATTCTGTTATATACTTAAAACTTTCTTTAATTTAATAAATATATCAAATAGCTGAAATTTTCTTGAATATCTGTTTATCACGTAAATGTTTATAACATTTAAACTAGACATTATAAATACTATTTCTTCTCAAAGTTTTGCTTAATTTTAAAAGCAATAAAAAATAAACATATAATAAACAGAATCAATTCAGTCCTATGATAATACCAACGAAATCCTGTATAGTCACGTTTTCAAATGACTGTTGCCATTCATCTGCCAAAATAAAAACCCAATCGATGAAGCCATCCAAAATATAACCTCCTGACTAATAAAACCGGTAACTCAAACATGAGCAAACGTTCTATAACTATAGATAAAAATTTTTGACTCTTCCAAGTACAGCACGTCTTTCCAGTTTGTAACTTAATTACAGAGTAAGGACAGCTTTTAGGTCCGTCTGTCCCGAGTCCTTCCACCCGTACCCCACACTCCGGCTTTAATATAAGATCCAGCCCGTTTTTATGGAGCCTGAGTGGGCAATAAAAGCTATAATTTATCTTCCATCGCCTCGAAAAACGAGGCTGAGAAGAGGATACTTTTTTTCCTCTATCCGTGTCATCTAAAAGGGCTGATTTTTCGCGGATAGCACTGAGGCGCGTTGGCTTTTATGGACTTGGGAATCCATACATCATAAAGTGAGGAACGTGATCGCCAAGCACGTTTGGGGATCTTCCGTCTCCATACTTTTTTTTATCATTATTCTGTCTGTTTTTTTATCTTTTTTTTAGCTCTTCATTCCCACCCCCTGCCAGTTTCTACAACTTTCAGAGATTCACTTTATTTTGATATTTCTCTCTGCATACAGGGTCTCTGAAAAAGGATGGCAACCAAATTGTATCAACTCACGCTAAAGTGTGTGAAGTTCCTGCGGCGGTTCACTTTTTGGACAATTAAATTTCATAATAGTCTTTTCTGACATTTAAATTTCGCAAAATTTTGACATTTAAATTTCTCCTTAATTTGGTTTTTTAGAAATTTCTGCCATTATTAGCTTTTAATTGCATTTTTCGGTACATTACTCTTAAAATATTTCTTTTCTTTACCGAATTTATTCAAATAAGGTTAAGACCCCCCAAAAAGTAGAATGAACGGAATTTATTTTCCTTAAATGCGTGTCTTGAAATATGTAGGTGTTAAATATTTAACATTTCATTAACTGATTAACATTACTGGTTTACCTAACCGTTTGGAAAAGAATGAAATAATTATGATGAAAGGAATACATTGGATAGAAAAAATGCAATATGAAATTCTAACTGCAATAAAAAGATTCTACTGTTAATTAGATTACTAAAGTAATCATGAGTCTAGTCTTAGATTACTAGTGTAATCGGGAGTCGAGGTTTTCAGTACGTAGTGGCTTCCTTGCATTCAACAGACAAAGTAACTACAGTTTGATAGTCAAACACTATGAAATAAGTAATCATCTGTATAATAAATTAGTATCTTTGGGACAATTATTTATATCTGCTGCTCCTAATAATTAAACAAATAAGTTTCTTTTAAGAAGGGAGGATAAGCTGAAAAAAAAACGGCCAATAATAACTGAAGCTGTATCTTTCAGTTTGAGTAATAATAATAATCTCAAAATAAAAGAAACATAAATTAATAACTGTTTAAAATCTGGCATTACATTGGCATGTTTCTCCTTGCGTTAATCCCTTACGCCCTTTCTCCGGTAGGTCGGGAGTTAACGCAAATGCTCATTCAAATATTTGTAAAACCGATATGTGTGTGTATGGGGGGGGTTAGTGTAAATTCCGATTCAAATATATTATATGTTTTTTAATATCTATTAAATGTACTCTTAATTGTTTTAATTATTTTTATATTCTTTCATGATTAGTCCTCATTAGTTTTACTGTCCTTTCACGTTAGCTAATTCATGTATCTGTGGATTAATAGAAGGCAAAAATTTACATAGCACTTTGAATGTAAAATTGCTTTCCGTCTACTTTTACAAAAAAGGGGGAATTTTGAATTTTAAGAAGATATACCAAATTTTAATATTTTTCTTAACGTTTAAATGTCACGCGTTTCCTCAATCACTATCATTCAAAGTGTACTTCAGTTGTATAGGCAAGATTTTGAAAGGTAAACTTACCGAAATTCCTTTATCATCAAAATAATTTTTAGTTTTTCTGGATTAACTACTCTAAAGTAGTTTATAACATTAACTTATAATCGATAATTAAATTGCGGATTCATTTTTAATAGTTTGTACGTAATGAAATCCTTCTAACAAATAATTGCTGCATATATTAAAGACAGCACGAAAATGTAGCACAGTTTAATGTGTTCTACTTTTCTGCCTTTGATGAAAAATCTGACTTGAACATTTGGGAATTCAGTTAAAAATCATTATGGTCAACTTCTATATTTTATGCTTTTATTCAAATTAATCCTACTCCTCTACATATTTAATTGCTTATTATAACTTGCATTTAGAAGGAAATATGAAATTATTTTGTCTAATGTCATGAAATGACATTATAAAATATTAGTGTAATTCATTAGATTATCGCTATAATAACGATAATAAAAATTTCACAGTGAATTAAAGATCCTTGTTAGTTGATTAATTTACTTTGAAATAAAGGTGCTATGTGTGAGTTATCATTTTCCCCATTTATTTGTAGAAAAGAGCGTCATAATAATGACAGCTTAATAACAAAGTTTTGATAAAATAAAAAAATGGATTTATTTTTGTTTCTAATTAAATAAAGTAATCCTAAGAAAATAATGATTCTCTAAGCAAAAATATTTTCATCGTGTCATTAGCATTGTAATATATTTCTCTGATGATATATCTAACACATTTCCTGAGTGCAATAGACGTAATTTTTTTTCTACCTCCATCAGTATCAATCGTTAACATTGTAATAAATTTATGAAATATCATAAAGGCTACATAAAATAAAAACAATGCTTTGGATTTCTGATAAACATTATTAAAGCTGTCTTGTATTTCAAATAAAATGAGGTACCTGTAACACGAAAAAACGCCAAAAAGCATATCATTAAATTTTTAGGGAGCACTCTTCTGTACTTCTTGCAGCAGAACGGAAGTGTTTTTCCCTCGTGTGTTTCTCGGAAACACAAAGCATCATTTTCTTTCCTACTAAGATTACGAGAACATTCGTCTTCGCTAACACATCCGTGTTTTTAAGTTTCATCCCCAAGGCTTATGTTACTCAATTTTTCATTTTTGTCTTTTCTTTTTTACTTTCCCTTCTTTTTTTTTTCGCTATTTGTTTTCCTTTTTGCTTTGCTTTGTTTTGTTTATCTCACGAGTAACCACGCATGGTGGTCAGTGGAGCTTGACGGTGGTCTGCGAGATGTGGGCAGGTCGAGAGAGAAAGTGAGATTAAGTCACGTTTCATTTCAATCATTTAAAGAGATTTTTACATGATTCCTCATACCTTTATGCATAAAATGAGTGCACCGAAATTTATAATTTAAAATATTCTGATTTCAAGAAAATATTAAACTTTGTTAGTAAACATAACAAAAAAGGACATAAAACTGGTGAGCCTGTTAAAGTTTTAACACATGTATAAGAGTTTTTATTTAAAAAAAAAAACGATACGAAATACTTGTTTTAGATATTAGGGTATCCTACTACGTTCTAATCGCCAATTTTGATGAATTGTTTCAAAAGAATTTTATTTCTTTACTTAAATCTTATATATTAGGCTTCCCGAAACTACTTTTATTTTGTCACTTCGGTCATTAGAAGGAGAATAATAGCTGTTCTTGTTCTACGCCGTGAACCGAATGTTTCTGTTTATGAATCCAGAAGCTGATGTCTTAAGGTACCAGACTATTCTAAATAACTTTAAAATGAGACTGTTTTCATTTAAACACTTTTAGAGATGTTCAAGTGATGATTTTGAACTTGTCTATTTGTTATTAAGTGCTCAGGAACAAGATCAGTTTTGCAATTTAATTTTCATAGCTAACAATATTTCCTTTTGCTTTTGTTTGTGTTTGCATTACATGAAATGTATTTTTTGAAAATCTTAATTTTTTTCAAATTTTCTGTTACGGAAAAAGCTTTCATTTAAAATATTACTATAGTAATAGTATGAAACTTTCCACAGATATTCTATGAAATATTATGAATTAAATGGACTAAATGTTTGGGTTTGTGTACATATCTCGAATTTTTTCAGACAATTTTGTAAATGAAAAGCGATAAACCTCTCAAAAAATAGCTAGCCCATGTATTGAAACAGGTATATTTAATAGATATTTTACTTTTTATCATAGATTTTAGTTCATTTAATTCCTTATACCTTGATAAATATAAGAGTAAAATAACGATAACTATTTTTGTTTGTAGTTATCCTGAAATTTACCATATTTTTAACACAGAATGTAAGAAAAAACCAAAAATTATAGTTTATAAATATGTTTATCACATGTTTCCAGGCCCTGGACGAGGGTGAGGCAGGTGAGGCATTTGCCTCGGATGAAAAAATAAAAAGCGCGCCAAATTAGCTATTCGATCAAAAATTCAGAAATTTATTTTTAAAACTTATGATTTTTAGCTTTTAATTTCGGAACACATAAGTGAATATTAAAAGAATTTTGTGCTATAAACAATCCAGCTAAAAAAAGGAAAACGAATAGCATTAATTTATTCTCAAAAGACATGAACTTTCAGTGTAGTGCATATAATATTTCCTAACATTAAAATCTGTTACTGAAAGTAAATTTGTAAGGTTTTAGTTAAACTAACCAAGTTTTATTTTAATTTAAATCTGTCTATCTTCTCTCTGCTTCAACTTCCCGTCAGAAGAAGCGCGCGGTTTTCAGCTTATGCTAATTTTGAAGTACAGCGAAGTACTATTTAAGCCAGAGGTAGAAACCTCTTATTGTGAGAGAGCTTAGTCTCAGACCACGGCCACTCCGCTCAACGTTCGCCTGACCAGCTAGCAGTTTAAATTTATAAGCCATAGTGCTTACTACGTGATTGCATTGTAATACAATTTGAAGTGCGCTAGTATTAGTATATCTTGCTACGCACCCTTTCAGGTAAAGGCCAACTTCCGCGAATTGCTCTGCGAAGCAAAGTTTGGTTTAATTTCTATTTTAGGTTTAGTATTTAAATATTATTTGATTGTTAAGTTCGACCCAAGTGCGGTCTTTTACTTTCTGTATCACTCCCGAGTTGGGAAGTTTGTAAACAATAGTGATTGAATATAAGAGGATTTCAAATCCCTTCACGTGCAGTTACTATCCAGCCCAGCAGTACATCAGAACAAAGCTTACATTTCATCAGCTCACTGTTCCAGTTCAGGACCTGAGAAGAAACACCCTGGTAAATATTTCACAATGTTCTCCAAGAACACACACAGAATACTCAGTCCTGATAAGTTTAAGGAATCAATTAACAACTTCGTGAAACGAATTGCATAAACTTAAATATTATTCCCGACATTAGTTGTTCTTTGCTGTCTCTCACTAGTTTGACTTAAGCTGATTACTTAGCCATAACAAACTTCCACTAACTGAACATAGACGGCAACATAACTGCTGAGTTTTGCAATTTCATAAACGCCTTCTGGAGCATTCGAAGAATAAACAAGGGTGGTAGAAAATGAAATGTACCATATTATTAGTTACTGCACTTTTTTTCTTTTTTCTTTTATAGATATTGCGCGTGTTTGTATAATGTTATGTTTTCAAACATAATTTAGTATTATTTATTTATTCTCCCCTCCACAAATAAGCAAATAAATAACCTTGCACTGTATAAGGGGTGCACATTTATTGCTTTGCCTCAGGTGAAAAAATAGTGTAAGCACGGCTTTGTATGTTTCAATGATTTTAAGAAGCATTCTGTTGCATAACACCAATAATAGATTTATTTGTGCTATTTTCTGAAATTTGAGCAGTCGGATACACAATGAAAACATCTGAAATTATTTCTTCTGCCTACGCAGCAAATCGATTTAATTTCGAATTAATAGAACGAACCTTAATTAATCATACGAATCATGATTTGATATTAAGTTTTAAAATAATTAACTAGTTTACATATTTTTTAGTATTTAATTACTCTAGCAGCGTTGCTAAAATAAAGTTTTGTCCAGAATCATTGACATTTAATGGAATGAAGGGTCGTAAGCTTTGCCAGTTTTCTAAATCAGCATCGATTCTTACAGATGCGTTGATATAATTGGATTTTCCTTTTGCTGATGATGGTTCATTCTTTTAATATATTCTTGACTGCATCATGCATTAATCTGCTGTGCAACACTTCGCAATAAATTTTAGAATGCTTCCGTTTGCAGGATTACATTGCAGCGCAAACTCCTTTTTTGATTTTTATAGTTTTCGCTTTTAGTTTTCATTTTATAGTTAGTTGTCTTCGGAAATTCAGTTTGTGATATCTCCTTGTTAAACTTTTGGAGTGACAGCTGAAGTAAGTGCAGCAACCAAGCAGGAGAAAGGTTAAAAGAACCTTTATTAAAACTCTCTAAAACACAATGGGTCGACTTGACGCTAACAAACTACGCCTCTCTTGGGCGGTAACTCAGCTAATAAGAACTAAACTAAAAATTTAAAGATAGTTACAGATAGACAGTGTTAACAAAGAGTACAAGTTTTTTTAAACCAGGTAAATGCAGAATCAGAAACTCATGCGACAAAGTACAATGTTTGCTCATATTTTCTTTTCACTTTCTTCTAGAACTAAGTATTTAAACCTTTTATCTTGAAGGTAGAATTTGCATTCCTTCACGCGCACTACCAAATTTAAATATTCTGGCATTGACAATTAGGGAAATCAAGGCTTATAAGAAAGCATAAATTGAATTAGTTAGTGAAAATAATTATAAATCCCTACAAGTTCCGAACCATAAAATCAGTTGCTTCATGAAAATATTTGAGAAAAAGTTTTCTTCTCAAGTCAGAGCATTATTTATACAAGTATCAATTCCTTCTGTTAGTTGGTCAGTCATTCAAGACAAAGCAATCGATGTCAATCTCTTTAGCAACAAGCTCATTTCATTCTTCGAGAACGGAAACTGAAAAGAACTGTTAGTATTTCGAGGCTCCAGGCAATTAATTAACAGGGAAGCGCATGTATAGGAAGAGATAAGAAATGTATTATAAATAATAATATTCAGAAATTCATTTGCTGAAAAGGAAGACTATACTAGGGCTTTTACGCATTTTAAGACTGGTTGGCTCACTAGTTAAAGAAAAGAACTTTAGGATTGTTTGCCTAAGCAGGAGAAAACTATTTTTAATATAAATTCGTTTCACAAACCTTACAGTATTAACTACTACGTTTACGATTACCAAGATCTGAAAATGCGAAGCATTTTCTGACATTTATTATTGCTTAACGCATTGATTCACTGGCAAGGGAAGGAATACAGTGTTAACTTATGCTTCATTCTTAAGAGTTTATGCAAGGTTATGTTCGGTGTAAATTATAAAAAAAATAATTTCACATTCACTAAATAAATATATATTTATTTAAAATGTAGTAGAAAATAAAATGAAAAAAAAAGTGTAATATCAAGACAATTTCATAATTTTTTAAGAACTGGCAAATACTTTGTGAAAGAGATAAGGAGATAAACATTTAGAAAAATAAAAAATTAATTTAAAGTAACTTTTTATTTTCCTGAATGTATATCATATTAAGAATTCATTAATTTTAAAAATAGCTAAATATATTCTACATTAATTAACGAATTTCAGACATAAACACAAATATTTAGGAAATATTTATTATAAATGCTTGTACTAAACGCCTCACATACATTTAAATTGAATATATATTTTAATATATTCTATATTGTTTCGAAAATTTTTATTAAAGTACCTTAAAATTCTTTTGATTTATTAAACAAAAATAAAATGTTGAAACAAACGTAACTGGGAAATTAATTTTTCAACAAAACGCATTTAAGGTTTCGTTTTTGCAAGGGGTAGTAAAAAACTTTTTGAATTATTTATATGCTTGTTATCAATATCCGAACAATTTTTTTATATCCCTAAGCAATATAGTGTAATGTTTTCCTGAAAATGTTTCTCTCAAAAGAGTGTCTATGAACTTATTCAATAACTAACTGAAATTTTGGGTCATCCAATGCAAATATTTTGAGAATAAATATTGATCACGAAGGTATATATGCTGGTTTAACATTTTTAAAACAGATAACAACAAAAGATTTATCAGAAATTTTGTGTCCGTCGTGGAGTACATTTTGCTGTTTCCTCTAACTCCTTTATTCTACTGGCCATACTCCACTTGTTTCCTTTTCGTTTTTAAAACAGCACTGAGAGAAAACAACTATATACATGTTTTTCTTTTAATAGCACTCCGTAATAATTTTATAAATTGTATTTATATTTTTATATTCGATAGTTAAACGCTGCCATTCCCATTTTATGAAATTCTACCAAGTATACGTTGTAAAAAAAATGGATTCAAAATCAAGTATATTGCGATTTAATAATTAACAACATAAATAAATAAGACAGCCATAGATAACATAAGCGTTTACCTTTCTTCTTAGACTTTTAATTTGCCACTTTCTGTTTTTAGGCATGTCGTCTCATAAATGAAACTGATTATAAATTTCCCTTCAACATTCATAGGCACAAAAATTAAAAATCTTTAAAAACTTAAGACACTACACTAATACATGGTATAATAAAACTATTAGGTATTTTAAAGTACATAAATGCGTCAAGTAAACGCATTTTTGTTATTATTCCTAGGCAGTTCAGCTTTATGTCTCTTAATAGCGACAGAGGTTCGTAGTTATATGTAAATAAGCTGCGAAATGGATCATTTATGATATCAAGCAAAAACACTGATTTAGTTATTAAATTTGAATTAAATAACATATTGAACTTGACTGAAACATAATTTATATCTTTGATAGAACTGAATTCTTATTTTAATCTCTTAGATAGCATTGTAACATTCTTCTTTGCAGGCACTGAAATTTTTTTCTTCGTTGCTGCTCATGATTTTTCATTCTTTGTGGCCTTGAAAGGCTCAAGCTGGTTAACTCTCAGAACCTTAACTTCATAAAAGCAATCTGCACCCTTTCAAGATAAAGAAAATTTCCAAATTGCTCTTCAGTAGATTCAGATTGAAGAGCTACATTTTGGGAAATAAATGCTTCACTATATTTGGGTTATCAGTCTTCCTGTCATACATTTAATTACCTGTTTTTAACATAATGTTTCCTTATGACGTACTCTAATTTCACGTTATATTTCTTTAACTTCATGAAGTGAAACAGGTATATGCATACATGCTTGAGCAGCGTGAAAAAAGAAGTTAGCGATCTATCAAACTATGGATTTTCTAGCTTTAGAGAACTTGTTTAGATTTTACAGTTTATAAATTTGCCCTTCTGCGTACAGATTTTATTAGTATTATGATTAGCATTTTTTAGTTCGAAATGTATGTACAGTGAATAGATAGCAAATTTACGAAACGTTATCTGTGAAGATACCTTGAAATTTCAGTTCTTCCCTACGAAAAGTTTTTGACATTGCTTTGCTGACACTATGGATAGCCTAAACTCGCAAAAATGTTTGAAGAATTTTATTAACCTAAATAACTTTTCAAAGCCTATCACCGAGAAAACGGAATTTATATTGGGATTTAAAAGAAACTACGAAACAAACTTTAACGGCAAATAGTTCTGTATTGAGTTAAAGAACCACCTTAATCTTGTAACTGGTACTCGAAAGAACTATTTTTTTGCATATATAAACTATTTGGATTTACCTAAAATAAATAAATAAATAAAAATTGCCTTGAGCTCTGTGAGCCATTGCTTGAGTTAACTGTCACCGGCATTTGAAAATGATGTAATGGTTGCGTTTTGAATTTGAGTTTGCATTGTGTTTGGAAACTGTGTGGTATGTTACTGCTCTCTGCGATATTGTGTATTTTGTGATGTAATTTCAATAAACTTTGTCTTATTCCTCGTTATTTATGATTCTTAAGTTTGAAAGTTAATCTGATGATCCTTACGAGATTTCCATTTAATAGTACGGTATAAGGGGAAGAAGATATAACTAAAAGTTATAAAAGTTATAACTAAATGTGTTTTGCAGTATACAACGAGCAAAATTTAATACCCGGAGCTATCAAACTCTGGCAGTAGTAATGGCTGTATTTCGGATAGACATGGAGTGAATTGAATTTGGATCCCAGATACGGGTACTTCATGCCATGTGGCTTGAGTATGGCATGAAGTACCCATATGTATAGTAGACTAGTATAATACCCATGTGTATAGTAGACTGGTATAATACCCAAGTATGACTGTTGCCGGAATCCAACAATCCTTGCGGCTAGGAAGAGTAGCGGACTAATTTCTGGGTAACCGTTGACCGGATGTTCTCAGTGGATGAGAGATCTGAAGAACGTGCTGGCCAGGGCAACAGACGAGCACCTTGTGTATCGAGGAAGGTCAGGACAACAAGGACAACATGCTGTTGAGCATTATCTAACTGAAAGATGACGTCACGCAGACTTCGAAGATAGAACGTGCCCACAAGCCTTAACTCGTCATAAATGTAACGTCGACTGCACATTACCGGCTATACGAACAACAGGTGATCAGGACGTGTGCTCAGGGACACCCATACCAGTACGCCAGGTGCTGGGTCGTTATGATGATGAGGAGGCAACATTTGTTCTCCTCGATGCCTCCACATACAGATACATCCATTACAATGCTGTACACAAAATCGGTATTCCTCTAAAAAGAGGATGTAGTGCTACTCCTGTGTCCAGTGACACCGTTCATCGCACCAGTGTAAGCATGCCTACCTCTGCTGCAGCATCAAGCTACAACACTGGTCGCTGTGCCGTCTGTCTGGTATTGTAGACATTATGACCTTGTCCTAGAGGACACCTGTCGTCCTATATATGAGCTAGTTTTCTCATGTGTAGGAGGAACTTGGCTTGTAACTTCCACACGAACCCTGTTCAAGATACGTGACATGGTAGCACGGTCGCAGAAGTCCGAGAGGACAACGTGCGTTTCCTCGGGCGTTAATGAACCGGAGCTGGTAAGATCTTGCATGACGTTCAGTATGGTCCTTATCGATTATTCCATATTCGTGTGATAGTCATGGGATCCAGAACAACACGAGCTGCAATGTCGCAGAATGAGAAACCGCAGTATCGATAGGACACGATCCTACCGCGGTCGAATTCTGACACGTGTTGCTTTTCTTACATGAGGCATTGACATGGGATTTTCAGAAAAAAACGAGCGTTCAAATGTGAAATCCGTTGCACAGCCTTCTCATTTATGCACCATTCAGATATTTAGATGATGTCATGCATACATGCTTTGACGCTAATCATTTGAATATACCATAGTAATTCCTTTTAGGCAAATTTTACCTTTATCACATGTCATCTTAGTATAGCAATTTTAATCACACATCTTAGTGTATTTGGAAATTTTTTCTTCACGTGAGCAATTTGAAATTTTAGATTTCTTGTTTTCTGTATCCTACCAGGATAGAAGCTGCTTTCATTAAATTCTTTACCTTATTTGTGACGATTTATAATTGGAAGTGCATGTAAAAAATCAATAATAAGGTTTAATAATCGACAAGTGTTTACAAAAATAAAGAAATTTCATTACTTGAATGAAATGAAAATCATAAAAATGAAATGGAAATAGTAAAAATGCTTGGATATCTTGTTGTTTATTCAGATTCGTATATACTATGTTACTGTGTTTGTTCCCAGTTAACATAGTTAAATTATTAATGTCATATATTTGAAAGAAGCATGATTATTTAGAAGGGGAAAAAATCTGAACGATTACTTAACGACTTTTTAATTTTTAAGCTGTTACAGGTTATTCTAAACACAATATATTATAGAGTAGTCAGCCTGTATTTATATAACTCGCTTTCGTTAAAATATTTATTCCAAAAGGCAAGTAGTTTCCTCCGTACTGCCTTATTCTAGGATAACTTTCAGAGTAGTTCACTTAAAATTTTGCAGAAGATTTAATTGTTATGACCATTTTTTTCAAGTGCAAAACAAAGCTGGAAAAGATATCCAACTACTATGTTTCGAAACAAGTTTTCTGTGGGACTGTGTGTTCTCTTAAATGGAAACCTAGAAAGAAACATTATTTGAATTTTAAATATAATTGCACAAAAATACCTCCATGACTAGTGTAAGATTGCGCAAGTCTTGCCTTTTAAATATTAGGCATAATGTCACACCAACTGCGCCTCTTTATTATATCTTATTTATTTATAGTTAAATTTAGAAATAGATTATTTGTGATTAATGTAAAAAAATCCATTATTTTTAAAACTTGTATGTGTGAGTTTAGTATATGTACACACATAAAATATACTAAAAATTCTATTTGAATAGTCAACGCAATTCTACGATTAGCCACATGTGAAATTTATTTTAATTATAACTATTGAATAGATAATGATGCAAAATAAAAAGCACTTTTACAAAAGTTACTTTAGATTTTATATCGAAGAGGAACGGCATTGAAACTAGTTTCAAGTTCTTGTACTCGTTTTATGAACTCTCAATTTTTACTTTATTTGTAAATTCTGTTCGGGTTTTTAAATATGAATTACAAGCCTGAAAACTCCTGTGTCAACAGTTGGTATTTCAAGAGTAGAATATCTTCCTCAAGGAAATAAACTTCTAAAATCTTTGCTATTTATGGCTTAATCCTCTTGTAAACAATGTACAACGAACCGTTTACTTTTGCGGTCAGGCACCTGCCATTCGAAGTAAGCTGCCGAATGATGAGGATTTGAAAAGAGGCATTTTTATTACAAACACTGTTCCTTCTTTCCTCGCAACCCAGTCCTAGAAACTCTCATACTGAGTTGAATTGTTCACACTGTTTCCTTTTACCATGTCTAGTTGAAAGATATCATGATAATCACCCCATCTAAAATTAGAGTTCTCGCTCTCCTCATATTCCTACAGCAGTGAGATATTTTAAAATTGCCGTAGGGTCAGAAATCTCACAGTAGGGTTTTTATTATGTAAATAACTTGTTCAGGGAGTCTGCATCTAGTATCTTGCGTTACGCTTGTAAATTCAACAGCGCGTAGCTGCCTGTTCGTTGTTAGTAGTTCCAGTGTGATTATACCTATCTCTCTCTTCTCCCATCGCTACGTTGCAGTATATTTTTTTCTGTTGTTTAGCCCAAAGCAAATGGAAGCAATATTTGATGATGCATATCCTTATTTCTTGTGTTTTTTTCCCATATAGTTGCTGTTTGGTAGATTTTCAGGATTTGGAACTGTGAGCAACCAAATGTTGTAACTTTGAAAGTAAAGTACGTTGTTTTTTTACGAGTTTATTTCATTGGTGTTTTCGGAAAAGCGCCTAGTTCTGAATTTTTTGAGTTTTTATTTTCCTCTTTCGTATTTTACGCATTTTGGAAAGAAACCTGACAGTTGAAAATACAGCTAACAAGCAGCAGAAGATGAATTATTTCATTCATGTACCGTCTGGGAGAAGAGAGGGTAGTTGAATAAGGGAGATAAACTAGAGAAGAGAAAAAAAAAATTAGATTCTAATTAAAATGCATTAGAATACATTTAATCAGACAACGTTAGAATTAGAATACACTAAATGTCTTAGTAAGACATTTGATTTTGATAGTTCGGGAATACTTTAAACCAAATTTAGTCAGCTAATTTTACGTCTTCATTTGAAACTTTATCGTATTTTTGCTCTACTCTGTACGTTACTTCATTTTAGTAAGAAACGAATCCCGATTTTATACCATTTTTATAAATATTTATGTTGGTCAGTCAAAAATAAGCGAGCGCACGTTACCAGTTGCACTTCTCCTTCCTATACTGATGCGTCGTGTCTACAATGAAAAGGAAAGTACATATATTAGTTCATGAACATCTTAGGCTCAGCATGTGCTACGCAACCGCTTCACCAAGTCGACGCACATTTGTTAGTTATTGTGAATTTTTTGTTTAGGTTTTACATTTTTCATCGGTTCATAGAGACATGTTGAAGACATAAAAGGAAATTACAGTGAACTATGATCTTCATACAGAATTCAAATTCACAAACTAAATTAATAACATAATGTAAACCAAACGGGATATGTCAAGTTTCTATTCTTACCTCTTTTGCCTCCCGCCAAACTATATACATAGGTAAGGAAGGCGAAGCTTTCTGTACAAAAAGCCGGTAATGAGTTTTCAGTGAATTATTTTTAGTGAGTTTTCAGCCTGTATTAGAGTCCCCACAACACACCTATTTACTCTTTTCGCAACGATACTGTCTGTGTGCCTATGTGTATGTGTGGGATGATTTTGTCGTCCACGACAACTCTCATATTAAATTTCCAAAAAAATTAACTTTTCTGTATTTAACCTTTCTGTATTCATATAAAAAGTTGATCAGATTTGAAGTCGAGTTGGACTATCGGAAACAGTACTTTGTTTAAAGCCCATAACAGTTTTTAATGAAAAATCATATTAAAATAGAAACCAAATTTTCCATATTTAATATTAAGACCTTAATATGAATGGGAACAACATATTAGATTTTGGCTAAAACTATTTACCGGAAGAGATACTTTTTTTACTTTATAAGGTATTTCTCCAACCTTCTTTGCATATTTTCGTGGTGTAGTGATCAGCACGCTTGGTGTGTATCGAGAGGTCCGTGATTTGAGTTCCGGAAAAGGCGTTGCTCATTTTTCACATCTAAGGCTTCTAAAATACCTAATGTCTCTAAAATGGCCTCCGAACTAAAAAAGGTGGTGGAATGATTCTCCACTACCGGGATTTTGCGCTTGGGTCTCCTAATCCCCAGTCGTCCTTTAAAAGGGGGAGTATATAAGGTATTTCTCCCGCTTTCTTCGCATGCCTCCGTGGCGTAGTGGTCAGCACCCTCGGCACGTAGTCGAGAGGTCCCTGGTTCGAGTCCCGGCGAGGGTACTGCCCATTTTTCATCTCTTCTGCTTCGAAATAAACTAACGTGTCTACAACTTGAAGCTCTGAACAAATTTTCCTGAAAAAACCAGTTTAGTTTCTTTAGAGTCGTTAGGGTTTCTTGAAATAGGAGACATGAAAAATGTGCGACATCCTCGACGGGACTCGAATCCTGGACTTCTCGAATACACATCGAGTATCCTTCCAATTACACCACGAAGGCACGCGGAAAGGGGAAGAAAATACCTTATATATTCCCTCTTTCAAAGGGCAATTTGGGATTAGGAGACCCCATGGCCAAATCCTGGTGGTGACGAATTATCTTCCACCACCTTTTATTTCGGGGGCCATTAGAAGAGACATTAAGTTTTTTTTTTTTGAAGCAGCAGACGGGAAAAATGCGCAGTGTCCTCGCCGGGGCTTGAAACCTGAATCTCTCAAGTATGCTTCCAATTACACCACTAAGAAGGCACGCGGAAAGGGGGGAGAAAATAACTTATAGTACTATTTTGAAAGAAATAATGTAGCAAATGTAAATAATATATCGAATATAAAAAAGTATGTGGCAACGTTTCATACTCTATAGGGAATTATAAAGATATGCTGTTTTTAAAGATTTTTCTGATTTTATTGTTAAATTTTATGCTGCCTAGGTGCAAAGAAAGTAATGTTTAAAAAATAAACTAAAACTCCAAAAAATTAATTGTTAATTTATCAAAAAACTTAATGTAATTTTTTAATTTCATTTTGCATTAAATGTAATGCAAACGAAAGTACGAAGAAAGCGATAAAGCTAAAATGACAAATAAAAACTTTAATCATCTATTTAAGAAACCGGAACATAATTTTTAATTTTATTTTGAATAAAATATGTTTCAAAATTCCGTATTACAGACTAATCCATTTACTGGAAAAATAAATTAGATTTTGTTTATAGACGCTTAACTGGAAGTGATGCTTTACTTAAAGCTTGTTGCTACGGTAAGAGATCATTTGATGGTTGCAGCAGAATTTTTTGCTTTTGGGTTCGAATAGATGTGGTTGCTGTGGTTAATGGGCAATGAGATGAATAAATTTATTAAGCAAATACATTGGTGTGAAAAAATTAAGGACGAAATCGAAAAATTAGCATATCAGCTGAACGAAGAGGCAGAGCGGACAGAAAGACCAATCAGGAGATTAAGTAAGGTGATGTACGGTAGCACATGCGCGGATATGCAGGTAGACGTAATGGGGGAGTGTCTGAGTAGTATAAAGCATGTTGTCGGTGTAAAATCAGTATTTCTGGCAAAGAGATTGCACGCCGTATAGCAGTTAAAATCACACCGAGTTGCTGCCTCAGCGAGAAATGGCGAATAATCAATCTGTTAGACGACATCTGGATGCTTTTACCCGAGGTCGAATCATTGGGAAGTTGGAGGAAGGCCGCAGTGTGACAAGTGTGGCTGCAGAGTTCGGAATTGCTCACAGCATCGTTTCACGACTTTGGAGACAATTTCAAACTACAGGAACAGCTATCCGGGGGTTTAGTAGTGGTCGTCCACGAGGAACCACACCCGCAGATGACCGGTATATTGCCTTACAGGCCAGAAGAAACAGGCGGCAGACAGCGGGAGAAATCGCTAGACACACGACACAGGCGACTGGACGACCGATATCGCGTTTTACCGTGGCCAGAAGACTGCACGGTGGTGGTCTGTTTGCACGACGCCCTGTACGGTGTGTACCTCTAACGCCTGCCCATCGGAGAAGGCGTTCTCTGTGGTGCCGGGAACACCGGAATTGGAGAGACAATGAATGGGGACGAGTACTCTTTACAGATGAGAGCAGATTTAGTCTGAGTTGCGATTCTAGACACATACACATCTGGACAGAGCGGGGAACACGCAATAACCCCTTCAACATCATCAAAAGGGACTGTTTTGGAGGTCGCGGAGTTCTCGTTCGAGCAGACATAATGCTTGGTAGCCGGACCGACCTTCATATCTCCCAAGGAGGTTCGTCACCTGGGACTGCTATTGTAACGAGGTTCTTCTTCCTTACATGCGTCTTTTCACAAGGGCTATGGGTCCTCAGTTCCTCTTCATGGACGACAACGCTCCACCTCATCGCACAGTTACTGTCGAAGAGCTGTTGGAGAGTGAAGATATTGAACACATGGATTGGTCGGCAAGGTCTCTGGATCTAAATCCCGTCAAGCATGTACGGAACTTACTAGGGAAACCCGTTGGCAGCACGTAACTTATCGCCAGTCACGATTCCGAAACTGCGATTGGTGCTACAAGAGGAACGAGCAGCAGTGTCTCAACAGCTCATTAACAACCACATATCCAGCATGCACAAATGATGTGAAACCTGCCTAGCAGTCAGGGGGGATCATATCCCCTATTAAAGACCGGATGTTTCTTGCTGCACACCCATCACTGTGATGTATCGGCCTTCAGTCGCATTGCGCTCCATGCTACTTTTTCAATAAAGCTTTTTTTTATCCCTCTGATTTCTCTTTTAGTAAGTGTTGTTTACATTACTCATGTCCTTACGTATTGGGGATCTTACGGTAGTAAATGTGTTGATTTGGAACGCTTTTGCACACCAGTGTAGTATGGATTGTGCGAACATGGAACATGCAATTCCTTTTCGCGAGTAAAGAAATAAAGGACATAAATGTACGGTCTACTGTGGAAAGTTTTGTCTGATAATGTTATTTCAAGTTTTAACACCGATGTAGGTATTCATATGAGACATTTATGGCTGTCTCTTTTTATCATTGCACTTATAAACCTCTGCTCTTCCAAATTAGCTGAAATAAAAGCGTCTCACGTCATTATTGATACATTGCACCTAAATTACTTTCCCCATGTATGGAAACGCGCGAATATTTTTCTGATTCTTAAGCCGGGGAAACCACACGATAATCCAGCTAACTACAGGCCCATCAGCCTTTTGTCTTCTATCAGTAAAATTCTCGAAAGACTTATCTACCACAGATTGACTGATAACCTTAAGTGTCTAGCAGATCACCAGCATGGTTTCAGAAAAAAACGTTCGACCACCACCCAGCTAGTTCGCCTAACTGAATCCATCGGTTCGGCTTTGCACAATAAAATGAGTGTTGCCATCCTGATATTAGATGTGGCTAAAGCTTTTGACAGAGTTTGGCATCTAGGACTTTTGTTAAAAGTCATCAAGATCGACCTGCCGCGCGACCTCATCCTTATTATAAATTCTTTCCTGAGTGGACGGACTTTTACGGTCAAGCATGGAGAGGCGATTTCAAGTGTAAAGCACATCCAGACGGGTATTCCCCAAGGTAGTATACTTGGCCCGATATTCTATATCCTGCATGTAAACGATTTCCTAAACACTCACAATGATGTAAACTCACTCTTAGCTAGCTACTCCGACGATACGGCAATTGCAGTTAAATCACGTCGTCCTGACCACGCGTTGACTAAACTACAGGAAGAAATCCCGGCAACTGAAGACTGGAGTAGCCGCTGGAAAACCTGTATCTAGCCGACTAAATCGAAAATTTTGGTCATCCGGAAACACAGAAGACGAGATATTCTCAAATCAAAAGTTATTTTATTTGGATCACCTGTCCCGGTTGTTAAGAAAGCCAGCTACTTAGGTGTCATGTTAAATCACAACTTCACCTGGAAAGATCACGTGAGCCAGGTCTGCGAGAAAGCCTACAGGATCACGTTCAACTTTTTTCCACTTTTAAAGAGTTGTTTTTGGTAATCTATCATTGAACCTGAAAAAAAAAGACTATCTTTCGGTCATTCGACCGATTCTGACCTATGCTTCGCCTACCTGGGCCGATGCTACGGATCAGGATATTAAGAAAATTCAGGTAGTGCAAAATAAGTTTCTTCGCACAATCACTGGTGTCCCATATTACGTCCGAAATAAAAGTCTTCATTTCGACCTGAAACTTGAACCTATTCAAGATTTCATCAATAGGATTAATGGAAATTTCTTCGCAAAAGAGCTTTGAGAAACAACCCAACGAACTTCGCCGATGTGCTTTCTTATGAAAACCTGAGCGAAGATAAGCTTCTACGCCCTTTCATCGCCCATCGACTACAATCAGGCCAGCCAATTGAGTGTGCAAAAAGCCTCCTATGTGCAGTAGTCGTCAAGCCACGTCGCTTCATGACATTAGATTCGTTGCTTTAGGCCGCTGAACTAGCTAAACGGTGCATGAGCACAGCCCCTTCTACAGCTCCGTCCGGTCTTGGCATTTCCTTGCACGAAGCAATGGGCTTCAAAGTTTTTCCCACCTCAGCTTAAATCTCATCTAGAGAATACTATTTATGGACTTCTTCAGACGTCAGGCCCTCTTCGGGATTCACTCAGGAATCTGGGAAGAGCAGGGACAGGAATTTCCCGCTGCATGCCAGAATAATAACAGTAATATCAAAGTATTGATACACTATTGTATAAACAAGTCTATTGATGAAGTTCATTTACGGCATTGTAATTTCACGAATTCCAAAAAGGAAAATACGCTGCAGAGGCGCGTCGAAGTTTAGTGACAGTTTTTGGTGGAGATGCAGTTTGGGATAGAATGTGGGGGAGATGGTTCGAAATATTTGAAGTGATTTCACCCTTAATGATAAGCCTCGCTCCGGGCGGCCATCGTTTATCGACGATGGCATTGTTAAGACCATGACAGAGCAAGATCCTTTCTTGAAAACATCGGAGATTGCGAAAAAGCTTAATTCAGCTTAACAAACCATTTCGAATCATATTCGAAAACTAGGATTTGGCTATAAATATTCCAGGGTCTCTCATGAATGAAGTGAGAAAAGTCTGCGTGAACTATTCATCATATGCACATCTATGTTTGCTCAAAACACAAACGAATCTTTTTTGCACCGAATGATAACTGGGATTGAAAAGTGAAAGCATCATTAGAAAATAATGCTCTGTGAATCCAGACAATATAACCCCTCACCTCTATACCGAACTCGAGCCTGAATAAGAGAATGGTGTGTATATCGTGGACGTCCAAAAATCAATAAAAATCTGCAGCATCCACCATACTCCCCAGAACAAGCATCCTCCCATTATCACTTGGTTATGTCTCTGTAAAATATTTTGAAGGGAAAAAGTTAAAAACTGAAGCAGATATCAGCCAAACACTACTTGAGTTCTTCGCCTCTAAATAGAAGACATTTTAAAAAAATGTATCATCACTCTGGCAAGAGGTCATAGGTGACGATGGAAATTATGTTGCACAATAAATATTGTTAAAAGTAGGAAAGAGGTATTATCTTCTTTCACAAACGGACAGAAGTTTCCAGTATATCTTATACTTACATCAAAATGAAAGTTTTATGTGCTTTCTGTAATAAATGAGAATAATTTAGAAATCAATATTTATTCATTACGACATATTTTCTGTCCCATTTTAGTTAAGTGGAATAATGGGCAGCCAAATGTTTTACTTTCATTGTACTTGAAAAGGAATACAAGGTTTACAGCAATATTCCTCATCGTCTACGCTATCATTTCTTAATGGGGGCTGACAATATTTAGAAAAACCTTACCGGTCCGAGGAATAGTTAAAAGGTAATAAAGACATGCTTGAAGAATTTAGCTGCTTAAACATTTACAAACAAATATTGAAAATTCATTTATTATACAAATATTACCTTCACGTGCCTTTATAAGAATCATATCAAATCATGTAGGCAGTCTTTCTCGCATATAGGTAAAATTTATATGAAGGTTCATTTTGGTAATATAGGTAAAATTTATATGAAGGAAATTCATCAACTATAAAGGGCAACTACAATAGTATGATGAAACTTCCCCCGTTGCCACAGAGATAGAGAGAATAGTGAAAGCGCTAGACCCGAATAAAGCTCCTGGACCTGATGGGGTTGATAATAATATCATCAAGATTATCAACAGCAGATCCAAATACCATCTTACTGCCTTCCTAGCAGCCTGTTGGAAGCTCTGCCGCTTTCCTGCCGCACAAAGACAGCTGAGGTTGCCCTCTTTCTCAAGCAAGGGAAAGATCCTAACAATCCATCCTCATATAGATCCATCTGTCTACTTCCTGCTCATGGGAAAATTTTGGATAGACTAATCCTGCGCCGGCTGTGGTTCCATCTCGAACAGAATAACCTAATTCATCAAGCACAGCATGGGTTTTGTGCTGGATACTCAACCGAACATACACTGCAGCAGTTAGACGACACAGTCCATAAAAATAGAGCCGAGGATTTCCACACAGCGGTCTTAGCTCTTGACGCTAAGGGAGCCTTTGACTCGCTGTGATGGTCAGATATCATTGAGGCTTTGGAACAGCTTCACTGTCCTCCTACCATTAGATATCTGCTTAGAAGCTACCTAGATAATAGACAAGTCCGGGTCACACGGGACGGAGCAACGGTGACCAATTCCCTATAGAGAGATTGCCCATAAAGGTTCTACCTCGGGCCGACCTTGTGAAACCTGTTTGCAAATACCGTTTTCGCTCTGTTTGAAAACCAAGAAGGAGTCAAACTGATAGCCTACTCCGACGACTTCCTATTAACAGTGGGATGTCGCTCAAACCTGAGCAATAGAACACAAGAGTGCCTAGACATTATTGCACAATGGGCCAGAGAACATAAATTTGAACTCTCCGTCCAAAAAACGCAAGCTCTCATCATAGGTCGAGGACCTCCACTGCGACGAAACCCCAGCCTCAAGTTACTCGGAAATAGAATTAAATGTGTTACGGAGCTGAAGTATCTTCGAGTGATCTTCGATCAGAGACTTTCCTGGTTACTGCACATCATGATGTTAAAGAAACGCATCAATCTCCTAACCAATGCTATGCGGGGAATGACATCTATAACATGGGGGCTGTCCCCCAAAATTCTGCTTATCTGGTACAAAACGGTAACTGAGAAGATTGTAACCTACGGCGCATCAGCATAGAGTACACGTCTTACACCAACATGCGACGCAAACTTATAACCATACAGCGGCAACAACTGCTAATAATTTGCAAGGCTTATAAAACTTCCCCCACAGCAGCTCTACAAGTACTTGCGGACATGCCACCCCTCGATTCGGTCATAGAGCGTGACGTTATAATAGGAAAGGTCACAAGACTGCGACGACAACACACGCTATGGGGTCAGAGTTTCAACCATGAAGAATATGAAGAGCATATGCCCTATCACCCTGCGGAAAAGAACATTGACACTTATATCACTATTTCGATAGCCCAAGACATACAGCCTACCGGTCTCTTCCCTGATGGATCTAACACGGCAGGAACCGGCTGCGCATTCTGCCACGTCTCAGAGGGGGAAGTGATGCATGTATGGAAAAGGCGACTGGCGCACTACAACTCCGTATATCAGGCTGAACTGCTGGCCATCAGTGCTGCTCTGAAGTATAACGCAGATCCCACACAGATACAGATCTCCTCTAACTCGGCCTCCAGTCTAGCGGCCATAGCTAACGAGAGATCGCGTAGCCCGCTAGTACAAGAAATTAGGCGGCAGCTATTACAATGCGACCAGGAGCATGCCCCAAGTCTCAGCTGTCCTATAGTCCTTACGTGTCCACTGTCCTTACCTACAAGTTTCGCTTTGGATTCGTAGACAATGACACCTGCGAATGTGGTGAGGTAGGTGAGCCTGACCATCTCTTCTTTTCATGCAACCTCAGAGCCCAGTACATGCTCAAAAGGCCTAATGATAATTACTGGCCCTAATGGTTCCAGACTACAAAGAGACTTAGAAAAGATCAGCTAAAGATCAAGGCTGTAATAGATGAATGCCCAGTAATATACAGGGCAGAGCCCAACAATAGGTTAGGTTAGGTTATTCAATTATGGCAAAGCACACGAGGGCTATCTGCCTAAAGGGAGGGATGCCTTCGTGGAGGACTTTCTAAAGGAAACTGGCTCGTATACACGTTAAACATGGGGAAAACTACGAAAACGCCCATGCAGCCTGCCCGTTTCTCGGGATTCGAACCTCAGACCGACTACCAGTGTTCAGCGTCTTTACCGCTCGGCCGCTGGTGGGCCCCAACAATAGGAGTGCAAATATACAGTAACGAACATAGTGGTCCATTTTGAAGCCTTTGCGGTTCAGTGTATACACACCAACTGACATTTGTTGATTGGGCACACAGCATCTCGGTGACTATGGCTAACTTTGACTCAATAAACCTTACTAGTTAGAGACATCAGCTACTGCACGGCTACCTACATTTGACTGTTAGCTGGTAACTACATAGTAATGCATCACCATCAAATGGAAGTATGCACTAGCACATGGACAGCCGCACACCGCACACAGTACATAACTCTCAATTAATGCATACTTCTAAAGCTCCTGCATTTCTCTAGCTGTACTCTATTGGTGGTAACCACTAGCATTATTGTATGTATTGTTTGAACTTATGAATGCTATTATGAACTGTCTAATTCCATGTAAATCTACGTACTTGTAACACTTAATCATATGTAATGCAACAACAGTGTAAATATTTCCATATTCAGATATAATTCCCTATTACATAATCTTCCAGTATGATAGTAGAATGCTAGTAACTCCTCAAGGGCCCTGTAACCGTGCCCACGTGTATCCCTACTTGAATGAATAGAACAACAAATTTGCCACCTCCGCGGAGTTGTGTTACGTTGGGGTGGTCCACTCCGGAATCTCCCTGAGTTGGCCCTCAATTCCGTATGGGTATACCTAAGCCAACTCAGCAGTTTATCCGTTTAACCAAACTGTTCGTTAGGTAAAATAGACAAATAAGGTTGCAATCGGAGACAAATAATTCTTTCGAAAATTTTACTAAGTCCGTTAAGTAAGCTTACGGGACGATACCCACCCGGCTTAGTTGCAACTTTACCAGGTTTAGGTATTAATTTAATTTTTGCACATTTCTACAAATCCGGAAAATAAGAATGAGCCAGACATGCATTAATTATACTGGTAAGTTTTGTTATCGAGTTTAAGGGTAAATTTCTGAGAGCAATATTTGGAATATCATCCTGTCTGGTGCTTTCCTGATTTTAAGTTTCTCAACAATATCTTGGACTTCATATGGGGTAGGGAATTTTGGTAAATTTTTAACTTTTGGGGCCAGTCTCTGATTGCATAACAAACTTGGTAAGTGAAGTTAATATCTCTGGGTTCAGCATTAGGAGTAAACTCCTAATGCTGAAATCACTGACTCTCTAAGTGATCAGCAAAGACTCTAGCTTTGACATCATTATAGAGGGCTACTCCGTTAGTTGTACAGAGAGGTCGATTACAACAGCACGATTTCCTCGTTCTATTAATATAAGCCCAAAAGGTGCCATCATTGACATCAAGATTAAGAATGTTATTTTGCCAACGTTCCAATTTGAATTCTTTGATGTGTTTTTAGATTTGTCTATTAAGTTTCTTAATTTGTTTCTTCAAGTTGGTACTCCAGGTAAGATGCCATTTGTTTTTTCAAGTTGGTAGTCCAGGTAAGATGCCATTTCTTTCATTTTCTATTTCTTTCTTTAATACGATTTCTAATATGTGAAGGAAGCTGATCAATATTGTTTTTAGGAATACTTCGAGAGGCATTTTGAAAAGCTGTTTTGGTGTTAATAGTAAGTTTTTCGATTGCGGTATTAATATCATTTTCAGTATGAAGTGCACCAAGATCAAAAGGATTAGTAGTTAAAAGCTGATTGAAGGATCGCCAATCAGTGGAGACTTTATATTCATCTATAGCAGGTTTAGCAGTTCCTAAAGTAGCAAGTATAGGAATGTGATCCGAAAAAAGCTCGTGTTTTACATCGAGGATCATAGGCATGTTAGTAGTTAAGAGAATTAAATCCAAGATATCTCTTTTTTGTATACAGCTTGTTCGATAAGTAGTATATTCAACAGGTACATGTATTGAAATTGGATAATTAGTTAAAACGTTATGTAGAATTTTGCCGCTTTTATTCATTCTTCTGCAGCCCTAGTCTTTGTGCTTAAAATTTAAATCCTCTGCTAAAATAACAGATTATCTTGTGGAAGAAGTTCCGACAGGATTTCATTGTTCAGATAGTTGTTCGGCCGATTATATAAAGCCTTGAAATAAATTTTTCCGTAGTAAGGAAGGGCAACAGCAACAGTAACTATTTCATAGTTGTAACGTCGGTCTTCTTCGATAAGGCAAGATTGAAGAGAATTTCGAACATAGATGGCGGCACCTCTTCCTGTATGGGTGAGTCTGTCACATCTATATTATCGATAATTTGTAGTTTTTTAAACCACTGCCAGGTGATGCAAAGGTTTCGGTCATAAAAGTAATATCCACATCATATTCTGCAAGAAAATTTTGAAGTTGGGAGAGTTTATTATGCAGACCACAAGAGTTTCAAACAGTTAAAGTGATGGAAGCGTTTTTGGTAATTTTACCCATTACTAGAAGTGGGGAAAGTGCGTCTTGAGTTTTAGTATTCTTTGAAGGTTGTTGAATAATAAGTCGTAGATTGGTTTCCTTGATGGCTTTTACTAGCTCAGCAAGTCAGTGTATACTTTGCGTGCTTCGGTGATAATATCAAAGTTTATGCCAGTGCTGAGCGCTTGCGCATAACTTTTATATGTTACATGTACTTTTTTTACGCTTTTCGGCTCTTTTAAATTGGGTCTCTGAGGACATATCACAGTGTAGATATTTCAGGGTAGCTCTGGATCGGCTGGGACTGGAGGTTGTGAGTACCACGAGATTCGCAGATTCCCGCTAACTATGCTAGCTATTTATAAGCTAGTACAGTATTGGCTTACAGTAGTAGCTATTAATTTAGAAGTCAAATAACAAAAATTAGTGTTATATTTGATTTTTGCTATTTGACTTCTAAATTAATATTTATTCGGCATGTTATTTTACCTTAATAAGTAGTAGTTAGTTAAACAAACCTAATAGTTAAACCAATAGTTAAGCATCTCAGCCAATGAAAATATTCCACAGCAACAAGAGCAAGCAATCATAATAATCTCTGGCTTAAAACAGACAAAAAATGTGTTCTTTTTTGATGCAAATTACAGTCAGGTTTTAACAAACCTGTTGGCGGAAACCTTGTCGCCAGAGGATGCAGATGAAATTTCTTATTTGTTTTCAGACGATTGTAACAATTCCAAAGACATAAATTTAATGAGGCACAAAATTTCTGACTTTATCGTTACAACGTTTCTGAGAACATCCTTTAAATAAGCAATCAATGCCAGTTTAAAATGCTTCTTTACCAATTAACCATCCTAAAAAGGCCTTTTTCTCTTTGTCAGCAGGTGAAAAATTTTCAAAGCTGCAAAAGTCACATTTTACCACAGGCTTAGTGAAAACTGATTCTTGGGCAAAGAAGTTTCAACTGATTTATTTTCTTCTTCCTTACTTCGTATTTAAGTGAGTAGGTCTTATTAAAAGTGGCATGTATTGCCCGAAAGTGAAGTTCAATATTATGTTTTTCGGCATTGCTTAGCGGTCAAATTACATTTATCTTTAGTTTTTTCCATTGGCGGGCACTTAGCCGACTTAGGCTTGGCCACTTCTACGGCCGGAAGTAATTGCCACTTTATTGTTGAAGCACATGAGAGGTGAAACACCATTACCTCTTATGAAAGGACGAACAAGTACAAGTGACAAGTGACGGTGGACGTGGGCACTGTCCCTTTACCATTAAGGTTAACCAGTACAGCACCACGTCCACCAGTGTCTAGAGTAGCCCGGATGAAGGGGCCGCACGAGAGCCAACCCCGAATGCCCAGACCCAATGCCTATGAGAACAATGAGGTACAATGTGTTAAACATAGCAAGATAACAAAATCGATACAAGATA
>KK120540.1:353844-390523 GCA_000611955.2 Stegodyphus mimosarum | reverse complement strand
CGAAAAATGGCATATATGATTCTATGGAAACTTTAGTAATTGCATAATCAACGCCATCTGGGCCAGGGGCTTTCTTTTTAGGTAACCATCTAAGCAACCCCTTTAGCTCATACTGAGTGAAAGGCTGATCGGCTGGTGTGTTGATAGCATCTTGAATATTGTTTCTGAGAGCGGCTTGTGAAGGTGTATCAGAAACTACATCGTCCTGAGTGAATACTGCGTCAAGGACTTTTCCCAACGTGTCTGTGGTTATTTTATCCAAGTGATTTGTTGGAGGAGCAAGATAAAAATGAGAAGGCTTAACGAGCTTACTTGTGGCAATCTTATGATGGATACCAAAGATATTAGTGGTATTGGTACAGAAATTCTTCCATGCTGTTATTTTTGCCTGCAGGATTTGGCGTTTGTAGATAGCTCTTTCTCTTTGAAAAATTATGAGAGTAATAGATTCTTGTTGCAATCTACGTTCTTGTTTCAATCGTCTTCTCAAAGCACGACATTTTCTCTGTTGTGCCCTTAATTCACCGGTCCACCAGTTAATCGCCTGTATGCGTTTAGAGGTGCGTATTGGCAAATGTTGTGCGCAGGTGTCCTGAATTGTCTTCATTAGAGAATCTGTCAGCGTTTCCATCTGTTCTCTTGTGTTTGCTTGATATAATTGAGGATCCAACAGCTGAAGTTTTGCACGAAGAGCTCTTTTGAAAGGGGGAATTTTCTTTCTTGGCAGATTAAATCTTTTTGTTATTGTGACAGCTGTAACACTCTGAATTTGAAATGTGATGTACCTATGGTCTGAGAGACTGATTTCATCCTCAACAGTCCATGCTTGGATGAGGGATGCTGCTGCAGAGGTCGACAAGGTAAGATCGGGCCATCCTTGCGAATGAAGTGTGTCAAAAGTTGGAGGAGCATCACGAACGTTATGTACTATAAGATTGTGGGCTGCAATATAATCTTCGAGAAGTCTTCCTTTAAGGTTTGTAGAAGCATAGCCCCAGCTGTCGCTATGCGCATTGTAGTCGCCGGCTAAAATAATATTAGGTAATTTGAAATTATGCAAAAGGTAATTCGTTGATTCCAGCAGAGAGTCCAGAGAATCAGACGGAGGGGAATACTGTGATACGAGCGCTGCTGTAAGATTTTGAACTTGTAAGAGAATTGCTACATTATCGCGTTCTAAACAAATTATTGACGGCGACCAGTCAGGATTGCAGCTAATTAAAATAGCTCTTGGTGGTTGCTCTGGGTTCACACTTTGAAACACTGTCCATTGCAAAGGAAAGCCAATCGCCTGTCCATTTCTAGTGTAGGGTTCTTGAATAAATAATAAATCAAAATGCTGCGTGGTCGCGAAAACTATTGCCTGTGCTGTAGCAGCCTGTGCCCGATGTAAGTTGATTTGCAGGCATCTTATTGGTTGTGGATTACTTTTAGTTGTAATTTGGACATGTTCGGCAGTAGTAGATGTGGAGCTATTTTGCAAAGATATAGATTGCTTCTGTATCGTGATGCCAGAAAGATGATCAGTATTCTGTATTATCCCTTTGTTGTTGTGCTGCTCGCTGGTAGATTGGGCATTGAGGATGATAGGCGGGATGCTGGTCATTGAAACGGGAGCCAAATCGTTGGTTTTCGTCACTGCAGTTGATGCATGTAGGGAATTCTGCATTGCATTCTTTGACATGATGATTGCCGGCACAGAAGGAACAGAATTTTTTCTTGCTTTTGCATGCGTCTTGGAAGTGTCCAATTTGCTGACAATTGAAGCATCTTCTAATTCCAAGGAATTCTGTGATAATATGTGGGTGCCAGTCGGTGAAAATTCTTCTGTGGCGCAAGGCGGCAGCGAAACCTTTAGGATCGCATTCGATGACCCATTTGACCGTATTTGGTCGTCTATCTCTGAGTCTAAAAGCCGCTCGGAAGGTAGATGCTGGGACATTTGCAGCAGCACTAAGTTCAGCTATGATGTCTTCGGAGTCTATTTTATCGGAGACACTGTGGACAGCAAGTCGAGGTTTTCTGCGTTGTTTTTGCTTTACTTCAGCCTGTACCTTCGCCTCTTTAATTTGCACTAGCAGGTTTTCAGCGTCTGCAGCAGTTTGACAGTGTACCTCAATGCCTCCTTTTGGAGCCGGAGTTATCCTCTCCACTGCCACCTGAATCTTTCCTATTGGAAGCTTTTCTTGGAGTTCTTTCCTGAGCTGTGTTTGGGAATGCTTGCCCTTTGGATGTATAAGAATACTTGGCTTCTTTGGTTGGCGTAGGATGTCTGCAAAGCTAGGCGGTTGCGCTGTGAGAATGTTAGAAAGGATATCTAAAGAATCTGCTTGCGAAGTATTGGTAGCACTATCCACTAAGGGAGTAATATTGGTATTCACGGCAGTATCTGAAACCTCAGGTGGGGGAATGAAGTCAGGACCTCGCAAGGCGAGTGTCTGGAAAGCTGCCAAGTTGGCCAAAAATCTATCTCTCTGATCTTGCGTTAGAAGATATCTACCACCACGAATGGTCTTGACAATGGCTGTACAGTCTTCTAGCAAAGTAGAAACTTTTTCACTATGCGAAATTGGCGTTGAGTCCAGCAAAGAGGTTAAATTTAGACTGGAGGCACTTATTGAGGAGTCTCTAACACGTTCAGGCATAGTGCATAGGGCGTGAACACCACGAGGAATACAGAGTAGGTTATCAAAAATACCAGACAAGGTAAAAATAATAATAATAATAATAATAATAATAATAATAACAAATCAGCAATACCAAAGCGTATAATATTTATGAATACTGTAACAATGTAAAAATAGAAATAATCATATTAGGTAGAACATAATGTCTTTACATGTGTAACAAAATAATAATCAATTCGATAAGAGCTATAAGAGCATTAGTTACAATTATTAGCACTATGAGCGCTATAGTTCGCGCATGCGTATAACCTGAAGGCTATGTAAGTATACAAAGTACAAACTCTGAGGGGCTGACTGCTGAAAATACGAAAAAAATATTCGAAATTGTAATGCCACTTGGACCAACCCTCTGCAGCTTGCTAGTAAGTTCTGAAAATGGCTATGGAGTTTGCAGATTTAAAGTAACATGAGGACTTAAGATTTTTAAGGGGTACAAGAATTAAAAGTATCTTAAACATAAAATACAAAATAATGCGGTTAGCACATTGAAAATAGCAGCAAATGATAGTGAGTTGTAAGTCCTACCTTGTGCTCCTTTGTTCCGTGTAAACAGTCCAATTTGCAGCCGAGATATAGATCTTTAAAATTTAAAACATAATTCTGGACTTAGAAAAAATTCGGTGTAATCCTTAGGCCTATGACGGCGACCACATGGCAGCGGTTGGTGCACCTATCGTCGACAGGACGGCTGCTATGTTGACAGCTTAGCCGTACTTTGCGGCGGGCGAAACAACAAAGGAAACAGCGGTTTTTTACTATAACTTTTGATCCACTGGTCAGACGCGCATAAAACACATATCAAAGTACTCGTTGACACTTCATACGCACGTAGCAATTGATTACACTAATGAAACTGTTGATTATCCGGTTGAAAATCAAGATTTTGCTGGAGCGCAACGAAAACACGTCCCTCCTCGTCGGTGGCGGGGTCGACTAACGACGAACAAGTACAGTTATGCTTTCTCCGGGATTCGAAATCGGGTCCTTCGGTATCGCACTAGGCTCCCCTAACCACTGTACCAATGTGATTCCTTACGGCCAATGCTAAAATTATACGTACTTTGCCTAAAAGACCATAGGGCGAAGTAAAGTCTGCCAGGAGGGTCGGGTTACGCCCGTCACATCACATCACGTCCTTTGGAGTGGCTGACTTTGGAATTAAAATAACAAAGTGTACAAAAACAATGAATTAGGAAACACCAAAAGTAATGTAGGAGACACGTGCACTAAAAAAATCAGCATTTAACTAGCAAAAATTAAATGGGAATATCATGCAAATCAAATAATTACGCTCCACGTATGACGTCAGCTACGAACAGTGACATTAAAAAAAAGTAGTACAGAGGGCATTAAAATATTTTTAATATGCGTATATTTGCATTTGTTTTGTCTTTAACAAATAATTAGGACAAAATAACCAACCAGTTGTAAAACCAGGATCATACTTTCAAAGCGACACAAACCCGGCCAGAAAAAACTTCTCGTAAGCCCACTTAAAATGATAAATATGTTTTTTAAAATAGATAATTTTTTAAACAAATACGCTTATATTTTTAACTATAAAAAATTTGCGTAGCATTTTATTGAAAACTTGAATATTTTTTTATGGTTGTCACAGAGCAGCGGGCACACGTAAACAATCAGCAGGCGGGCGCAATTGTGCCTGTGGGCGTAGAGTTGGGGATCCATGGTTTAGAGCAGCGGTTTTCAACCGGTAATACACGTACCACTGGTGGTACGCAAGAGAAACATAGGTGGTACGCAAAGGAACAAAGTACACTAGTGAAATAAATTAAGAGAAATTTCATATTTGATCTATGATCTCCAGAACTACTGGAAAGATTTTAATAAAATTTGGTGTGAACATAGGTTGATATAATACAAACAAAATAAACACTCAACAGTTATAATAGACACACATGTTCATGTGTAACACTCATGGGAGTCTGAAGGTCTGAAACAGCGCTTACAGAAGACACAAAAGAAATGGGTTAACAGGGGATATGGTCCCCTTTTACAGCCATACACGTCTCGCAGCGTGATGTCATACTGGAAATAAGGCAGTTTATCAGTGCCTGTGGCAATTGGTCCCACTCATTCAGCAATGCAGTTTTTAGTTCCTGGATGGTTCTCAAAGGGGGTTGCGAGTTGCAATTGCCCTCCCCAGAGCGTCTCAGACATGCTGTATCGGGTTGAGGTCTGGAGACCTGGCTGGCCAATCCATTAGGCGAATATCTTCACTATCGAGAAATTCGTCGACCAGAGGAGCTCTATGTGGCCTCGCGTTAACGTCCTGTGAGATGAACTCGGGGCCCACTGCACCCTGGAAAAGGAGAACATAAGGCTCCAAGACCTCTTCCCTATACCTCACACCAGTCACAAAGCCTCTGCCAAAGACGTGGAGAGGTGTGTGGCCATCCAACATGATGCCTGCCCAGACCATTACACAGCCACTGCCATAATTGTTGACTTCGCGTACATTGGAGGGTAGGTAGCGGGTCTCTGGCTCTCTTCAAATGAAAGTACGGCGAGAATCGGTGTTTAGGCTAAAATGGGACTCGTCGGTGAACAGAACGGTCGCCCATTGCTCCTTACTTAATCACTATGCTCGCTGCACCATGCTAATCGGATTCTCCTGTGTGTATACGTGAGCGGGACGCAAACAGCCGGTCTTCTGGAAAACAGCCCTCTCTCATGCACTCTTTTGGAAACAGTCACCCTTGTTAGAGGGGTTCCTGTGGCTGCATACAGGTCTCGAGAACGCTGAGGAGCTATAGCCCCTCTGTTACGCCTCGCTAAAATGGACAAATAGCGATCTTCCATGGTCGTCGTGTCTTTTGAACGACCTCACCCAGGCTTTCTCTCGATGTATCCACTATCCTGGACCTGTTTCCATAGGTTATATATGACGCTGGGCGTTAAATTAAACTCTCTGTATATCTGGACTTGCGATTAGCCACCTCTATTCTCCCCACAATTTGCCACCTCATTCCATCATCTAAACGTTTGTGGTTATGCATTTTTACTGTTCCGATATAAATTTAACCGATTGTTGCAAGATAACGCCAAGAAATTCGCCGAGGTGTGCTCGCGAACGGAATTCGTTTTACCCTCCACGCTCTTATAAAGCCTGTTTTTCTGCTGGCTTCGCCTACAAACACGTGTACACTTACGTATTTGCCGTACAAGATTTGCATTTTTATCTAGAAGCAGCGGTTTTTTCTTCAGTTCAGTTCTTTTCCTACAATTTGATAAACTATGCAAATTCTCTTAATTTATTTCACCAGTGTAATTTTAACTATTAAATTCAAAAATTAAATACTCCAACATCCTGTTAAAGGTTCTTCTCTGACATACGTAAATTTATGAGATCTGAGCTTTGTTCAAGGATTTTAGCAAAATGTTTTCGCAAATACTCTTTCAGCGAATAAAATATAACTAAATTTGCCATAAATGATGTTTTTAAAACGTGCAATAGGAATGTATGTTGTTGTTAACAGGAAATAAAAATAAGTTCCTATAAAAAGATAGAAGTATTTCATTAATTCTTTCAGAGTTGATCGATTTATAAGAATGTGTACACGTTATCTAACCCCCATTTGCGGGCTCATATTGCTCTTCTTTCAATGAGAAGTATTTTTTTAAGTCGATTTTCTGCTCTAGCAGCAGATATTTTGTCTTCTTGTTGCTTCGTATTTCTTACTTTTCTACGCTATTTGAGAATATCTTTGTTTGTTTTTGAAGAACTCGTAATATATTTTGCATTTAAATATTTGTGAAAATATAATAAAACAAACCTAGATTTTCAAAATGGAAAGGCTTGATTAAGAGGAAAAATGATGATTCACAGGTGATGGGGCTAGAACAATTTACTAGCACTAAGAATATTGAGAAGAAAAGAAAAATAGTATATAGAAAATATAATGAAAGTTATTTTATCAGTTTGGGTTTTCTTGGAATGGATATGAAATGGACCGTCCACCTCAATGTGCTGTTTGCGATTAATTATTATCCAATCAGAGTACGAAACCATCGTTTTTGAAATGACATCTTGAATCTAAGCATGCCAATTTAAAGGATAAATCTGAAGAATATTTTAAGAGGAAATCAGCGAAGTTCAAAAATAGTAAACAAGTAATGAAAGATTTTGTTACTTCAAGTGAAAACGCTTTGGAAGCTGGTTACCTAGTAAGACTGGACAGGCACTATAGGAGAAAATCTTACATTACTAGCAAAGGTATCGTTTTAACATAATAATATTATGTTATCAAATGATAAAGTAAATCGACGAATTAATGAAATAGCAAATTCCATAAAAGAGAATCTTATTAAAGAAATAAAACATAATGAGCATTACGCATTGCAGTGGGATGAAAATGTTGATATAACGAACTTTGTTCAATTATCAGTTTACCTTTCAAAGAAGATAAAGGAATTGCCGAAGTGTATTTACTATTTTGTGAATCTCTTTTTGATAGAGCAACTCGAAACTAAATTTTCTAAGTAATTGGCAGTTTTATGTCTGAGAATGATATTCTTTGGAATTATTGCATTGCTGTATGTAGTGACGGAGCTCCGGTTTTAACAGGAAACATTACGGTGTTATTTCTCAAGTAAAAAAAAGTAGGACTGAAACTAAATTTACTCAATACTCCATTCATCTTGAAGTTTCAATAGCAAAACAATCCTTGGAAACCTGAAAATCGTTTTGAATCAAACTGCGAAAATTATTAATTTTATTAAAAGCCGAGCTTCAAGAATATTTACGATTTTATGTCAAGAGATGGACAGTGAATATGAAATGTTTTTGTTACATTCCGAAGAAAGGTGGTTATCCAGAGGGAACGTTTTTAAATCGTCTTTTTAAACTTCGATGAGAAATTGAAATTTTTCTCCGTGATTAAATATTTGAATTTCAAAAATATTTATTTAGGGAATTATGATTGGCGCGTATAGCATATTTAGCTGATATTTATGGAAAGTTAAATGAAATAAATTTAGGATAACAAGGACAAAGTGTTAAATTTGATTACCATTAGAAATAAAATAAATGCAATTATAAAAAACTTTCATTATAGTCATTTCATTATAGTCAAAAGGTTGAGTTAATAATCAAAGAATTGGATAATAATATTTTAAGCTTTTCACCATTTTTAGAAAGTTTACTAACAGAAAATAATTTGAAAATAAATGAAGAATTAGTGTTCGACATTAAAAATCATTGTTTTCATTGATAAATAGTTTCAACATGTACTTTCCCGAGGATTATGAAAAAGAAAATTGGATTTTAAATTCGTTTTGCAAATGTGCCTGAAATTTTATCTCGTGAAGAAAATCAACAATTGATAGAAATTTCCTGTGATCGAACTATAACTGAAAATTTCAAAATTAACACACTTGTAAACCTTTGGCTGAACCGAAAAAAGATATCTCAAATAAAGATATTAAATATTTATTGCCTTTCGCACAAGCTATTTGCGTGAATAAAGATTTTCTTCCATGTCATATTTAAAAAATAAATGCAGATCAATATTAAAAGTGGATCCTAATTTACGGTTAAAACTAAGTGAAATAAGACCAAACATAAAGAAACTGATCTTTCTGAAACAGACCCAAATTTCGCACTAAATTTTAGAATTAAAGTATTATAACTTAAATTAAAATCTTATAGATAATTAAAATGGTAACTAATTTTTAATCTAATATTTTTTTATGTGTGCATCTTTAGTAGCTAATAGGTTGCGCAAATGGCAAAATATATTTTTTTAAATATTTCTATTGAGAAACTGAAAAATAATTATTGTAAAATGTAGTGATGGTACTAAACTTTCCAATTTTTGTTTAGATGGTACGCGTTAGTCAAAAGGTTGAGAACCGCTGGTTTAGAGCATAGTGTAACGCAGAATTGGAAATGAAATATTAATCTCGTTTAAAATTGTTATTTAAACGGCTAATTAACTTAGCTGCGGCACTGAAAAAGAAAACGATGAATGAAGTGACATTGTTTATTAATTATAGAAATTGTGGATTTTATTTACTTCGCTTATGCTTTTAAATCACTTGCTGTTTTAATTTTTTTTTGAAAGAACGTAACTAATGGAAGGAAAGCGAAAGCGTAACAATGATACAGACGTATTTCGAAATGCCTGTGTAATATCAAAGATTGCTTTGATAACTGGAAGCGAATAAACTATTTTTGATGTATGCTTATAATGTCACAAGCAAATATGCTTATATGTCAAAATAATGTCACAAGCAAAAGCGTAACAAAGCGGAGTTAAACCAATCAAAATTGTCATAAGAAGTAAATGATATTAAAAATAATATCAGCACGGATTTGATACAATAATGGGTTTTATTTTAATCAGTGCGTAAATAAATAAGAAGATGAAGTAATGGAACGGAAGTAGGAATCAATCAGTGAAAAGCAGTTACTTTCAACCTTCATTTCATTAACTTTCATCATTTTTATTCTTATGCATTATTAGATACTATGAGAATAAATGTTCACCTCAATTTATTCTTGAGTATATGTAATTTTAATGTTATTTTAATCACCCTCTTGAAATTTATTTACAGTTTTATCTTTACCAACTGCAAGAAAAGTGTCTTTTATGAATAAAATTTTAATTAAACAATAAAACAAAGTAATTGTATCAGACTGTCAAAAGACCATATAAACATGCGACAAAATTCAAATTCTTAAGATGTTAATGCAAAATACTATCACGCAAAACAACTAAATATTCTTTTGCGATATTGTAGGAAATACACAAACAAAATATCTACGTAGGTAAATGTGCAAGGTAAATGTGATTTTATGGTTTGAAATTAAAATAACATTTTTTCTAGCTTAACTTACAGGTGCTTCAACTATATATGCATTTCTAATTTCATTGATAGTAAATTGTTTTGAATTCCATTTTAAATTTATATGAAGAGATAAGTTAAAAGCTGACATAAGACATAATATTCGTCATTAAAGAAACGGGAAAATAATAAATAAATATTTTTAAGTGTCTCAAACTGGCGGTCCGCTGAGCGAAGCGGCCCCCGAAGCAATTTTATGCGTCCCTTTAAGGTATTTCAATAATGAATTTGTTGCAAATGTTTCAAAATTTTAATTATTTTAAGTCCGAGTTTACATTATTTTCATTACAATTAAAAGCTAAGATGAATAACGCAAAGAAAATCTATGAATGGAGTTAACTAATTTACAGAAAATATATGAATTGAGCTAACATTTATATCTATGAATTGAGCTAACTAATAATTTAATTTTAATATAATATAAATTTTATTCAAAGCTTTGGAGATAAGAATTTTATTAACTTTTATTCTTACTTGTCAAAAAATAAATCAGTTACGAATTTTTGCACTAAGAATAAATCTTTTTGATCAGAAAAATGTTCATACATAAACAGCTTCTTCTTTCAAGTAAAAATAAATAAATAATAATAAAAAAAACGACTGAGCATCCACAATCCGTAATGAAGATAATATCTACAATACCACCCAAATTGCAACACCAAGAAAGACAAGAGATATCACAACAAAATTTATTTAGTAGATAACATGTTGACCAAGTATCAAATGATTAAATTTATAGACTTCTCTGATGTGTGGTTCCTTCCAGAATCAGTAGCCAGAGCACCCGCCATTGTTGGAGATTACCGCTGCCACACGCCTTGGCATTGTCTTGGGGTACAGCAGACCAAGCAGCTTCCACACGTTGCAAAAGTTGATCTGGTGTGGCAGCTTGGGATGTAATCTGGGTCAATCGTTCAGCAACCATGGAGCACATGTTTTCTATCGGCGAAAGATCTGGACAGCGAGCCGGCCAGGGAAGCAATTCAATCTGGCAATTGACGAAGAACCCTTGGACAATGCGTGCCACGTGTGGTCGCACATTATCCTGTTAAAATATGGCTGTGGGCAAGCCCTGAAGGTAAGGAAGGTCACCGGAGATGTAGCGCTGGCTTTTTTAAAGTACCGGCAATGCGTACTAGAGGAGTGTGAGAGTGATATCCAATACCGCTCCATACCGTAATACCCGGTGCAGGACCAGTGTGGCGGTGCATAACGCAGCTCTTCAGCATCTTCTCTCCACGGTGTCTCCAGACTCGAAACCGACCATCGTGGTGTTGCAGACAGAAGCATGACTCGTCAGTAAAGACAATTTCATTCCATTCTGCCGTCCACATCCTTCTTACATCGCACTATTGGCGGCGGAGACGTCTATGGTTCTGCGTCAAGGTTAGACGAAGCAATGGACGTCTTGCGGACAGACCACTTTGCTGTAAACGGCGTCGAATGGTACGCGCAGACACTGGATGATGCTTTACAGTTTAAATGTGCTGTGCTATGGTTCGTGATGTGACTGAGCGATCCGTCACTGCCATGCGCACAATGTTCCTGTCATCACGTGAAGTGGTGCACTGAGGTGGATGCGATCGAACAAGTCGGTCCGTCGTACCCTCCTGCATCGAACGGTCACATATCCGCGTTACAGTTGTTTGGTTTCGTCCAACTGGACTACTGATTTCCTTTAAAGATAATCCACACTCTCGGTAGGCCACTATCCTTCCTGTCGAACTCGTCCTTCCTGTCCTTCCACTATCCTTTCTGTCCCTATCTGTCGAACTTGAATACTTGATCAAACGATGATCGTTGTTTACTACGAGGCATAATTGATCGTTTAAAAAACACAATTGCTGAATTTGAAGTCGTCGAAATCTCCAAGCCTTAAATAGCGCTTTGAAGTGGCACCATAGGCACGCGTGATGTGTGTCTGCCCTGAAATTGAAATCATTTGCATATCTCACCTCCGCTAACGCATGTTGTAAATTTTATGTTATTTGCATGCTTCCTTCAGGGTGTTGCATGTACGGTGGCCAGCAGTATAGTAGTTCTTTTTTCTAGGCTACAAGTTTTATCAGAATCAAAATGCCATCAAGTTCAAACTGTAGTAAGTTCGGTTTTCGGTTCAGCTGATTATGGGAAAGTCGGCTAGGGCTACTTGCCTAATGGAAGAGAGGGCTTCGTTGTGGAACTTACTGAGGGAAACTGGCTCGTATACACATTACACATAGAAAAAATCACAAAGACATCCATGCGACCAGCCATTTCACCTGGAATCGAACCCTGGTATTCGATTCCAGGTACGATTCGAAGCACCATTGTTCTGCGATTTTACCGCTCGGTCGCTGGTGGTCTTCAAGCGGTAGTAAGAAATAACTGGTTTATAATTATTTACATATAAACATATGTATTTTTCTTTATCTTCAAAGAAAAATTTAATAAATAACGTAAAGAAACTAAGCTGTCGTTATTAATTCTCAAGTTTTATCCGTCTCGTAAATTTTTATCTGAACTTAACAAAACTTTTATAATTTCTTTCAGTTTAAATTAAAGTAACTTCGAATTTTGTTATTAATTAAATATGCTAGAACTATTCTAAATAAATGTGAGTCTGAAACTTTACTATTTAGTTGGCAACATATTTGAATTATAAAGTGTAAGCCAAAAAAAAAAGTCTTGCAGGTATCAAATTTTAAATTTCAGGCAGAAATAAAATATAACTTTGAATTTTTTTCCTTTGCGATATCATTACATTAAGTGTATTTTGAAAAATACTTAGTAAGCGAAATTTGAAATATTTTTTATTTTGTTAATAAATTTTTTAAATTTTGTTAAATAAAAATTTATTGCCAGTCAACTGTTTTCATATCGTGCATGCGGCCCGCAGTCAATCTGAGTTTGAGACCACATTAAGAAATGAATCAAATATAAAAAACAACAACTGTAAAATAATTCTGAAAACTTTCAGATTTTATATTACGCCATAGGGACGTTTCTTTAACGCTTTGTGTGTTACCTTTATTTATTAAATATCATGTTCTTCGAACTTAAAAATAAAATTCAGTAGTTCAACAGCAGTATCGCAAAATAATTTTAAAAAAGCGTATGTTTAGAATTTCCGATACACAGTCTCGCGAACTGGAGATAGAAATGTCTTCTTTTCCGTAGATTGTTGTCATTGCTCGGTTTGAAATCGTTGAGTTTCTTAATAAAAAACTCATAAGTGCTTTGCAAAATACGAAATAGATAAGAAAACAAACTCCAAATTCCAAATTTGTCTTCCAGATGCCGGATGGAATATTCGAATGGAGACGTACGTTATTCAAAATTTGATGGCTCTAGATACCGTTGTTTTATCACAATGCGAGAAACATATACATACATTTACGCAGATTCTTCATCTTTTAATTTCCTTAAATATAATACGCAGGGCGATAGCATTTAGTGGCAGCAATTTGAAAAAGGATGCAGACTTTTAAAGTTTTCGACGTAAAAGGCCAAAACGAAATTAATAGCCCTTCTGGGCTAACGCCTTTTGGAATAATAATTAAACATTTGTTTATTTCATTTAAGATATATTATTGATGATACTTAAATAATTCCCTAAAATAGACTTTAAAAATATGGCTAATTAATATCTAGCAAATGAATCTATATCTATATCTTATTTCTAGGAGATGAATATTTTATGCAAATTAATGTAAGCAATAAAGACTACTTTGAGCAAATGTCAAATCATGAAACACCTCATTCACTTCAAAAATATTTATGTTCCTGGAATGAGTCATGCTTTCTACATCGAGTTATATACATTAAATTTATATAATATGTTGAAGATACAATTTACTACTTTGTCGTGAACAGCTAAGCGAATAATCCCTTAAGTCCAAGAACACAAACGTACACTCAAGAAGGGTTAATTCCTTTTATTTGCTCAAAATAAAGATTTACAGTTGGTCTCTTTCAAAGGGCGTACAGCAAAGCCTCCCCTTGGGCTTAAACTGAAAATGTAAGAAATAAGAACTAACTAATGGCTAACTAAAAAGATTTAGCCAAAGGTAATACTAAAATTCTAAACTAGTTGGCACATAATATTACATTAGTCAGCGAAGCTATCAAAAGGCACATAATACCGCCGAGCGTAGTAACAATTAGAGAGACGTAGCCAAAAGGCAAACGCGCAATATTCAGGAATCCTCTCTCTCTCTCGAACTTTGACTTAAATACTACTCTACTTCTCATTTGCATTTAACGTGATTCTAAAAACTCATTCTGGTAAGGAATTGTAAGCTGAATCTAGAAGAGAAAGGAAAGTGGTATAAACTTAAAATAACTGTTGTAAAATTAAAATATACCTTACAACTGTATACAGATAAGGATCGCATTTAACTGTTTGCAGTTTTTTCTTTGAGTAACTATGTTAAGTCCTTACCAAACTTTATGTTAAGAATTATTCTAGGCGTCACAGGAGTAAAGAAAAAAAAAAACCCCAGCGATTAAATATAACTAGCGACATTTAATTTAATCTTTATGCAAAGCAAAATTTGATGGTATTAAGCTATTAAATTTATCTTCTAGCTAGATGTGTTAGAACTTTAAAATTTAAATACATCTTTTAACTGTTTTAGAGTTTATAAATAAGTTATTGAGCGATCGCTCATCTTCAAGACAGCAGAAGTTATTTACTTTTTCAAAACTTCAGTTATTGTGTTGCTTTGAATGTCTACTCAGTAAATTTTGCGTTCAACCATTCTCTCGAAGTAGCTAAATGTGAAGCAGAGAAATAACTTTATGAGAATCAGAGTTAGAACTAGCAGTATTACCAATAAAATATTTAATAGCAATCAGATGGTTATTATATATGAATTTTGTGTTTCCTTTAAATACTACAAATAAATCACGAATAAATAAATTTTTTCTGCTTATAAAATTATCAATCCAAACAATGATATATATTTAGTATTTCACGTATTTTATCACTGATAATGTTAGTTAACTGTCCACAAACGAAAGACTTACACTTTAAATTTATACACATTTTGCTATTTAGAAAGCTCTTAACCAAATTTTCGAAATTTTTATTCTCTGCTCTAATCTTTAAATAGCTATTAATTTTTATACTTATAGAAAAGATGAAAAGATTTTGATTTGCTATAAAACGGCAATTTTGACTATAACTTTCAACATTTACTTGATTTATGGGTATAAATATGTTTCAAACATACTTTCTTAAGATAGAAAGTATGCTTGATAATTATTTTAGAGATCAAAGGAACTACTGAAAATTTACGGCTTTCAACTCTTAGCATAATGAAGGAAATATATTAATTATTTTTGAGATTTAAATTCTGTGCTAAATAAGTGTTTTTAAGCTTATCTGTAAGGTATTTAAAAATGTTGTTAAATGATAATTCTGGAAATTTATGGTTTGGGATTGCTTAATCACCCTTTTCCCCTAGTTTAATTTGTGATTACGTATTATAAATGCACTTTTCCCATTTAAATTTTATCGTAATATTTTTAAAGTCTTGTAAATTAATGTTATTTTCAGGAAGGATTTCTATTCGCCTGAGAAAGAAATTAATATTTAAAAAAAATTATAGTTAGATCTTGCGAGGTAGCTTTATTAACGGTTTACTAACTGATTTAACAGCAGACAGGTATGTGATAATACATTAACTAGAACTTTAATCATTATGGAAACTATTTAGGTCGATTATTTATTTCCTTGCTAACGATTTTTTAAAAAATAGTATCAGAATAAAATACTCAGTACACACACATTCATTAAAATATCTTTATTGAACCAAAAACCAACATTTGCATTAGAATAATTCTCTGTTTGACAAATGTTCAATAAATAACAGAATACATCACATGGCAACCATCACACCCCATTTTTTTGTTCTTTTCTTGCTGTAATGTGGCACATACACATGAGATTTTGATAGCATGGAGGAGAACAAGATTAAGGAGATGTTGTAGAATTCTGAGTCTTTTATAATTTGATGAGAAATAAATTAATATAGCAGACAATGTCATCGGAGCGTTCTAGACAGGTTCAAGGTAAAAAATTACATAAGAATGACAGTGCTTAAAAACGTCCGCTTAGTGTTTGGCCATTACACCATAAAGAATCATGCAGGAAGCTTATGATTTCATGAAGTTGGAGAAATCTACAAATAAATACAGAAAGAAAATACAAAGGGAAATTCAGTGCACAAAAAATTCTGTTTTAACTTCATGCACACTGGATGAAATAGAAAATGTCCTCCAGACTTATTTGGCTGAGGAACCTGAGATGACATACATTAAAGGTTCTAGACAGTCCATGCGACTAGTAGTTCACGGACCAAACCAAATGTTGGGTTCCAAGTTGAAGACATTGCTTGAAAGACTTTTTTCCAGTTTGAAGTCCAGTGTTTTGTTTCCAGTTTATTTTTTAAGGCCGTGTCCCAAGCCGTAGAAACCAAAATCTCCCAAACCGCCGTAACTGTATCCGCCGAGACTGTGGCCGCCAAGATGATGATCGTGAGAGCCATGGTGGAAGCTGTGGCTATGGTGGTGTCCATGATGATGTCCGTGATGGTGTCCATGATGATGTCCATGATGGTGTCCGTGCTTGTGATGATGTCCATGATGGTGACCATGCCCATGCTTGTGGTGGTGATCGTGTCCGTGTTTGTGATGGTGGTCGTGTCCGTGATGATGGTCGTGCCCATGTTTGTGATGGTGGTCATGTCCGTGTTTGTGATGGTGGTCATGTCCGTGTTTGTGGTGGTGATCGTGTCCGTGTTTGTGGTGATGGTCGTGTCCATGCTTATGATGGTGGTCGTGTCCGTGATGGTGGTTGTGCCCGTGTTTGTGATGGTGATCGTGTCCATGTTTGTGATGATGGTCATGTCCGTGTTTGTGATGGTGATCATGTCCGTGTTTGTGAAGATGATCGTGACCGTGTTTGTGGTGATGGTGGTGACCATGATGGTGTCCATGTTCATGCTTGTGATGATGATCATGTCCGTGTTTGTGGTGATGATCATGTCCATGTTTGTGATGGTGATCATGCCCATGCTTGTGCAGATGGTGGTGACCATGATGGTGTCCATGTTCATGTTTGTGGTGATGATCATGTCCGTGACTGTGGTGGTGTCCATGGTCATGTTTGTGCTTATGATCATGTCCGTGCTTGTGGTGGTGTCCGTGCTCATGTTTGTGGTGATGGTCATGCCCGTGTTTGTGGTGGTGATCATGGCCATGTTTGTGATCATGTTTATGATCATGTTTATGATCATGGCCATGCTTGTGATCATGACTGTGGTCGTGCTTATGTTCATGTCCATGCTTATGCTCATGACCATGTTCATGATGATGGTGATGGTGATGGTGATGGTGGTGCTCAGTTTGATCTTTAATAACTATGATCTTCTTGTCATCCTCATGACTGTAAATAGAATACATTTTAAGGCACGCTTGTACTTTCATTAACACAAGAAAAGTAAGACGAGTAGTTGCTTTCAGTAACTACTTGTCTTGTTTATTTCTCAAGAGGAATATTTACATCATTTTTAAGATTAAAGACATTACTATTTGTATTTAATAATGTTTTCCAATGGTTGATTATATTACACATGTCTATATTTTATATATACATTATTATTATTGTTATTATGTTTATGTATATTATGCGTATATACATAAATACATACATGAGGATATGTATGATTATTCATATTACACATATGTATAATATTTTCCAGTTTAATGTAGTTTACATTTTTATTAACCAGGTAAAAACTGAAAGTAATAATAAAGAACTTACTGTCCTGGTTCAGGTTCAGGTTCTGGCACTGGCTCTGCCACTGCCAGATAAGCTACCATCATCAACAAAACCACACAGGCCTTCATGCTGAACCACATCTGTAAAGGGAAATTATATATTCGCTATAACACATCTTTTTCTAATATATAAGTCAACACTGAAATTGATAGATATTTATTTTTTAATAATGTTAAAGTAATTTACGTGACAATATCAACTTTCATTGAGACATAAAAGTAAAACCCAACTTGTGGGTGGCAAAATTTTAAACAGCCTTATTTCTAACGTTTACATTACTTCTTACAACGGCTTTTATCTATTGCACTTTATGCTTCTCACAAGTGCAAAAATGTTCGACATATTTTCTATAAGTTGTTATATATGTAATATAAATCGAGTTGATATATTTCTATTCGACTTGAAAATTAAAAGGTTTTTTAATAGAAGTAAAAAGTTACTCTCTTATAGTTAGATACTGTAAAAAAGTGGCGTTTTTACTCATCACAAAACAGTTAAATTTTAATAAAAAATTCTAGAAATAGATACTCTAAAACCTCTAAGTAATTTAACAAAGGAATATGCTCATTATTCCTTTTTTAGAAATATTAAAAAAACATTCGTTTTTCCAAACACTAAAAACGAATATTTGTAAAGTAAAGTTATCACGAACACTTGTTAATTTCTTTATAAACATTCAGTAATTTCATAAAATTATGGGATTATTCCTTGTGAGGTATGATAAATTCGATACTTCTTTTTATATCAGTAGTAGAATCTGATAAGGAGATGTTTTAATTGTAATTGCTTAATTTTAGTGATAAAAATCTAAAGTATTTGTTTAAGAGCGTAGAAATTTACTTATGATTTTATCCTTCATCTAAAGGTATTATATTAGTAAAATATTAACCTTATATTCAGTTTGTGTTTAAAAGTGCAGAAACTTCTTTTAAGTTAAGTATTGAAACACCATAACTGGAATATTAGTATTTGAAATATTTTAGTGGATTGTTTCGAACGATAACAAAGAAGCCCACAGCTGACATTTTACTGTATACTGGTCCAGAAGATATTACATGAGAGACATGACATTTTACCGTATACTGACTGGTCCAAAAGATTTCGTAGGAGAAAACAACGCATGTTTATTTCATTAATCGAAAAGCAAAAGAGTAGATACATGTAGGCATTATAGATTTGCGATATTTTTGAAAATTAATACATTGGTATTAATTTATAATTAGAAAATTTCGCAAAGATTTTACTTTTAACTACCATTAATTATTCTCTCATTTAAATACAACTCTGTTATTAATAGAATAGAAAGTACATTGCAACTAATTACACTTTTAACAAACGATAGAGCTGTTGTACTTGCACAGGTATATTTAAAAATAAACAGTATTAAAAGTATTGACTTAAAAAGTTTTCTTACAATAATATACTATAAAGCAAAAATGATATATTTAGTCTATGCACTTATAATAATGTATGTGAAAATATTTTACTTCTAGATAACATTACATACATATAGGACTTGAACAAAACTTTCTTTAATTGTAAATGCGACCAGATGCATTTTGTATTGTAAGTATAAAAGGCACTGGTATACAGTTTGATCTAATAATCGGTATTTTAGGCTTACGCGTTATAAAGTATCATTAGTTATGCGTAGTTATATTTCAAGTCATTAAATTGCAGAAAGTGCACATTAATGCCAATAAAAATCATAAAATTTAGTAAAACAGTTCCTATGTTCTGAAACATTAAGAAAACGTTCATAATCTGTGAAAAGAAATATATTCTGTTAAATACCATAAAGACGTTGAAGAAACTATTATAAATTCCTTAATGAAAGAAAATTATTCTGCTGTCAAATTATTATATTATGAGATGCCAGAGAATAGATTAAAAGTATAGATAAAATACTAACTTCAAATAAAGTTTAGCGGATACACTGTTTTGAAATATACGAATATCAAATAAAAATTTATCCAGTCGAAGCTGACAGTAAGAGACTAGGTTATACATCAATTTAATTAATAAACAGAAAAACTTCAGTGTAACAATGCCACTAAAACCAACCGTCTGCATGTATGGGAATATATTGCAAAACATTAAAATTCATTTTCTTTCGAGCTCTAAAATTGTTATATTATTAGCTACAACTAAGCATCCAAGATAGCTTCATCTAAGAACATCCAAGATAACTTCAATAAATGAGAATTAAACTGTGTTGACAGGTTAAAGGCATTTAATTAATGAAATTAAAGAAAAATGTACAGAAGACAAAGAAGTTCATTTTCTTATTAAATGGTGATTATGATTATTCTTATTAAATAGTGATTTTGATAAATGGTGATACTGATTTCAATAAATGCTACTGTCTGCTTTTTCATTCAAAGTAGATTGCTGTTTTCAGATCTTAAATATATTAATGCATGACTGAATCTATTTAAACTATTTTTTTAATTTAGGGTATTGAAAGAAATACAGATATAAATGGAATAACTGCTTATTATCCATGATCCTCTTGGCCTAAAAGGTAATTTGACGATTTATAAAAATCTAAAATTAATACTTTGCGGAATTCGGTGTAACATAATTCAGGCTTTAAAACTCTTTTTAGTTTTATAATATATACACCTTTGTATAATGGAAAAAGTCCTGGCATTATCCTGCGTTGTCTAAGACTATCAGCAAATGGAAAAGCTGAAACGGAATTCTGCATTCATTCCGCAAAGTAGAACTTACCTTGCGAATCCACAAAGACGCACCCAGCAAGAGTTAAGATTGTGCTCAAGAAGAGCGATGCAAAGTGAAAAGGGAAATTATGAAAGTGAGAGTTTATCCGATTTGCTTTTATAGTGCATGACGGACTTCATCGAGCAACAGCGAACTCTTCCTGCATGATTGCCACCGCTGTCTGTGCCATGGTACGAAAGGCCTAAAAACTTCCTCCATGCGACACAACTTTCTCTTTCGGCAGGATTTCTTTTTTGAACAAAGAATTGAGTCCATTTATTAAAACATTTGGGATGTTTGGAAACGTTCCGATGAAGGGAGTTGCCGCATTGGTAATTATGAGAAATTGTCCAGTGGAAGCAATGCTGCTGATATTACTAATTCTTTCTCAAAACAAAACAGAACGATTGATTGATAGTCCTTGTGAAAGGTATTGGTATCATTATCTTCGTCATGCTGTTTGCGCCTCCATGCGTTGTTTATTACTTTATGTCAAAGCTATATTTCTTGGATGAATTAAGTTAACTGAGTATTTCCAGCGAAGGAAAAAAAATTTAGCCATTTAAGCAAAGGTTATTATCTCTTTCGCTACATAATTACTCTTGAAGTATTAATATTATTTACGTTTTCGAATTATACCACACCGGACTGTACTACCTGCATTTGCCTAAGAATATAACTCAAGCTACCCGCGTTACATTAAAATAGATTTTTCCCACAAAACTGGTCTTTTTAGTATTTATGATTTATATTTCGCCTATACATTAATTATCTTATGCCTTTTTATCATGCTATATTCAGAAAAATTAAAGTTTTTACATTCAAATTCATCTACATCAAAATGTGTAATATATTGAACTCTGTCTAAAGTGACATATAAGTGAATCTTGCTTACTCAAAAATATTTTTAAATTATGTAAATAATGGTATACAGTAATTATAGTAATCTTTTTATGCCTTTCATTATTAAATTAAATACATTTAATGAATTATTTGTGTTCTATTTATAGCATGCAAATAAAAACATACGATATATAATCAGCATAAAAATCAACTGAGGAATTCTTTCCTATTCACATATGAATCAACACCTGTTTCCTAAGTTGTGACATTAGAGGAAATATAAAATGAAGGCACATGAATAAACTTAATACGAATATCACCGTTTTTCTATTTAAACGTATTACTACTGAATTAGAACTATTTATCTAATTTCTTCTGGTGTTAAAAATGCATGTAAAATACTTCATAATAGAGAAATACACAAGCAATGTACTTGAAACAGTGTCTATATCTTGTTTTAGAGCACAATAAGTTATGAAAGATTAAAACATTTTAAATTTAGAAACTATAAAAATGTAACTCTCTATAGATAATTTGAAGTTAATTCATTATGAAATGAAAATATTGTCACAACTACATTGAAAAATGTCACAACTACATTGAAAAATGTCACAACTACACTGAAAAATGTCACAACTAAGGAAATATTTATAATAGTTGATGACTGCTAAATATATTTTGAGCTGTAAAAGTGTTGCAATTCCGAAGCCGCTAAAATACTGAAGTTAAATTTTAAATACGTATAAAATTGATAAATATTTAAATTGATAAATTATTGTTTGTTAAACGCCTAATACTTGACTGATTCTTTTCGACACTATTAATTTAATTTCTAATTATATTTGAGGATAGTTTATTATTTTAAAATTTTTGGTTTCATTTCTATGCTAAACAATAAGCATTTTGCTTTCTTACATTCTCGAAATGTAGCTTCGCATGGGATGCTTGGTAAACAAACATTAGTGCAATTACAAAATATTTTAAAAGAATTGTGCGATACTTTATTTTCCGCCAGCATTAAAAAAAATTCAATTCGTAATCCAATTACAGCTATTATCATAAAAGGACGGAAAAACTGCCAAATATATGCCGAAAAGCGAAAGTACAATTAGATTATTAAACAAGAAGAATGAGTAGTGGCTCAAAAAAGAATAAAAATGCTTTCAGTGGTCCAAACATTCTTTCTCTAAATGCTCCGAAAAGGAATCGAAGCGTTTCACGTAAAACACTGTAAGTCATCGGCTACGTAGTCATGATAAAGAGACATAGTGCTTCGGATTCTGAATAAAGCCTTAGTAATTATGTGTTGATTCAAAGGAGTTTGAACTGCATAATGTCTGGAATTTTTATGTAATGGGTCAGAATGCGTCTGCACCTTAGCTACTACGAACAACTGTGGCGCAATAAAATAATACCTTAATAGATTTTTGAAGTTACTGAAATTCCTCTTTAAGCAGATATTTCAAATAAGTATGTATTTGAAAAGAAATAATCTTTCCTTCCTTAACTGTTAAAACTCTCCATATTACATATGATGGCATCAGAAACTATTTTCTTCCTAATTGCGATACCTCTGGGATATTGAGCATAATGCATTTCTTAAAGGGAATAATGTCTTTATATGAGATTTAAAATAAGGGATATTAAGAAATTTTTTGTGAAAAAATATTTAGAATAATTAAAATGATGTTGATGTATTTAATAAAATTAAATTTTAGAAAATAATTTAAGAAAATAATTTAGAAAATAATTTTCCAGATAAATTCAGTTTCATGGAGATTCTCCTCTATCTTTTGAGGAAGTATATGCATTCAATAAAATTTTTCTTCTTAGGAAATATTCACCATTTCTATATTTATGCGCTAACTAATTTTTAAGTAAAATTTTCTAAGCATTTTTAGAACAAATTAATCATAACAAATAACTTAAATTTTTAATCAACTCTAAAAGCATTTGGAAGCAAATTAATTTGATATACAAGTGACTAATTAAAATTAGAATTACTTATTATACGCATTATTTTTTAAAGAAACTACGAAAATATTAATTAAATAATTGCAGAACAATTTTACTTCGATTAATTAATTACCATTCCTTTTTAAAATATTATATCTATTACAGGCTAGAGATATCCAATAAACTTCTATATGTTCTCGTAAAAGTGCGGTATCCAAAGCAATATTTATCCAAAGGAAAGACTGTTTTGTACCTTTCAGCTTCCACCAGCTGTGATCCTTGAAGAAGAGAGGATATCCGAACGTTTTGAAACTGATGCCGATACAGAGTCAGACCTAGGTTTATATACTAAACTTCAAGCCAGTACTGAATAATGCCGTGGCTGTACGTACCATGGTACGGCGACATAGCACACTTCCTGTAATGCTATTAGCATGTCGTACCGTTATTGTCTGTTTCAGACATAATCCACACTCGTCATGATAACCTTGTTTTTAGAATATTTTCTTTCCTTTCTTTTTTTTTTTAAATTTAGATAAGTATCTTCTAGATTAGGGAAAGTCATGTAGACTAAAAGGAGCAAAATATTTTTCATAGAAAATAAATTACGTTTCCGGTTTTTTTCTTTTAACCTTTATCATGTTGTTTATAGAGCATAAAATGTCTTCGTGTTTTATTAAGTGTAATTTTCATTCAAAAGCAATTGCCTTTCGTAAGAGAGTCCCAATTATCGTGAGCTAGAAATGGAAAGTAAAATTTACTATTGTTTTTAAATGCACATTTTAGAAATATTATTTTAAACTGTCGTTGCATTATTCGGTCACAAAACCAGCAATTTATTTCATTCAAACTTCAATAAACTTTTCAGTTTATTTATTTAAAATATGTTAATTCGTTTGGATATATTTAAAATTAAATATGTTACTATTTATCTTAAACTTGGCTTTCCTAAAATTATTAGTCAAAAGGGTCAATTTGCCCTGAAGGACTATTAATTTCGTTTTGGCAGTTTGCGTTGATTCACTATAAAAGTCGCTTCACTTTTCAAACTGTTGTCCCCAAATATTACCGCCCTGTATTATATTTGAAGGAATTAAATCATGAAGAATCTGCATAAATGTATGTTTCTTGCATTGTGATAAAACGGCGGTACCTAGAGTTATCAAATTGTCAATAACCTACGTTTTCCCCGAATATGGGCATCTGGAAGACCAAATTTGGAATTTGGAATTTGTTTTATTACCTATTTCATATTTTGTAAAACTTTAAAGAATTTACTATTAACAAACTCAACGATTTCAAAACTAGCAATGGCAACACTGTTCGAAAAAAAAACATTTTTGTCTCCAGAATGTATCAAAATTCTAAAGATATGCTCATTTTAAAATGATTTTACTGTATTGCTATTGAACTGAATTTTATGATTTAAGTGCGAAGAACAAGATATTTAATAAATAAAGGTAAAAACATCCCTTTGGGCGTAATGTAAAATCTGAAAGTTTTCAGATTTTTTTTATTTGTATTTATTTATTAACCTAGAATTTCTGTTAATGGTTTTTATTATCGCCTAAAATATTTATGCATCTCTTACAAGAGGTGTAATCTGTGTGAAATGTTTTATCTACTACGCAAAATTTCGCAGTTCACAGAATTATTCTTATAACAATTGATTTTAGTTTAAGTTATATGTTTTTAATTATTAGGAAACAATAATTTAAGTACGAAATTCTGTGTTACTGGACTTCTCACTAAGATTTAAAATTAATATCTCAAGATCCGTTTAGAGGAATTATTCATACTTTTATGAATACATCAACGTTATGAAATTAACAAATAAGGAAACACTTGTGTTATAAATTTACGACAAAGGAGTTTTAAGTTAAAAAAAAAATTAATCGGATGGAGATATATATGATTATGTTAATTTCAAACTACAAGTAAAACTATCGGCTTTACGCATTGTTGGCATTTTTGTGAAGATTTGTAAAAGTCTGTTTTAGCTGTAAACTGTTCATTTTAAATGGCCTATTGAGTCAATATGACTAAGGAAAAAAGTTAAGTATGTATAATTTCTGAAAAGTAATAAAGATAGTAACGTTCTAAAACTAAAAGGAAGTTGTAAATATGAAGCCAGCCTTATATCGTTAATTATATTTCAAAGATATTAAGGGCTATATATCTGCCTTCATCTATAATCAATTAAAACAAAAATGTCAAAAAAGCGGTTTCTTATTATTGAGACGGATTTTCTGAAGGACAAAATGGAAACTCAAGATCTCTCATACTAAAGAACTGCCACGATTGTTTTTCGATACTTCGATATTAATGCATTGCTTCTCTTATAATTTTTTGAAATTATTTATCTTAGTAATGTTTGAACAGAATTCAGCACTGCTTGGTTATATTGGATTTAATTTTCTTTATTAAACAATCATTTAGTATCGATATTAATTGCTATTCATTTGAGAGAAAAGCATCTTGTGAAAAACGGCCAACGGCGACTAGTTTGGTATTGGAATAGATGCATAGGTGAAAAAGAGAAGGTAAAATAGTCGTGAATTTACTTCTGAAATTGCATTAGGGTATTCCTTCGTTCTACAAGCAATTTATGGAATGACAAAGATTAAAATAAATGTTTTACTTTTGTAATTGCATTATGGCGTTCTTTTTGATGCTAGATGCTATGGCAAGGTATATATTAAAATAACTTTTCTCCTTTTTTTTTTAGTTTTTAAAACTTTATAACATTCGACTTCCTCTCTTTGAACCTCCTAGAGCCTCTACAACCTATTTAGGATACGTTTATTGATTTCGTCTAATCCTAATATTCTATTTAATTCTGTGCAGTTCACAATTTAAACCCTACACAAAATCAGTGCATTAATTCCTGCAATATAAATGGAAGCTAAAATGGTTGGGAGACAAGTCTTTTGATCGAAAGGTGTACAAATCTAAACAGGTTCCTTTACAACTTGGAATATTGCATTGTTTGATGAGTGCATAGTGTTTCCACGCAAACTTAATAATCCTTCCATCTTATTAAAATTTTGAATAAGAGGGACTTAGAATCTGCTTCCGGATATGGGATGCGTAAATAGTTTTGCCCTTACAGTAATAACTGTTCATTATCGATACTATTGTGAGAAGCGTATTTTGTTTTCTGTTGTCTCAAATTTTACATGCACAATATTTTAAAAATAAGATTACTTCAAGAAATATGCGCGGAAGTGCACTCAGAAAGAAAACTGCGCAATTACCCAGAAAGTAAATTAGATGAGGGTTGTCTAACATTCACGAAAATCGTCCATCACGAATGAACTGCAAACGCTTAAAAGAAGAAAATTGAAAATTATCCTGTCTTTTCTAGTTTTCAAACAATAAGCACTTTAACATATAACAAATCAGAGGACAAATTGCATAGCTAGAAGATAAATGGGTAATAAAAAAATTCTTTTGCTTTGGAATTTTCCCTCGATACTCAAGGTAATCAAAAATTCCTGCTATTCCTTTGCTATACTGATAGCCTAAATTTCAAACACAATTCGTTAAATAATTGTTGCAGCGCCTGGTTTTTTCTCCATATTAACTTAAGATTTAAACGTCGTAAATTTTGGATGGAAGGGAATATAATTTTCTCTTTCTGACAATACTTGAAGCCTTTTCTAAAGATTAGGGCAGTTGAATAGTTGCAACGGTTATGAGTTATTTGTATCATAATAGATCGTAGGATCGATTTTTTATTGCTATAATTAGCATCCCTAGTGATTGGACGAGGTTCAAATCTGATCGACTATGAATGATTGTCTTTCCCTCCTCTTGAGGATGTAACACTTCTTTTGATTCATATTAGACAATATGGCCATTCAAGAAAAACTATTTCGCTCTAACTTGTGCAATAAAAGTATTAGACTTAAAAAGGTATTAAATTTGTATTTGCTATTGTTTCACTCTCTTTGCTCGGTTTACGACTATAAACTGTTATAATTCTAGATAAAATCAATATAAAATTGCTAAATTAGCACATGTTTGACAAATATGAAAAGAAAAAGAAACTGAAGATTCACCTTACCGTTTAGGAACTTACATTTTTAGTTATTTAATTTCCTCCTTCACAAACATTTTACTTTCGCATGCAAAATATATACTAAGATATTTGAATATTCTTTAGTTATTCAAGTAGTTATTTTTCTCTTTCCTTACCTCATGCAACTGTGGTGTAATTGGAAAGTACGTCCGACTGGCGTCGAAAAGACACTATGCATCTTTCACGTTTTGTTTAATTGTTAAATTATAAAATATTTGATCCCATTCGGAAATTTTCAGTTCAACATTCCACAAAATTGTGAGTATTCCTTTTATTGCCAGAAGACGTCATCTTCTCCCACAGTCATCAATTTCTCTCACACCTTCAGTCTCACAGTTATTACTTTCTTTCCAATTATCTCAGTATTTACTTCAATAATATTTAGAAAATTAAAAGTAAGTGACTTTTAATTTTGATAATTGATTTTTTTATCCTAATCAGGCTATTAATAATACATTAATATTCTGATTAGAATTTAGCAATGCTAAGCATTTTAATACAAGACCTCTGAAATTTATTCATTTGAAAATCTGATTAAAAACTCAATAGAGATGAATAGGTATTTTCACCTTAAAATACATTAATAATGTTGGCATACTCTTTTTTTCCAGTCTTTTCTCAGTTCTTCATATTAAAGCTCAGTTTCCTTACTAAGATGGTTTAGAAAGCATTATTCTTGTCTTTTTATTATTAATGTTTCGTGTGCTTAGTTAAAGTAAATAATAAGTAAAGTAAGCGCCAAGAACATGATTTATTAAATACACACTTCTAAAAGTTAAGCACGAAGATGTAAAATGCAAAACAATCAACAAACACTGCTTTGACTGATACAAAATTCGGCAGGAAAGTAGCATATATATTTATGCATAAAACAAAGTCAATAATTATATATAGAAATGAAACCAATATTAAATTTTTGTAAGTTGTCAGATAATGACATACCAGAGACATAAACAGAATTATGTACAAAGTGAAAATAAACAGCATAAAATGAAGTAAAGGACATTAATGGGGTATGTGATCGCCTCCTCATCTGTATACAAAGTTCACACCTTGTGACCATGCTTTCAATTAAGTGGTCAACCACCGCAGAATTAAGCAATCGCTATTCTTCTTGTAGAGCAGTTTCCAGCTGAATAAGAGTGGCTGGAGGTGGGAAACGTGAAGATACAGCACGGCCGAGAGCATCCCAAAGATTTTCAATGGGATTAAGGTCGGGCGAATATGCTGGCCACGCCATACGCGCAATCCCTTCACCCTCCAGGTAGTCATCGACCATGTCAGCTCTATGGGGACGTGCGTTATCGTCCATAAAACAAAAGTAGAGCCAACTGCTGCAGCGTACAATCCCACAATGGGTTCTAGGACTTCATCTCGATACGGGACAGCCGTCAAAGAACCCCGTTTAAAGATGAGCGGGTCGGTGCTATATTCTAATGAAATCCTGCCCACACTATAATGCTTCCGCCTCGGAATGCGTGATGTTTGGGGACTGATTGCGTGTTCGTTGTTCACGCCATATACTTATACGCTTGTCATCTGGCTCCGAAGCAAATCTTGACTCATTAGTAAACATGACATTGCCCCAATCAGACACATTCCAATTGACATGTTCCCAGCACCACTGTAATCGTGCTCCTCTTGATTGGACGGATAGAGGAACACAAACTCGAGGTACCAGGGCATACAGTCCAGTCAATATGTAATCTTCGGCGTACAGTAGCTGCAGATATCGCCTTACCAATGGGCGCTGTAACCATAGATGTCACATGTGTGGAGGTCGCTCTGCGATTCCGCTTGGCTACAATAGCAATACATCGATCTTCCGCGGGGGTTGTAACCCTTGGACGACCGGCTACAGGACTTCGGACAACTGTCTGTGTGGTTTGGAAGTGTTTCCATAAACGTGAAATCACAGAATGACGAACGCCGAAGAAATGAGCAACATCTGTGATCGACCGTCCTGCTTCAATGCGCACCACAGCAGGCCAGCGCTCAGAATCTTCCATTCGTCTTCTGGAAGTCATAGAAACACGTATGTCTTGAAAACAAATTGTACGAAAGTTTTAAACACCTTCTATCAACACTTACAATCAACTTCTGTAACCCTTCATAAAGCTGGCTTCTTATAAGACTGCCTTTTTTGCATATTTCTTGTCATGAAAGCGCGATTGGCTGTTACCTAACATATTCGCATAGTTCCATCTACCTATGCAGCGAATTACATCCTTTTCAATTCTGATTGGCTTCCGGAAATTAGCATTTTCCTCTCTGTGCTTAACTTTTGAAAACGAGTGTATCAAATTCTTGGCGCTTACTCCACATGAAATTCGATTCAACGGCACCTTCACAAAATATTTAAAAATGAGGTATCTTTTTAATTTCCGATAGACAATCTCGAGCGTGGAGATAAAAATGTCTTTTTTCCCCCCACAGTGTTGTCACTGTTAGCTTTGAAAAAGGAGTTTGTTGATCAAAAATTCGTTTAAGTTTTACAAAACATAAAATAATTAATATTTCAAAGTCGAAATTCAAAAATTCAGGCTTACCGGGGCCAATGTTCTAGTTGACAAGTATGTTATTCAAAATTTGATCGCTTTAGGTACCGTCTTTTTTTCACAGTGGGGAAAACATGCATACGTTCGTGCATATTCTTCATTATCTCATTTCATTGAATATAATACAGGGCGATAATATTTGATGGCTACAATTTGAAAAGTGATACGCCGTTTTCAGCGATTCAACGCAAAATTTAATTCCGACACTAATATCATTCGGGACAAACGTCCCTTTTGGGCTAATAACTAAATTATGCAAGAAAATATAAGCAGAGGTAAACTTGGTACTGAGTAATGTTCTCGATCACAAAAATTCCTAATTAGCAGATTATTAATCGCTAAATTAAAAACCTTAACCATGATAATTAATAATGTGTTTATTAATCATTATGCATTTTGGGAAGAGTTATTTGATTTATTAAGTTTTTTGATTTATTAAGAATTATTCTAATTTATTTTTAATATATAGAGTTCTGTAGACGTTTGAACTCCTAAAATATAAATATTCTTTTATTATAAAGTTTTGTTGAGTGAATTGACAAAAATGACTCCGATACCAGTATAGTTATAGTATTAAAAATATATTTCTAGATGAACACGTTTTAATCAAAATAACTGGGCTTCCATTACATATATTTACATTTATGCGCATGACGGAATGCAACAACACTTTATTAGCATGAAAAAGTCACCAAATTTAAATTAGCATTTTTTATAAAATACTTCGAAGTAACATTTAAAGAATTTAAATATAAAAATTAAATTCACAGCACAACAAGAATAAAATAATTAATCACTCTTAATTAGGAACTAACTTAAAGGGGATTAAAATACTATATTCAAGTATTAGAGCTAAAATAAAAAAATTAATTTAATAATATTGCTGATGTAGCTCCTATTTCCTCCTCTGTTTTTTAACTGAGTCTTCCCTTTCAAATATTTATATTTAATATAAAAGAGGCTGCAATAGTATGGTAACAATTTTGCATTGAAACTAGCAAAGAATAGTGTGAAATAAGTTATCGCCAATATGGGGATTTTTAAACTCTAATGATGCTTACATACTGTAATATCTCTAATGAAGTAATCTAGGAGCATGAACTGATATGTGGTATAATATGTATCTATTGGCATCAAGGATGTGATGAAACTTTTGTAGAGATATGCTGCGAGATGCATCGACTATCGTCTCATTTCGAGATTTTCAAAAGTTTTGTTCAACTAGCAGCGGCTTTAAGAATCAAAAAGGAATTTCGAAAGAGCTTTTTTATGTACAAAAAATAATTCCATTTATTTGATGTTTTCAATACTGAAAGCTTTAAAGAACTCAGAAACAGGAAATTATTAATTCCATTTTTTTAAGTCCAAAGACGTACTAAATATCATTGAATAGTCTCTAATCAATCCTTATCTTGGTTTGTGGGTAATGATTTTAATGTTGTGCTTAGGGTACTAGATTTTAGTGGGACAGGCCCTAATTTTATAATAATTTCTCATTTGTTTAGTATGCAATTATTGGAAATTTTCAATAGTCATGAAGATTTTAGACGTATATTGTCTGTTATTTCAGTTTAAGTAATTTAACTTCCTTACTGGTTAGGCTTCTGTTCTATTAACTCTATTCTTTCAAAATAAGAATAAACATTAAAGAAAAAATATCATGTTATTTGTCTCCAGCTATGTAGAGCTTTATCACTCAAGGTTAATTCAAAGAAAAGTCTTGATTTTATTATTTATTAAGGATTACACAAAGAATCGATGCAAAATATTTTACATGCCAAAATTTATAAAACATTTATTATTACATCCATTTTGCTTGTAAGAGAAGAATTTATATCTAAGAAACAGTGTTATAAAAAGTACATAGGAAAAATAAAGGAACAGCAATTTTCCGGTCTCCATCAACTATTTTCGAAAAAATGACCGTCTTCCTTTTTTCTTCAGTCACGCATGTGTGATAAAACATTGTGTTTTAAGGTCATACATTTGCGAAGAGACACACTCTAGTGACCATCCATTGATTAATTATCTTTTTCAAAAGAAATACAAACAGTCAGTCATGTTCTGTCTCGATGGACAATGTTCTAGTCAATCAGCTAGCTCGTAAAATAATTGACTTTCTTTTGAAATGGAATTGGTCTAAATACCAAGAATTTCGCAAAGTTCTCAAAGAAGAGAACTGGATGACATTTTTATTATGTTTTTACTTCATGCACTTTGAGAAAGTAAAAACAAATAAAAGCTAAAGAAGTATTAATATCCAGCTGAGAAAGTAAAAGAAAGTAACATTTTATTTACAGAGCTCTTACGTTCTTTCCGCAGAAAACAGTTTTATGTTAACAAGCTCTTATAAAGTGATTGCATTTGGAATTAAATAAAATAAATTTTAGTACGAAAACGAAATTTTGAATAACATAAATAAATTTTTATGTTAAAAATAAAAACTTAATAATAAAATTAAGAATCGCTACTTTGGATTAAAATATCATTTCCCAAAAACGCTACTTTAAAAAATCATTCATAACTCTTTTTAGGTACCTTATATTTTATTAAATAGTTAGATAAAAGTATTCTAGTACATCATATTTAGGGTTTGTGACATAGTTTGTTGTAAAAATAAGAACATTACTCATTGAACAACGCTTGTATAAAAATTATATGTTTGTAATTATTTTACAGCTGGAAGTAAATTCTAAAGGAAACACATACAATGTGAAAATCAATAAATATGAAATGTTTTTTTAATTTAATAAATTAATTAAATAAATTTAAAAAAAAGAAAAAATTTGAAAGTTTTCAGATTTCACATTACGCCTAAAGGGGAGTTATCGTCTTAACTTTTGCTTCACGTTTTAAAAATTTAATAAGTCTCTTTTAATACAATTTTGAATTTTCCTAGAATGAGTTAATCTATTTCTATTGAATTATTAATTTAAGTTTTTGATAAATTAAATCTTAAGCAGCTTTACAATTTGAATTTAAAGATTTTAAAGATGTTCAGTCACTTCTAAACTGCGTTTTTAGTTTAAATTGTCATTAAATATATATGTTTTTCTCACTGCAAACTGTTTGAGCACTTTGTCTTTCAGCCTTCTGTTTTTATGTGTTTCGTTATTTATTGTTTACCTGTGTAACTTGATCTCTTTTATACTTTTGATCTGAGAAAATTGCTAAATTAAGTATTTTCAAAATTTGCAGCATTTACTATGCTCACTGATACCTAAAACAAGCATGCTATAGTAATACGTATAAGGTACATTACATAGATGTAGGTCATTAAGATACGGTGACTTACTCATTATCGAAGCGAAAACGAGTCTCTAAATCTTTTATATCTTTTTTCACTCTAACAAAACAATATTTAATTTGATATTATATAAATATTACTTGATTATTACTATACATAAATGCATTTATTACTTCAGTTTAATCTGCAAAGATTGGAGTAAACATGTAAATTAATGCATAAAACGGGAACGTAAAGGTATAAAAAATAAACAGTAACGTTCCCAGTAGTGTTGAAACCCACAAGGATCAGAGACAAATTACGCAGTGGTACTTCTGAGCTGACACAATTCCTGACGCAATATGGCCCATACATGAGCTATTTATTTCGCTTGGTTTTCAGAATTGTGCTTAGTGGATATATGGAGGGGTTGGAGACCTTAGCCGTCATACTGACTTTCCAGAAAGAACTGCTTATCATATTCGCATTTCATCAACTGAAAACAAACATGTATGTGCAAAGCATCTGCTGCAACACGTACGCACTCAGATATCCAGAAATCTACTGGAATAGTTCTTCGATAAATCTCCAATAGAATAAAAAACTAGATGGCATCCTGCTACAGCTAAAAGCAGTAAAAAATGCCATAAATTTGAAAAATGCATAACATGCATATTTTTTCAAGATAGTGATATATCAGGGAACAAAATTAGAATCACTGGCAGGATTTAAACAAGATGATAAACACCATCTTCAAGTGGACCAGATGCTCTGTCGGTGGAGTAAAGAAAAGAAATATTGAAAAATTTTGCAGAAAAGAGGAAATGGGGATATGATTGTGGAAGAAAGAATCAGCAAGGTGATGATTATTATAGAGAGATGAAATTAGGAAGAAGGGTAGAACAGCATTTGGCGTAGTTTAAGGTAATAAAGCTTCTGAATTTACATTGCAAAAATACAAGCGGAAATAGCATAATGCACTGCTTAATTGTTGTTTCTGAGTTTCATTAACTCTGGAGTTAATACCTGTTTCACATTTTAACTAGAATGCTTCGATAAGTATACGATGTTTTAATTTAATTAATGAAATTCAATACTTACAAATCTATAACTGCCGGTTCAGTTTTTGCTTAAAATTTGAATAGGAGTATTTTTAATTTTAATTACAGTGCTTGCATATTAGTAAATTCTTTTTCTGCAGGATTCTGCTGTCTATACGTGTTTTTAATAAATTAATGAAAAGAATGCGTGGACCTAGGAATACAGTTTTAGAGGCCCTTCTTTAAATTGTCCTATAAGTTGTAGAATGATGCAAATTACACCAGAATTATCAAAAAATACTTAACATCTGTTGCTCCTAATGTGCAACTCATCTAACCGAATAAATAAGAGGAAATCCTCCTAAGTATTTTGCAATTTTTAAGGGATGGAGTGTACTTTCATGCGATGGAATGATAATTTAACTAACCGCTATTTATGTTTCACTGGAATATCCTCGAAGTCTAGACATATAGTTGTCTATCATCTTTATCATCAACAGACAGACAGGTTCATAATGCCCCAGAGCTCCCTATACCTAGTAAAACAGGCTTCTCAATGCATGTAGATGAAAGTGGTTATGATGTTGGGAATGAGGCATGTCATGATAAATTAAATGCTGCAGTATGTATAGAAAAGAGTTCAATTTCTGAGCTTCACTTACTGTCAAATTCAGATCTAAACGAATGGGTTCTTGATTTCGGATAACCTAATCTAAATCCTCATGATTTTGATTTATCTGACTCAAAATCTTATGAAAACATAAATCTTCTGAGAAAAATATGTTCGGAATGTATGTGAAAATTTGAAAATAAGAACCCTTTTGTTTGGATTACAACTAAGATATGCTAAGCCATTTTGTTTCTAATGTCCTTGAAAGAGCTGAGAGAAAAGGAACCATAATATTACAAAGAACTGGCAAAAAAAGAGAGTCATTAAAATCCGGGACAGAAAAACGTCGTTTTGTAGTTACTTAGTAAAAGTGAAAGTATCTTACTCTTTTGAAACTTATAAAACTAGGTTTATTTCAAAATTTTGAAAAGCAGTGAATTGTCGTGGAGATGAAATTTTATTTCCAAAAAACAAAGTTCCAAAAACCAGTGAAATTAAAATAAGGAAAGCATATTTATATATTTCTAGATCAAAGATCTGATGAAAGTTTGAATGCAAGTTGAATGTACATGCAATCGGTACATGGTCATCTTTCGAAAATATAATTATAAACGTTTTAGGAAACTGTAAGTGTGCTAATCAGGAGGAACAAGCTAGTGAGCCTTTTAAAGCTGCAAGGACATAGGATAATACTTGCATTTTAAGTATATTTTTTTGTCATTTGTCTCGATTCCCAGGAAAACCTCAAAGCTATGTCTGACGAACATGGGCAACATTTTCATCAAGATATCGCAGGAACTGAATGACGCTGCCAAGAAAATAGGAATCCGAATATGTCTGTTGACTGCCGCTGACTATTCAAAAGACGGATTCCTCAAATAAAACGAAACTCATATGCTTTAAGCTTAAAAAAAGGTATATTTGAAGTTTTTTTCAGTAGTTTTATTTTATTTGTGTTCTGTTACCTCATGCGAATCATTTAATACACTAAATGAGGAAAAGGTATTATAAAGAGATTCGAAATCAGCAGGTAGTGACTATGAAAATCATCTTATCGCTTTCACTTAAGGAGAAAAACTAGCGCTATCATAAGCAGAGAGAGTTAGATATTCAAATTGAAAAAAAAGAAAAAAATCTGAAAGGTTTCAGATTTTAAAATACGTCCAAAGGGGCGTTTTTCAAACATCTTGTGTGTTACTTTTATTTATTAAATATCATTTTTTTGTACTTAAACCATAAAATTCAGTTCAAGAACAATATCGCAAAATAATTTTAGAATGAGCACATCTTTAGAATTTCCGATACACAGTCTCACGCGCTGGAGATAAAAATGTTTTTTCTGTACAACGTTGCCATTGCTCGCTTTGCAATCCTCGAATTTGTTGAGAAAAATTCGTTGAAGTTTTACGAAATATGAAACAGATAATAAAACAAATTCGAAATTCCAAATTTGGGCTTCCAGATGCCCATATTCGGGTGAAAACGCATGTTATTCAAAATTGGATGGCTCTAGATACCGTTGTTTTATCACAATGTAAGAAATATGCATACATTTATGCAGATTCATCATTATTTAATTTCTTTAAATATAATACAGGGCGATAATATTTGGTGGCAACAATTTGAAAAGTGAAACAATGCTTTTAGTGAATGAACGCAAAATGCCAAAACGAAATTAATAGTTATTCTGGGAAAATTGCCCCTTTGAACTAATAAACCAAGCAAATAAATAAGAAGCTGAACTTATTATTACTTACTTATTTTTAGAAAATTTTGGAAATATTGGATGCAAGTATTGAATGAAATTTTATTTCAGTTCAGACATGAACTGTTCAAAATTTCTCATTCTGAGTAGCAAATAAGACATCGTTTTTACATGGAAGGTGAATTTGTAGCCAAAATGAGTGAATAATGTAAGAGTATCTTCGAAAAATAAAGCGCTTTTATTTGAAAAGATATCATAAATGAGAAAAAAGTCTTCAGAGAAATTGAAAAGAAAATTTTATAATTTGTGTTGTAGACAAAAAAAAATTTTTTTTTGTAATTATTGATTGTCTGCCAAATATTTCTCAGGCGAAACAATTGAGCATAGCACTTCATTTTAGAGATACTGGTAATAGAGCAGTTTGTATACAAAATCCGATTTTGAAATTTTTAAAAATAAAAGCCATCACTGGAAAACATTTATCAAAGGAAATAATAAGAAATCTAGAAAATGTTTCATTACAAATGCAAAACTAACGATCAAGTGTG
>KK120540.1:304145-353830 GCA_000611955.2 Stegodyphus mimosarum | reverse complement strand
TGCTGAATAAAAATGACATAAAAATGTGTGAAAATGGATTTCAAAAGTTAATCTAAGAGTGATGTATATACCTCGAAATTGATTTTCATTAAATTAGTAGCGAACTGGGTTACTAGTAGTTTGGGGATCAAATATGTTTTGGCAGGATTTATCGTCTATATCCACTTTTCCCAACTTTACCTAATTTTTTTTTTGAAAATACCTCAAAAGACATAAAACTAATTTCAAGTCAAATGAATCCGTAAAACTCTATGGGAAAGTTGAATCAATTCATTGAAAACTTAAGATATAGCTCTTCATATTATAAGGTATACCTCCCGCCTACTTAGCATGCCTTCGTGGTGTAGTGGTCAGCAACGCTCGGCGCGTATTCGAGAGGTCTGTAGTTTGATTCCCGGCTAGGGCATTGCTCATTTTTCATCTCTCCTGCTTCGAAATAACGTAATGTCTCTGCAATATATCTGCAAAGCAGTAGAAAAGAAATAGTCCAAAATAATAAGGCATGTAGATTAAATGGAATACTTTTAACAGTAAATAATACATTCACAAAATTTTAACGAAGCTCATATTTATCGCAACCTTATTTCTGGGGTATAATATTTTATTTGAAATAAGCAATTTTTAATAAAAGCATTAATATAATTGGTGATCTAAATCTAAAGTGTGTAGATAACACAAATATTCTTAATGAAAATCCGAAACGATGATAAATTGGAAAAAAAAATATAAGAGACGCGGAAAATCTATTTTGCCTTTGATGTAACAAAAATCATTCAGATTGGAGGGAAGCAATTCGGTTATGAGGTAGAAGATAAATTCATAACAAAGTTTAGGAAAAAAAACTAAGCAAACGCTTTCTTTCAATTATTAACTCCGCAATTACACCTGTTGTAGTAAAACTGAAGCACACGCTAATGCTCTGATATTGGAAAGTTGTAAATTAAATTTCTTCATTAGGTATAAAAATTAATTTGAAAAAGGGTGTTTCAAGTATATTTATTATATAGAAATCTTTTGTAATATAGCCAATATGTAGTGATTTTCATATTTTATAAATTATCATAGCTAGTTTTGCTAAGCTTAATTAAAAGATATTGGCATAAATTTGTGACAGTCATTACCAATTACATCATGTTAAGGTAAATTGTCAAAAAAGCAATTAATACAAGTAACAGAATCAAGTGAGAATTATCTAAAACTGGTTAACAGCTTCGCATAGCTCAGTAGACATAAGCGCTTATTTACGAAACATAGCTTTTGAGTTTGATATTCAGTTGAGACTAATGTGTTTCAGAATTACATGTTTATAATTGTTACATAATTACATGTTACGTAATGAGATGTTCTCTTACTCACCTTTTTTAAAAAAACCATAAGGTTAAAAGACAATAATTATGAAGATATGTTATTAAATGCTTACTATGAAATATTAAAAATCATTAACGGAAAAGAATTATTTTTTTCTTCTCGCGCAACGATTTTTAAAAATGCGTAAATTAAATTACCATATAAGAACGTATAGTTAAATATACCGTTGCTTGTATTTTCATCCGCACTTCGATAAAATGAAATTAGTTTTAAGAGATATAAATTAGAGTTTGATTAGCAGGAGAAAATAATAAATAAAGACTAGATTTAAAACAGAAAGAAATACTTATTATGCTGGTAGACTAATGAAATGTAAATTCTAATTTATAAATGAAAATTTTTTCTTCTTGCAATAATGAAAGCATATTAAAATCTTAACGTATTTGATAAAGAGCTTATTCTATTGCATTAAATTATTTATAAAGCTATTCTACGGTAAACCATATTTAATTACTATATTTCAGATAACTTTAATATTACCATATTTCAGATAACTTTAATTTTAACCTAAATTTAGAAGTACCATTAAAATATTAAGTAATGATTTCACACTTATTTTTATACCATTAAAATACACTTTGGAAAAGGTAATGCTATTTTCTTTCCAATATTTCTTTGTAGTTATGTGAAATATATCAATATGTAAGTTTCGAAAGCTTTGTTGTAGAATGTTTTACTGTATACATGTGTAAATAATAGACACAACGAACGTCAAATGTTTTTTCGTTTACTCCCATATCAAAGCTTTCTTTTCGGTTTATAAATAGTAAAAGAACTGATATTACATTATTTGTAAAAATTTGCGTCAGAAGGCTCTAATCTTATAAAATGTCAAAATTAAATTCAAATTTTTAAATTAGAAGATATTTCAGTTTGAGTTAAAATTTTTGACATAAAAAAATATTCTGTGCAATAAAAACGAAAATGGTCATTACTTAGCAGATAAAACGATTCGAGATTATTATTTCTAAAGAAGCTTTTGAAAACTAAATTCACCACAATATTTCATCCCATTAAAATGCTAATAATTTAATGTTTTTTTAAAAAATAACCTATTTTATGTCTTGCTACATAAACTGTCTTCACATATTTCTCTCCTAGACCTAATCTTTATTTCAATGTATCTAACAAAACAGCTATTTATTTGATTATTTTTCTTTAATATTATCAATAACTTAATCCCAAATTAATTTATTAGTGAAATTATTACCATCTCTCTTGCTGCTATCAGAAAGTAGGTATTCAAAATAACTTATAAGTTCAAGCCATTGATTAATTTCCATTTATAGCAGTTTCAAAAGAAAAATCGAAACGATATTTTTTGATACAACAAAATGAAGCTTAAAGAACAATATTATGCTTCTTATTAAAATATTAAAAAAAGATAGCAATTTCAAACCAGAGATGGTATTGTACGGTACATATATTGGGACATAACCTGGAATTTTCTGGTAACATATAACGCATATAAGGGATGTCCTATGCCAAGATATAATTAAATTATTTGCTTAACAAAAATGTTAGACATTCTAAGAGACATTCTAAGAGTTCTGCATTTTTTTGCATTCATTTCGATGCACTCGTAAGCTCCATTGATGTGTAAAGGGAAAACGGAAAGCGTTAAGATCTCAAGTTCAGATTACTGTAGCTGCTTGTCTCTGCAGCAAATAATATTTATCTATTATGAAAGATTTGAAATACTACATTGACAAGAAGTATTGAATTGACATTTGAAATACTACTTTGTCAACTGTTAACTGACTTTGATTTCTGTTTAATTTTTTTATAATATTTCTGCACATGCTAAGGCATTCATACGTCCCAGTTTTTATAAGACAGCAAAACAAATATTGGCTTTAGATTTTTATTCAGATAACTATAAGATCAGGAAGGTTTAATAAAACCAATTGGAGCAGATTATTTAGGACATTTTTAAGGTTTGAATGAATGTAGAGAGCTTAAGACCATAGACTAAGTTACTCATTTCATTATTTTGCTATTGTGCTGACAAGTTACAATAGCAAAATAATGAAATGAGTAACTTAGTCTATGGTTTAAATAAAGTTAAGTTTATAAAATGTATTGAAAAACAGGGTTTATGCTTATGCAAGGCACTAAAATATCAAAATATTTATCACCAAAAGCAAAAGCATCTGAAAAGTAACTAAATCTGTTATCCTTTATTATTTCATATATAAGCTAAGGTCATAAAATTTATCTTGGAAAACGTTCGACAAACATAAGCAAATATTCAAAGCAATTTATTTAAATTTATTTTGAGTAAACTGAATTTCAAATTTTATGCACCTACAGTTTATCAGTTACCGTTTTTAAAAAGTATGGCATTGGTTTCAGAATGATGATGGTCTTTTTAATGGGATTACATTTACGAACGCTTTGATTGCACGAATTTTAATTCAGTTTCTGCCTGCTCATTAAATGGAGAGTCCACTGTACTTCTTAAGTTCCGAAGTTCTCCAAAAAACAATTATTAGCATTTCCACAACAAGCCGTATGATTTCAGGAAAATGTAAATATTATACCTAAAATATTTGTTACATATTTGGGCCAGATGTTTGTGAAACTTTCAGTCAACTTTTCAGTGTAAACTTTCAGTCATATTTCTAGCAGTAACTTAAATAAAGGCTTTTTATAATATAGAGTATGAATAAGAATAAAATCATCTTTTGACAGCTCACACTTGCTTATATTTATACCTATATAATGTGATAATAGAAACACATCAGTTAGATTCCGTTAGAAACAAAAGTGTATTACTCAAGATCTTAAGTAGTTACAATTAATGAATATATTTATATGAAATTTAAATGAAATATATTTAATAAATAAAGTAAACGCACAAATTTAATAAATAAAGTATTTATATATCACACATATAATAAATGCGTATCCCACATATTCAGTAAACAAAGTAAACACACAAAACGTTAATAATAAAACGACAAAAAAATTGTAGTAAGAAAACTGAACTTGATATGACGTGAGAAAAGACTGCAAAAAAAATGTATGACAACACTTGACGCTGCATCGGGAGTTCTAAACATATGCTGCTATGCTGTTTTTAAAATTTTTGCAATTTTGCTGCTGAATTGTATGATGCTTAATAATAAAACTAAAAAACGTTAAGAGGATTTAGTGTAACTAGAAATCGTAAAAAAACCTTAATAAACCCTTTTGGACGACCGTTAAAATCTGAAACCTTTCAGATTTTTTTTTAAAATTATTTGTTTTAGTGTAGATTTAATTTACTTGAAATTTGGTTAAAAATGAAGAAATAAGAATGACCTATCTGTGTTTTTAATAAATCGAGAGATCATCAGTTACGAAAACAGTTTTCTACGTTATTTAGAATAAATACATTTATCTTTCGGGCATTGATCCTAAACATTGCTTATGGTCACAGCCAAGTAGTTTTGAGAGTAAGTCATTTTGATACCTAACAACCTTTCCTTTTGCATAATTTAACACTGTTACTGCTATTTTCTCCTCCCGATGCACGTGCGAAAGTATATTCTATGTCTACAATTGTGTTTCTATTAAAAGTATCAGTGTCATGTGACAACAGACACTGTTATTATGGCTGCAGACAGAAACACGATTTCCACAAGAATGCCCTCGTAATTGCCTCTATCAACAACTACCTCAGTCGCGAATTCCAGTAAGTGTAGCACGTTTTCATTCTCTACCTTGAATGTCACAGCTCCTTTGTATTCTTAAGAGGCACGGATTATACGGTGGCGGTTTATTTTCACATGTTCAGACGTGAAGTTCAAATAGTTGTATCTACTTGTAAGCGTTCCCAAGCCTAGAGAATGATATGATCCAGACTTGGTTGTTTTCATTGCCTCAAAGTGCTTAAGAGCTCAGATTAGTAAACTTATTGTTCTGCTTGTCTTGATATGAAAAGGACTCTCGTTAATTCAGATTTGTAATGAACAGCTAAACCGTTCGAATTTTCAAAAGTATTTTGAAAATAATTTCTTATTAAATGAGATTTTCAGGACTTCCATTTTAACGCATTAGCCGAAATTTCAAATTTCAAATAAACGAGGGATTAATGTTAAATGCTTATTTGAAATTAGGGTTAGGGTAGTCCAATACAATAGCATCGCAATGTTGATACAAAATATTCACAAAGGATATTTCAAGACCATTGAACTTAATGACTTTAAGGGGTTAAGTAACTTTAATATATCGAAATATGCAGAAAATAAAGCACATTTTAAAGCTTTATATCTGATATTCTAGATATTAAACTATTTTAAATAAGAGAAGTTAAAATAGTTTTTTTTGTCATCGATATAGAATTGCAATATGCAATTCCGCGGGAAATATTATTGATAAATAAATAATTTGTTTTAGATAATCCCCAAATCAAAAAATGAATGCATAATTAAAATAGCCTATTTAAAAAAATAAAGTTTTACTTTCTTAAAAAATAATGTTTTGCATTTTTGAGATCCCCAGATGAAATAATTTTTAACATATTATTCAAGAAAACCATTAAACTTTTCATAAGAGAAGCATAACAGTTGGTCATCTTATATTCATGTAAATTTTATGAAACTGGTTATAAGGTATTTTCCCTTCCTTTTTGCATGCCTTCGTGATGTAACGGTCCCACACGCTTCCCGTATTCGAGAGGTCCAGGTTCGAATCTCGGCGAGGGCATTGCATATTTTTCACATATTCTGCTTCAAAAAATCCTAACGACTCCTCAGAGGGGCCGGAACTAAAAGTTGGTGGATGATGATTGTTCACTACCAGAATTTAGCGATTGGGTCCTCTAATCCCAGGCGCCTTATAATTTCTCTCTCCTTTCTGCGTGCTTTCGTTGTGTAATGGTAGCACACTCGGCAAGTATTCGAGAAGTCCAGGTTCGAGTCCCGGCGAGGGCACTGGTCATCTTTAATGGCTCCTGTTTCAAAATAACCTAAGGACCCTTAGGTTATTTTGAAACAAAAACCCCGAAAGTGCTCATGAAGCCATTAGACATTAGGCGTCCCCGCCCTTCGCCCCCAGTCACTCGTCACCAGCTTGGTTGCAGGGTTTCGAGCCCCGGGTCGAACTAGCAGTGTTTAGCGATTTTTTCCTCTTGGCCGTTGGTCAGCCAGTGGCTAAAGCTTAGAAATACTTATCATCATGACCTTTGATCCAAGAGCGAGTTTCTGCATATGGTTTGTTTTAAAATACTAGTATAAAATCGATTTTTAATATGAGGATAAATTAGTATCGATTTTTAATATTAAAAGTATACATAAATTAGATGTTTTGAATTATTTAAAGATACCTAACCACTTAAAATATGCACAAAAAATCAATTTTGTTGTGATCTAATAAACACAAATCTAGAAAATTTCGGTTCAAGCTAATATACGAGAAATTGAGTTGCATAAATTTAATTACATAATAATTTACTTTATTTCTTTAACTTTCATATAAATGATTAACAATGTTGCATTTTCACAGATTATTATACCATATCATCCATCATTTTTGTTGCTTATGTATTTTATTTCGTCAAAATTAAATTGCATTAAATCCTTTTAGCCATCTAATCGGGTTTAGTTGTTCCTCATGCCTGAGTAATAATGATATCAATACGGTATTAAGTTGTATCGGGATTTGAGCTCCAAAATCACTTGTTCTTGCTCTAGATCCTTCTGTGTTTACCACATCAGAGTAACTTGTTATCAACGCCTATTGTTATCGGCTCTTTTCTTGTTCGTTTGAACTAATTAGAAATACCTTAGAAACTTTACTTTTTTGGTCTTTTAATAAGTAGAATTTGTTTAGAGATTAATACAGACAGAGTTGAAAAGACAAAATTCAATCAGTATGTCCCAATAATTGTTTGTAGATTTATTTCTTAGTTGGAATATTAATTTATTCAATAATTTCAACGAAAACTTTCAATATTGGGTCATTATACACGAAATAAAATTAGGACTTTAGGACAGTTAAACTCTAAACCTTATTCAGTATAAATATTTTGAAAATTCTGAATTCGCATTTCTAGTTTGAAACTTTTTTGTACTAAAACTATAAATTGCTTAACATATTCGGGGATTTGCAACCAAAAACAAACAATAGGTCTCCGACTCCATGCGCAATAATTGATCTCCTGTTGAAATAAATTAGCCATACTTTTTATCATTTTTGCAACCTGAAATTTATATTCGCATTATTTTAAATATTTTGACAGCGATGTTCGCTGTTACTCCTCTGTTTCAAACATTAATTTTATTACAACGACTCTTGCTAATAACATTAAGAAGTTGTATAATTTTATTTTTTCTCCCTATTTGCAGCAAAAAATCAATTTATCTTAAAAAGTCTTTCACGAAAACATTTCTTCTGAGTAAAATAGAACTCGCCTGCTTTGTTGTAATCAATAAGCCAATCAGTCGTTTAATTTTGTGAAAAATGATTTTTGATTTTTCAATACAGTAAAATGCTAATCATTTGCGGAGATGTACACTGAAGCAGTTTTATGAACTTAAACTTGAGGTTTAGATTCTTAAATTTACATTAATGTAAACAATGTAATGGTTTAAATCCATTGTCATCATGGAGGTTAGAATAAAAGGAGACAACGTCCTCCCAGTACGGTTGGCGCAGAGCTGCCGACCTTTGGTAGCCAAAGCCTATGTGTTTTGTTTACATTCAGAGTATCTTGAGACTATCGTAGTACTTCTACACACGAAATGAGGAAAAAAAAAAAAAAAAAAAAAAAAAAAAAAAAGAGTCACTGCTGAATGGGTAATAGCAGCTTGTATAGCTTAGTTGCATTTCTTCACAAATCACATCTTGGTTATCTTTCGATAACTTGCAACAGCAATTTTTATTATTATTATTTTTTTCAGATTTTAAAGCTACTGGACTGCAAAACATACATTTTAGTAAAATATTTATGTCATGTGTAAAGAAAGAAAAATACCTTAAGGTGTCTTTAAAATGTCAAAATATTGTAAAACTATAACAAACGTCAACAGTATAACTAACAATATAAGCGTGAAAACTTTTGTACTTCTTTCGATGCCCTTGATAGTGAGTTTGATATTTTTCTTTTATGTTCCGAATATTAAATTGTTTTAAATAAGATAAGTTTTTTGTCATCCACCTAGTATTGCAAGAGGCATGTTTTTAAAACTTTATCGGAGTGGCATTATAGTTGTTTGTTTTAAACTCACTTAGGCGTTTTATAATTAAAAAAGAATCACTTTGGGTTCATACATCTTGTTTTAAATAAGATAAGTTTTTTGTCATCCACCTAGTATTGCAAGAGGCATGTTTTTAAAACTTTATCGGAGTGGCATTATAGTTGTTTGTTTTAAACTCACTTAGGCGTTTTATAATTAAAAAAGAATCACTTTGGTTTCATACATCTTAACTTGAAAAATGAAATTACCTCGAAATCTTGTATTTTTTTTAAATTAATAAATATATAAACATATATAATAATAAGTCATCTTTTCCGTCATTTGTAACCATATATTTGTAAAACATTATATACATAATACCTGCCAATACGAAAGTGCTATGGGCGGTCAAGGTGATGTGAGCACATAAAAGTGCCACTTCATAATAATAGCTTATTAAGAATTTGAAAATAAGATGATTCATAGAGGTGAAAGCCTTTGTGTATTCCATCGTAAAAGATACTAGCACGAACAGTTCTCTTACTGATTCCAGACTGTTCAAAGTTTCCCACACAAGTCCTATCTTCCCGAAAATTCGAGGCTCATGCTCGGTTCTTAAAATCCCTAGGTCCCATTCATATCCAAAAATGGCTTACAGGAGCATATTACAATATTTGCTGTCAGTATCATAATTAAAAATCGCCGAAATGGGTAAAATTACTAAGAGGCTCATTCTGAGAAGAGGAGTCAACTTCCTGAGAGAGGTATTGAAGGCTCTGGGAGAAAACTGGAATTTTATCATGAATGTATCTAAAAATGTATTGTAAGTCAAAGGTTTGAAACTTTGCACCAAGTAAATGTAACTGTAAAATTATGCATAGTTAAAATATTTGTAGTTAGGCACGTAGGTCAGGTTAAGTTTTCTAAATAGGGTAATCTAGGCTGCGTAAGGGGAGAGATGACATCGTGGAGGACTTTCGAAGGAAAAATTATTTTTGAGGTACGTTAATAAAAATAAATAATGCATGTAATTTTCATTTATATTTTTATATATTTCTTTTGTAAAAACTTCTGACATACGCTAAGTTATTGTAAATTACTTTAATTAAAAACTACAGTAAATGCACAGGAATTAAAGATTTGTACATACCGAAATGAAAAATATTAAATGTATATAAGCATTTATGCATGTCCTTGTAAAAATCATGCACTTGCCTTTAACTAAATACTTAAATATTTATTATAATATTTGTAAATACATTTGGAAAAGGAATATTTATTCATTCATTAAACTCCTGGGAATGTCAAAATAGAATCGAATACGTGAAGAAATCTAGCTACTAAATATACATAAATTTGTATGATTATAAACAGGATCTAATTATACAATGATCTTAACATTTAATTGTAAACACTAAGTAAAATTCTGCAGACAAATATATTCATAAAACTATTTAAGCAAGAATTGCTCTTATTTGAAAACAGTCTATTAAAAGGTGTTGTAAAGCACAGTCTATGAGAAGCTTACTCAAGCAAGTAGTATTTAAGTAGAATTTTTAAATTGTGCATTGTTGAAATCAAGCGTAAAAAATTATGATTAAGTATTAAAAGAATAATTTCCTTACTGTTAATTATAGAGTGACTATGATCTTTGATTTAAAAGATGCCTCAGAAGCTGAAAGTCATCTCATGATTGAGAAAGTATTTCAGGAAGAAGCTCAGTTAATAGAGAAGAAATAGGTTAGGTTATTCAGTTATGGCAAAGCACACGAGGACTATCTGCCTAAGGGGAGGGATGCCTTCGTGGAGGACTTTCTAAGGGAAACTGGCTCGCATACACGTTCACACATGGAGAAAACCACGAAAACGCCCATGCAGCCAGCCCGTTCGTGGGATTCGAACCTCGGACCGAACTACCAGTGTTCAGCGTCTTTACCGCTCGGCCGCTGGTGGGCTAATAGAGAAGAAATAATGCTTTGTAGATTCATTAGGTTTCTTTTTTGAAGCTGGAGACGGGACAAGTGTGTAGTGCTCTCTCCAAGTTTCGAACCATCTTTCGGTATTTCGTTACACCACGAAAGCATGCAGGAAGGAGGGAAAAAGTACCATATGTACTCCCCCTTTTAAAGGGCGACTGGAGGATTAGAGGATCCTGTCATCAAATCCTGGTGGTAATGAATTATCGTCCTTTTAATTTGGGCACCACTTGTAGATTCATTAGAAGTTTTTAAAGTCAGAAGACGTGAAAAATGTGCAGTACCCTAGCCAGGAGACTCTAACCTACCGAATGCGCGTTCAGAGTGGTACTGCTACAACCCCAAGGCATGCTGCAAGGAGAGAGAAAATACCTTATAGCCGTATTTTAATATTAATACTACAGTGAACTTTGATTTTTATTTTTGTAATCGTTAACCTAGTAAAATCGAATTACTTTAAAATTTCATTCTAATGTAATTAGTGGAAATATTTCATTCAAATTAAAATTGGTCTGAGACAAACATGGCATCTAATACCGTTCGTAATGAAATATTGTTTAAAAAACGTACTCTCTCACAAACGTAGGACTCAGAAATACTATAAAAAAGAAAATATGTACATTTATACTTATATTTACGACGTACATTTATATATTATTATTGCAAAATTTTTAATCCGGTTTTGTCAAAAACATATTGCTCTTAATGGCAATTCACTGAATGTTCTTTTTGGTCACCAAGAGGGGTGCATCACTGCTTCAAGGCAAAGTATAGGGAAAGCTAATTCCTAATTCGGGTCTCTCTTCCATTTCCTATCTCCATAATTCATACACTTCAGTAAGTGTCATAAATGTTTCAGAGTCAAGAATTCAAAAATATGTTACACTTTGTTATTTAGCTCAGTCAAGGCTATAAAACCATACTTCACCGTGATTTTTTTGCTTGTGTAATGTTATAGTGGACTCCAAAGCAAAATTAAATAAACAAGAAAAAGCAAAAACGAGTCATTGGTCAGTAAGATTAATATTTTTGTATATCTAGCGTTAAAAACATAACCTAAAAAGCAGAATTTTAGAGCTCTGCTTTTTTAGGTTGCATTTATAACATTAAGATAGGAATATGTTTGAAGATTTCCTGCATGTATTTTGAAAACCGTGAAATTCTCAGTTTATTATTTTCTAGAGGGCTTTTCTGTTGTTCTTCAGCACTATATAAAACCATTTAGTTTTTTTTAATTTAATTCGGAAAATTTAAGAAAGCGGGAATTTCTTTTTCTTCCTCTTTCTTTTCTTTTTTTTTTTTTATTATTTTCGGGTTGTTGATCTTTTTGCAGTTTTCACTTTTTCTTTTTTCTCCTAGTCGTTTTGTTGAAGGTTGTTTATTTTCTACACACAAAAGTATTCTTCAATTCTCTATATTTATATTAATCCGGTGCATAATTGCTTCTAGCAGAGCTTAAATTGCTCTGGTACTTCACAGTTTCTGAGACAAATTGTCATTCTTGTCGGAGCCCTAAATAAAAGGACATCGGCACTTTTTTGTGTAATTCAACTGCAATTTCAGGAGAAAATTCTTTTGATCTCGAAATTATTATATTTTGAAATTCTAGAATACTTTAGTATCGGTCCTAACTTCTGAATTCTCTGGGAAATAAACAATTTTAACGGTAGTTCAGACCTTTAAGGAAAGAAGAACTTCCATCCACATGCCAGAGATTTGTTCTACAAGAAGTTACGACAGCGCGTAAATTTTCCCGAATGTATGTTATAGAAGTGATCACTCTGATTGCACACGTCTAGTGCTAACATTTTTCAATGGAAAAGAGAACATGCAGACTTTTTGGAACGATGTAATGGAACAGGGGAGAAAAACTGTCACTTGTGTAGAACTTTCTGTTTATTCTCAGCTTGCAGATCTATTCTCGTCTTCGAAAAATTTTGTTTCTTTCGGCACATTCTGCTTGACAGATAGAGTTATATCGACAGGGGACTGTGGTCAAAATGTAGTGGCCTCTTCACTCTTTCTTATCATATCTGTGTCATTAAAATTATCATTAAAATTTCCATTAAAATCTCCATTGAAATTTTCTTCCACATTCTTACACTGTTTCTAGCATTTTCCGTATTCTCACCAATAAGGCTTAAAGTGTCTTACCTTTTTTCATTGGTACGCTAAGGAAATAATTCTTTGTTTCTATCTTTTATTGAAATGGTATATTATAAAGTATATTCAGGTCTTAAATTCAGTCGGAACCTGGTTGAGCTATTTTTTAGTTTTTAGTGCACCCCAAAGAAAACGAAATCAGGCACATTTTTTATTATTAAACTATTTATCATAAACCGAATAATTTATTTAATTTTTATTTACAGCTTTACATTTTATTGATTTTAATTATACTTGTTTTAATTATTAATTAATTAATTATTTTAATAGTTATTTTATTATTTATTTTTGTTTCTATTTCCAGACGGCCTCCCATAGGATCCTAGCACCTCTAATTTTAGAAATAAAGGCCTGGTTTCTAGTAAATTTCAGAAAGTGCATTTTAAGAATATTTTCTTATTCTACGAAAGAAATCAAACCCCAAAGACATATCGGAATTTATATGAACAAAGGATTCAATGAAGAGAAAAGAAAGAGGCATTTAAGTTATTTTAAACAAGGAGCTGCAACAGAAAAGTGCAGCCGAAGTTCAGATACCTACTAAAACAATAACTACTACAGCTAGATTGGAAAAATAGAAAACAAATGTTTTTAGGGAACAAGAAATATTAAGCCGAAAGTTAAAACCTAAAATTAGAACTTTTATTATAGTAAGCACATCTTATTTATTGAAGTAAAGTGTAATAAACTACAGTTCATAGCAAAACAAACTCATTATAGTCTAATGATCCGTGCACTCGGAATATATATCTCTTAATACACAGTCATTCTGAAACTGCGAAAGAGAACGAAATATTATGCTTTTCTAAGAGAAACAAGAACAAACAAGAAAGACAAGAAAAACTACTTCTAAACTATCAAAAATAACCTTTTCTTTGCGACAGAACAAAGCACTCTATCAGAATAGGACTTTTCAACTTCAAGTATCCAATTTCCTCTAATAAGAAGTTTCAAGAAATTGCCAAAAGGGTGAAGTTTCCTTTACAGCATCCGAACACCTTCCCCTCTGCATTCCCTAAGGCTAACCTGAGAAAACAGGTAGACTTTCATATCAAGAAGATAAAAATAGAGTTTTAAAACTGAGTTTAACTTCAGAAAGCTTTAAAAGGATGGTTATACAGGAAGATAACTTCCTTTTTATCGCTGACATAAATCGAGTTATCTTTGAGAGAAAATAATAACTACTTTGAGTAATTTTGAGAGAAAGTGCATATTAGAGAAATATATGTTTATTTAGAAACAAGTACATATTAAGCGTTAAAAGTTTACAATGAAGCATTTTTGTTTTAGCTCGCGTGATCAGGTTTTCTTAGCCTGAATATAATTACCTTTACGATTCCTTTTCAAATATATAATCAATTATACAAAGGAATAATTTATAAACTTATTTTAAATAAGCGTGATTTTTATCTCAAAAAAGCAGACGTACCGAAGTGCATATGGTATTCCCAGGTAAATAAAAAGTTATTAGGTCAAATGACTAGTATCATATCAATTTAATTTAGGAAACAATACTATACAGCCGAATAGATAAGAATATCATATTGATTAAAAATTAAACGAGAGCAAATATCAGTTTTAATAATTTAAAATTCTTTCACTGCTATTATTATGGGACAGAGTGAGTACTTTCATCCGAAAGTGTCAATAAGTCAATAGTTTATTTTAAAAAAATATTTGTTTTTCGTGATTGCAATTTTTCTACAGTTAACTTACTTCTAAGGCCGACCAGCGGCCGAACGTTAAATTCCCTGAGCACTGGTAGCTCGATCGGTTTTCGAATCCAGGTGAATAGGCTTTTCTTGGTTTTCCACTTGCGTAGCATGCATATGAGCCAGTTTCCTTAGTGCTGCATACAGGCGTCATTCCGCTTGAGATAGCTCTCGTAGCCTCGTTTGCCATAATCAAATATTTTTTTCCTGGAAGAATGCATCCACCAGCTGTCGAGTGCCGCTGAATACTGATATTTTCATTTTCGGTTTAAATACGGGCGAACTACTTGTTTTCTTTCTTTCTTTAATTATAACAGAGCATCATTAATATACTGATTAAGTGGAGATCATAGTTATCTGTTTTAATAAAACGATGGATTAAACGAAACAATCTGAAAGCTTGGTAAGTCAGCTCAGCCTTGAAGTGTTTGTTGGAAAATGTCTTAGTGTGGATTACCTTATTATATTGCAAAATAAGTGTTTCTTGTACGTTTATACGCATAGAAATTTTAATCACCAGGAATAGAAACATATAACCTCTCTAAATATTCTTTTTCAAAGGTCTACAAAAATTTAAGAGAAATTTGGAAAATACTTTTGCAGTTCGCTATTAAAATTAACTTGTCTGGAAAAACTGACGATCTTTCTTTTGGTTCCAGATAGTAAAAGTTTTCCATTTTGTGAATAAGTAATTGTGAAAATCTTGCGTTTCACTGCCATCTGATTCATGATTTACATTTTCATTTGTTGAGAAGTTTTTCAGAAATTAGCAAGATTTAATATTTTGAGTAGTTTCTTCAAAATTGAAAATTATTGATCTCAAGCTCTACGTTTTTAAATTCCGTAATATTAGCTGCCTTTTGTTACCCTTCAACATCAGAGATCGGCACCCCAACTTTCAAAATATTTAGAAATCTTTTCTTGCAAATACTGAGCTTTTCATTCGTAAGAGAGCTTTATTGTTCATGCTTAGTTACGCTGCATTCGACAGATTGCATTGTTTTACAGGTTGTCTTAATCAGCAAAGTTCAAAGTCCGCATTAATGAGGACTTATTAGATTGCATTTTTGTTCATTTGAATGAAAAGCATTTTATATTAAAGAACTATGTAGCGTTTTTCAACTTCGGTTTATCCAATATTGAACTGACAATGACAATCGGTGGGGAACCGAAATCAAAGGAAAAAAAAAGTTAATTTACCAAAACTTAGATTAAACTTTTTTATGTTACTGAGACATAATTTTTTGAATAAAAAGAAAAAATAACAAAATTTATTTATTACTTATGCTTATACTAACCTCATTAATTTGGTATTAATTTGTTCGCTTGAAACATTCTTTCAATTCAGAGACTGCTCTGCAAAGTTTAAGATAATGTAATTGTTTTTGTTTAATCTCTTAGTTAGTTTAATCTCAAATTTCGACTTCTGAATTATAAAATATGATTCCTAATGGCATGCAGCTTAGTTACTCCTCGCATGGAAATTTATGGTGACTGTCAGTCTCTCTTTTACTGGCACGTACCTATTATGCCTCCTGGACAACATTATTGGAACCTAAACGACAAAGTGCACATTAGGGTTTCAATGCCTAACAGGAAAGTACTTGACTTTCGGAGAGAAAAGAATTTAGTATTTTTTGGCTTCATTCTTATAACATCTATTGCTTAGTTCTCAAGTTTTTTTTAACTTAAATTTCAAGCAAAGTACTTTTTTCATTCAAGAAAATATTTGTTAATTGATTTACATTTTACGGATGTTTCCGGTTGCCTTTCTTTTAAAAAATGATAAAAACATTTGCGGAAGAAGATAGAATAAACTTCTGACTGCCAAATTATTAATATTTGCATATACGCTACATATTTGTATTCTGTTTTACATTCAAAATTACATTTTACATTAAACTTAAAAACTATTATGATGCAGTGCTTTAGTTTTCGTTTTAAAAACACGTGTCAATAATTTCCCAGTATATTGATTTGTTAGGCATTAGTGACGCCTCTTTAAAAAAACTCTTACATGAACTGATACAAAAGTTCTCATTAAATTTTCTTCCATCTAATTAAAAAAAGGGCAAAAATGAAATGAATTTCAACGCCTCATTTAATAAAATTGCTTCTAATCGCTATCGATAATTCATTATCATTCACTTATCATCACTCTACATGCTGCGTTTAATATTACGAATTGATATCCTCGTTGCGAGCATAATGACCCTATTTAATTATATGTAAGAAATCGATTAAAAGATCTTAGGGCTTCAAAAATTAAAGAAAATCTTCACCATCTAATATGCTTCCCTGTTGAGCTTTGTGTAAGATGCCATTTGAGGAGACGATAAAAATTAAGGTCACACATTAAGCTCCATTATTGACACTCGACTAAAATAAAACTTCATTTACCAATTTTACTTTAAACTTCATTTCATTTACATATGCTACATCCTTTTCTTATCATGTGGTACAGGCATTTAAAGAACAATACATATTCATTATGAAATTGGGTTCCTGACTCTAACTGAAATAAGTTAAGATATAAAAAAAAGAATTAAAATAGTGCGCTCTAAAAGATCTCAGTTTAGTTTTTAATACTTCAAAGAGTTTGCCGTTAAAGTATCAAAAATTAAAAATATTTAAACTGTTAAAAATATGAAATTTGTAAGATTAAAAACAAAGTGCCATCTCGTCGTGGTATTTCAGTTTAACATCTGAAAATGCTTTAAGCAAAGCAGTTACGATAGGCCTACTTAAAACATAAAATATTAAATTTAAAATAGCATAGTCGAATGGTACGAAACAAATCTTAAATTAGTAAAGCATGAAAATTTGATAACTTATTTAATGAAGAAAACAGTTATTCAGAGTGTAGGTATAAATTTATCTCACCGAATTTGCTTTCACATAAGATTACAATAAATATTTTTCAATTCAGATTACAATAACTATTTCTTTCTAGATCGAATATTTTATTTCACCAGCACTCAAAGTCTGCAAATTGTAAGTGCTAAACACCTTGAAAAGGTATGTTTCGAGGTGAAGGCTAGGATTCACTAACAAAGATTTTTTATAGTGTGAAGAAATTTAAAATTTTCAAAGAATTTTGAAACTCTTTTGAAAGGAAGATGATATTTAGTTTACACAGGAGCTATCGGAAAAGAAATCTACTTAATTCCCCGTATTTCAGTAAAATATTTAGTTTCCCGTACTTCAGTTAAATATCCCATTTTAATTTTATGAATCACCTTAGTTTAATTCCCGTGCTTTCTGTTTTTATAACGTATACAGTCTCCCCATGCACCAGAGATGTACAACACGGCGCTTACAAAAGTAAATTAAAGTAAAAAATTAAATGTTGCATTCATAAATAAAACGAGCAACAGCCAGATAAGCTCACCTGCCAAGTCACGCCGGACATTTACAACTCGTTCTGCAAGCATAATCTAGGGCCATCAAAGGTAGGGCATGAGAAAATCATATTGTTCCACATTTTGAGGTACTTTTTTGGAACATTAACATAAATTGTTTGATCTTAGATTAAAAGAAACAGCTAACTTGCAAATTTACCATGACCAGATAAAAATTGAGAAACTTCAAAAATTAATACAGATGAAAGACTCGAAATGCAGTCTATGGTAAATAGAAGGAAAGAACTTTTTGGTGACCTCAGCATTACAAGATCAAATATATTCCTCATTCCACTTAGATAAAAGCTTCTTATAATGGAAGAACTTCCAGTAGCTCTTTGGAATGTTAATATTGATATATTTGAGTAAATTTAAGGCACCTTTATCTAAGAAATCAGCTCTTTCATTTTCATAGAGTCCGTGAAGCAAAACGGGTATCGATTCACCTATTTCTAAGCGAACTGACAGTTAATAGGGTTTTAATTACTAATTTGTCGCTGCTGGTAATACTGTTCAAAAGGTGAAGAAAAGAAAGAGAATCAGAACAAATAAGGTATCTTGAGGATGCTGTCTCATTATCCTTGATCCATTTGGCGGCAGACAAATACACCGAAATTCTGCTGAAAAACTGTGCATTCATTTCGTATGCGGTGTTTAAAATAACAAACCTCAGAATGGCCTTCAAGAAGAACAAATGCAGGGCCAACCTCGTTATTCATCTTGTTGCCATCAGTAAAGAAAAACCATACGGAAACTCATTTTAGTAGTTTCTTTATAATCGCAGAAATTTATGGGTTCTAAAGTAGCTAGATGAAGAAGATCAGGTAAGGGGATATTTCCATTTTTGAAGTCATCCAAAGTATCACTTGACCATGCATCGAAAATATTATTCTTATATTCAGTTTCGAAACCAATAGGTGGAACTCCCGCAAGAATAAAAGAGCCTCATAGTTTAAGGTTCTTAATACAAAAAATTCTCCGTTGAATCTTTTTCAGATTTCTTTTGGTAACCTTCTTTGCAAGAACATGTCCCCAAGCACGAAGCCAAGTCCCAAGCCGTACGAAATGAAAGGTACAATACACTGCTTATACATCAATTTCTTGGCATCATAGCTTACGCCAATTTTGGAGATTAGGTGAAAACCATTAACAGTTCTTTCACATTTGGCAGAAAAGACATTAATGTGCTTTTTTGCTTTTTCCATCTTAAATTTTGGTCAAGAATGACACCAGATACTTAATACTTTCTGCAAATTTCAACGGAGAATCATCGAGTACCAAAGAAGCAAAACAATGATAACTTTACTTACTGAAGGACTGAACATGAGTGTATGAGATATCGCCCAACTGGAGAAAAATTCTAGCACTTTTTTGCTGTCAAAAGAATATTATTCAAAGTCTTTCCTTGGAAAATTGAAAGTAAGTGGTCTGCAAATGCAATTTAAACAACTGTCGAGAAGACTTAAAAGATCATTTATTATTATGTTTCAAAGAATTGGTACGAATTGGTACGAGCTTTGAGGACAGCTTTTTTACCAGATAATAAACCTTTGCTTCAAACCCAAGCTGAAGCTCAACGGTCGTTTCGTTCAAGAAGATTTTAAGCAAGTTATAGATATTGTGTGGTATACCAGCATCTTTTGGAATTTTTAGTATAAATGGCCACCAAGCATTATCAAAAGCACCTTTGAAATCTTGAGAAATAACAGCTGTTGTATTTTTATACTGCAAGATATTATAAAGATGAATAAGGGCACCTTCAGCAAACTTCCGAGGAGTAAACCAGAAATGAGAATCATTATAAAAACATTTCTGTCTCAAATACCGATTTATTATGTTAATGAAGAGAGTTTCAAGACTTTTCTGAAAGTAAGTAGAAGACTAATACTTCTAATATTATCAAGATAATCTGGTGTGCAAAAATTAAAGACGAGACGGTTTTTTCAATAGAACTTTGTACAAAAGCTTTCCAAATTAACACATTTAATACCGTAAGATCCCCAATACGTAAGGACATGAGTAATGTAAGCAACACTTACTAAAAGAGAAATCAGAGGGATAGAAAGAAGCTTTATTGAAAAAGTAGCATGGAGCGCAATGCGACTGAAGGCCGAAACATCCCTGTGATGGGTGTCCAGCAAGAAACATCCGGTCTTTAATAGGGGATATGATCTCCCCTGACTGCTAGGCAGGTTTCACATCATTTGTGCATGCTGGATATGTGGTTGTTAATGAGCTGTTGCAACACTGCTGCTCGTTCCTCTTTTAGCACCAATCGCAGTTTCGGATTCGTTACTGGCGATAAGTTACGTGCTGCCACGGGTCTCCCTAGTAAGTTCCGTACATGCTTGACCAGATTTAGATCCAGAGACCTTGCCGACCAATCCATATGTTCAATATCTTCACTCTCCAACAGCTCTTCGACAGTAACTGTGCGATGAGGTGGAGCGTTGTCGTCCATGAAGAGGAACTGAGGAGCCATAGCCCTTGTGAAAAGACGCGTGTAAGGAAGAAGAACCTCATTACAATAGCAGTCCCAGGTGACGAACCTCCTCGGGAGATATGAAGGTCGACCCGGCTACCAAGCATTATGTCTGCTCGAACGAGAACTTCGCGACCTCCAAAACAGTCCCTTTTGATGATGTTGAAGGGGTTATTGCGTGTTCCCCGCTCTGTCCAGATGTGTATGTGTCTAGAATCGCAACTCAGACTAAATCTGCTCTCATCTGTAAAGAGTACTCGTCCCCATTCATTGTCTCTCCAATTCCGGTGTTCCCGGCACCACAGAAAACGCCTTCTCCGATGGGCAAGCGTTAGAGTTACACACCGTACAGGGAGTCGTGCAAACAGACCACCACTGTGCAGTCTTCTGGCCACGGTAAAACGCGATATCAGTCGTGCGTCTAGCGATTTCTCCCGCTGTCTGCCGCCTGTTTCTTCTGGCCTGTAAGCCAATATACCGGTCATCTGCGGGTGTGGTTCCTCGTGGACGACCACTACTAAACCCCCGGATAGCTGTTCCTGTAGTTTGAAATTGTCTCCAAAGTCGTGAAACGATGCTGTGAGCAATTCCGAACTCTGCAGGCACATTTGTCACACTGCGGCTTTCCTCCAACTTCCCAATGATTCGACCTTGGGTAAAAGTATCCAGATGTCGTCTAACAGATTGATTATTCGCCATTTCTCGCCAAACTAATTTACTATGTACATACTAAATTAGTTTTAACATTTAATCTCTAACAGAAAGACAAAAAATAAAGTGAATGAAAGATGAATAAAAAATAGCTGTTACTTGAATCAACGAAGAGTTCTATAAAAACGCAATGTCAATTATACAGTTATAAATATAATCATAAACATTATTCAGAATTTAATTCGTTTTGCAGTTCATAGCAATTCAGAATCATCAAACTGAAAAAATAGATTTAATGAGCTTGCATTTATTTACTTGCACTTATTCCCAACTGGGAACATTTAAACAATTACTTAAATTTATTACTAGCCCAAAGAGGCAATTTACGCAGAGGGGCTATCAATTTCGTTTTGGCATTTTGTGTCGTCCACGATAAAACAGCGTGTCGCTTTTTAAATTGTTGGCACAAAATATTAGAGAAAAATATTAAAGAGAATATATATTAATTTTTAAAGAATTTAAATAATGAAAAATCTGCATGAATTTTATGCATTTTTTTCTCGTATTATGAAAAAACAATGATATCTAGAGACATCAAGATTTGGATAGCGTAGTTCACCACCGGATATGGGCATCTGAAAGCCCAGATTTGGAATTTGGAGTATATTTTATTATCTATTTCATAGTTTGTAAAACTTTAACGAATTTTTGATTAACAAGCTCAACGATTTCAAAGGGAGCAATGGAAACCCTGTACGAAAAAAACATTTTTATCTCCAGTGCACGAGAGATTGTATCAGAAACTTCAAAGATATGCCCTTTTTAAATATTTTGTGATATTGCTATTGAACTGAATTTTATGGTTTAAGTGCGAAGATCGTGATATATAATAAATAAATGTAACACACAAAACGTTAAAAAAACACCCCTATTGAGCGTAATACAAAATTTGAAAATTTTCAGATTTTTTTTATTTATATATTTTTTCAAATAATAACTTGCTTACTCCAATCACTTCAAGATTATAACGAATTTTTATGATAATTTCTTTTCGGATAAAAAATTTTCATATGTTACTTTTTGCATAAACCAGCGTATTTGGGAAATTTCTGATTTTTTTGAATTGCTTAAGAAAGAAATCAAAAGAATTAAACGCAATTAAAACCGAAATAATTATTTGGGGAGTTATTTAATGACCTTATAAAAATTAGATTCTATTTATGATAAGTAGCACAAATAAATTCGTTAATAAATATTCTCCAGATGTAGTTTAAACATCAGACAGCATTTGTGAACTCGATGCCGGTAGTAACAAATTGCTGCCTGCTCAATCTTTGTAAAATGTTATCCTCAAGATAATCATACTTTTTTCAAAGCAGATGGAAATGGAGTAAATAAATTCTGAATATAATCCAATTCGGAGATTAACCTATAAAAATTCCCTTGATAAATTGTGTCTTATTTGTATGCAATTAAAAATCAAATCTATTATTTTTAAAAATCATTTTGTAGAAGGCATGCCTGTAAATTATAATGATATATGGAAGAGAAGCATAACATTTTAAAATAAATTAGGAAAAATTCCTTTTAGATTTTTTTGGTTTTATAGCAAATCTCTACACACTTCGAAATAGACTATTTTTCAAGTGGGCGGGAGAAATATTATGTTAAACATGACAGAATGTAATGGATAGTAACTTGAATATGCACAAAGTTTTGGCTACCTGAGTTTCTGTGCTTTCTTTGCAATTCGTGGAGCTAAATCCTTATATACTTACCGCTGAAAAGGCATGAAGATTCTTATGCTAGAAGAATGAAGAGGAAACCAATACTGAGTATCTTTTGTATTGAGAATGAGAACTTCCTTACATCATAACATAGCGACACTTACTAAGCAATATTCTTGTGACTAACTTGGTAAGCAATTGGGGGGGGGGAATTAAAAGTTTCAAGTAATGGTTGGTTTAATTCTGAGTAGTTAGCTACAGGACTGATATACTCAAGAACATGTTTGTAAATCATGAAATTGCGAATGATGAGAAATCAAGAAAGAAAATGAAATCAACCAAAATTAGACAGAAATGTTATCAGTTTAAAAATAAATTTGGGAAAAGTGCTAAATATGGGTTTCCAGTTATATGCTTTTACTTTACATGTTTCCAAATAAAGTTTATAGTTGCTGTCAGAGCTGTTTATGATTCAGTGATTCAATAATGCAAAACAAAAGGTATGCGCTTCTATTTCAGGATAAAATTCACTTTTTCTTTTCCGCAAGTACGATAAAGGTTAGAAATAAAGCTTTGCACGTTATTTCAAATTGGTTGCTCTAAGTAAGTGAATAAAAACTATGACACTCACGTTTTAAAAATTTTCAAACTTCGAAATATTATATTATTGTTTAGATTCATGTTGATTTTTTGTTATTTACATTGTTCATCCATTGTTCTTTGTCGTGACTCAGATTTTTGTGTTCATAGTGTTGTCTCAACTATTTTGTGTTCCGATATTTAGCTCTACTATAATAGTATAGAAATAATCAAAAAGGTTGGCTTTTAAAAATCAAAAGGAATTAGTACTACAAAGAAAAATCAGTTAACATGCCCAACGCTTTTAAACAGCATTCATACCATGTTTAATAATTCATACCAGCATGTAAAACCTGAAGAACTGGCCCGTTTTTATCTAGAGTTTTGCCCTAGAATACTCGGAATACAGAAATATCATATGAAATATCTTGGGGGTGTTGAAACATGGAGAAAAATAACAAGTAGAAATAGAAACAAAATAGAAGATGAGATTTTTTTAAGAACTGGTTGCATTAAATTTTGTGATACAGATGAATTCTAGTCAAAGATAGAGAAAGAAGCGTTATCCACATCATGGTGTATGATTTTCTCAGAAGATTATGATTCAGAATGTATATTTATATTTTAAATCAGGTACGTGATAAGTTCTTGCAGTTGCTTTTGAAGCCAGTTTTCGGTTTTGATGCAATATTGGTGACAATAACACATGTAAAGAACGTACCACCTGTGTGTGGTGGGATTAGATCAGGGAAATGAGCTGAGTAATCCATTCGAATGATATCTTAACTTTCGAACAGCGTATCAACAATAATTTTTTATGGTTCTTAAAAATAGACATCATTCCTGTGGCGCCTTTGAATAGAATCAGATAGGGTAGGCTTATTTCATTACAGTAAGGTGCACAAGTTACAACACTGGCTCGCTCACAGTATTTGCAATAATTTAAATTAGGAATTCCTAGAAGATGAGTCCCATCGATCTTTTACAGTGCGAACATCATTGTAGCTGACGTCCACTTATGAAGCTTAATCTACTGCTATCAGTAAAATATACCTATTTCCCGGCCTACAAGGCGCACCAGCTCCTAAGCAGCGCTATTATTTGTCAGGTTAAGAATATACGAAACATGCTGATCAGACAGATAAGGATCTTGTTTCAATTCTAACAATTTATGCGACGAAAACGGAAATGTTACATTAAACAATTAGCAAATTTATCGGCGTTTATTCATCTTAATATTCTACGATGAATTGAATCCTAGACATTCGTTAATACTGCTGTTAAAATCATATACGCAGTAATTTTGACTTTTGTTGTCACTGTCATTGAATTTGTCACTTTCCTCGTCCCACTGAAATCAGCACGCAACAAAAACTCTCTTATGAGGGCCTTTTGACGATTTTCCTTCCTGATACAGAGATGTGACGTTCGTTAGTGTAGTGCCTGAATTAGAGATGGGAGAACACGTAACTTAAATAAACTTCACAGGAATCTACTAATGTTCTAGTTAGCATCTGTACCTAGGTAGCATCGGCACCGGTGTTATCTAGGTAACATCGGCAACTCTAGTTGTATTAAGTTGCAGGAAGGGTGGTGTAAGAACACGAACCCGGCTCTTACTGCCAGAAAGAACAGCTTATGCTGTGCCAGAAGGCAGTGGCTTCGGTCATCTGAGTAGGTAGCATGAATTTCCACGAATACGGAGTTATAGTCTTTTTTTGCATTCTCCCGAAGTCATCGTGCATGGAGACGAGCGTCCTGTGGACCGATTCAGTAATAGAAGCTTTGAGAGAGTCCGTTTAGTATAAATTCGAATGCCGGGCGTTAGCAAAAACGAATGTGTTGTATCCTCTCTTCGAGGTGATTTCGTGACAAGGTTCTACCTGCTGCCTAATATGAAGGCGTCTTTAGTCACAACGCGGGCAACCCTAGTTGTATTAAGTTGCAGGAAGGGTTTATACATTTGATTGATTATCATAGTAAGCTCACGTTAAACCCCCCGAAAAAAATAATAATACTACACCTATTGTTTTAGACATATCTAAGCATCTTGCAAAATAAGCAAGTGAGATGTCAAGTTTCGATAAATTGAACGGAGTTAATAATTTATTTCGTAACATGGCATTAAAATAATTTTAAAGAAGTAATTATTTCCAAGAAATCTTGTGCTTGATATGAAATTTTGTGCAAATTGTGAATGAAGGATTCCGTATCAGAAGTTTTATTATTATATGGTTTAGTTTTCTTAGGATATGGTATTTTTCAAATAAAACTGCCACAACGTTGTCAGCTAAAATCCTTCAATACTCCCTATAATAAAATTACACTAATTTTTAATTTAAGGATGAAACTTTCGTTCCGTTAACAAAGTTAACGCTTGGATCTTCTGCTATATATAGTTAAATTCGGGGATTTAATGAGCTACTTCTTCCGAAATAATTATAGCAACTTTTTTAATACCAGGAAGAGAAAACTGTAGGGACTAGAACAACTTTCTATGAATTTATTCATTCATATTTACATTTAATTCATTTAGATTTTCAACTTGATTATCTTTATAATATAATGAAGACTGAAATATCTGAGATCTGATTTCAAAGTAATTAATTTCGTTTGTATTATAAGGCGTTTTCTCCCTCTCTTCTGCATGCTTTAACACACTCCAGGCGTATTCGAGAGGTCCAGGGTTCGAGTCTCAGCGAGGGCATTGCACATTATTCTTCAGTTTTCGGACATCGAAAAAAAAATCTAATGACTTTATCAACTACAGGAAATCCTAGGTTAACAGCGCAACAGACCAGAAAACAAAGGTATGAAAGGCAGAGGAAGAAGAATTTCCTGTCTTCTTTTCTAATCTTACAGGAAAATCTTTTTATACAGGTCAAAATAGGTAACTTACTTCGCTTTATCTTTATTAGCGAATATTGGCATTTCTTTGTCATTTTATGTCAACTCAAATAAAAGACGAATTGTCGAAATATCACTAGAACTATTTTTTTATGTGTTATGACTACTATTTGTGGAAAAGAGCTAAAAAATGACTCATTTTGATGAAAGTGGAGCGAAATTTTCAGTTGGACGAATGTTATGGTCTATTTTCCGCCCGATGTACATTTTTTTAATTTCGAGAAGACAGCACAATGATTTTGGAAACCCTCAATGAATTGCCTTTAAAAAAACTGAAAGAATACTCGTATATTTTTTCCAAGCTTAGCTGAAGCTTTTTTCTTGTGCACTTAAATATTTTTCTCCCATTCATTCTTTAGTGTTTTCTTCTTAAGCATTTTCGTTTGGAAAGAGAAAAACTACTTAAAATAAAAGAATCTCAGTCAGAAAAAAAATTCTGATACCATAATTTAAAATGTCTAATAACATTGTTTCACTGCAAAATCTGATGTTTTAAAAAATCTGCATAAACTAGACATTGTCTTTAAAGAATTTTCACATTTTTACTTACAGCCTTTTGTAGTGTACATAACTAACAAAGTCAGCTAGCATAAATGAATATCTGTGGTTCGATTCTCAGCGACAGTGTTGTTAATTATTCATGACTGTGGGAAGCCTAAAATTCTGTACAAGAAGCGTCTAATTTGAAATTTGGTGGACGATACTTTGTCACCATCTGGATTTGGTCCACTGGGTTTTTTGCCTCTCAGAACGTTTCTTTTATCTTATAAAGAATTATGCCGCCCAGACGCGAAAGAAGTTAGTGACTTTGACTGCTGTACCGAAAAGCTAAGTTTCGAATCCCGGAGAAGGCATGGATTAAGTTGTCTGTCCCTTCATAGGAGGCAGTGATGAACCACCTATTAGTTATCTCCATAATTAAGTTGTAGAGATATTAAGTTATTTCGAAGCAGGAGACATGGAAAATGAGCAATGTTGTAGCCGGGACTTGAACCTCGGACCTCTCGAAATACGCAAGAAGCGTGCTGGCCATTACACCACGAAGGCATGCTAAGAAGGCGGGAGTGCCACCGCTTCCATCCTTAGTAGTGACGGACAACTACGATGGCTAATTCCTGCCATTACGGGTACAAAAAATAAAAATAAAGAATTATTACATTTCACATGCGTGCTCTTGTAGCGTCAGTAATTAGCACGCAGGTATTAACTAGTAGATCTATGATTTGAATCCTGGTGAGACAAAATTGGTTTTAACATTTCCTGCATCGAAATATTTAGCAGTGTTTACGCTTATACATCGAAATTGGCCTTAAAAACTGCTTCATGCATTCGTTTTTGAGAAATAAGCTATTTTTAGGTGAAAATTTCAAAATTCCTGCAACTGAAATAAAAGTTTTCCTCGTAGGCTAATTTCAAATCTATTATTTTAGTATAATTAATTACACCAAACCCTTAAAACACAAAACCATATAAATAAAGACTATAAAGTTTTAATAATTTAGGTGAAAACTTTAGTTTCATAAAGCTAAGAAGTAATAATTAATTTTATGCTCTTAAAGAGCTAAAATATCAGAAATTGTCATCGATCAACATAAGTTTAAAGAACTTTCACTTTCTAATGTGAATTCATTTGCTTTTGTTCTGCAAACGTGAAGGGGATAAATGACAGATATGAATATTACTTCAAAACGTACGACAGGAATACCATCAGGGAAATTTCTGTGTTAATTTAAAGGCCGCGGTATAATTGATATTCTTAGCGAAGATATTTTACCGATTTTATTTTTCAATGGGAATTGAATATTAATGCAAGAAATAACATCGTTATTACCTTTATATAAGGTATTGCGCTGGGAAGAAAAAAAGGTGCCTAAAAAAATTTTAGTGGCAGCAATAGAGACTTGTTCAGTTTTGTTTCAAACTAGGCCTCATTAAATTATTTGTTAAAAATATGAATAAAAAAGGTGTGAATTCTAACAGAACTCTGTAACATAAATGTGTTTAGTTTCATGGTTCCTTAAAATTGATACCAATAATTAACTAAATATAGAATGTAAATTCTACAGGGTAAGTCTTTAAGAAAATACTCAAACAATTAAGGAAGAAAAATGTTTTTAAATATAGACCAGGTATTTTAAGAAACTCGAAATAAAAAAATATAAAGATAACATGTAAAAAAATAATTTTAATAATTTTATTTTATTTCTAAATTTAAGCAGATTACATATATTAAAAATCCGTAACCTGTCTTTGAATACGTTTAAGGTTTATTAAATGTAATATTTTGCCTACGTAAACTGAGACATGAGTTGCTATGTTTATTTTCATTCTATTTTCTAGCCTTGATTATCCGTCCAATAAGTACTTAAAATTTATTGGACTAAAGGTCCTGACATTTAACTTTTAATCTTATTTTTAATTATAGAATCTGTTTATCATTATATGTACTGCAATAAGAAAGGTTAAAGACTTACCAGTTGTATTTAGAAGTATGATAAAACTCTCTGCGCATCAGCTCAAGTAAAATAACTGCTGAAGGAATCTCTTAGGGTTCATTGAAACACAAATTTCAATAGTTAGTGCTCCATTCTTCACTGTGCAGCAACATAAAAAAGCAATATTCATAGATCTAATTAATAACTCTCTCTAAGAACAACAATAAATAGTAATAATAATTAAAGTAACTGAAAATTAAGGGGAAAACTGAAAACTGCTAGATTTTATATTACTCCAAAATGGGCGATTTGTGCATTTACACACATACACCTTTCGAGAGTACATGGGCTAATGTTTTATTCCGTACAGTGTTGCTACTGCTCGCTTTCAAATCGTTGAGTTTATTAATCAAACATTCGTTAAAGGTTTACAAAATGTGAAAAAAAGGTAATAAAACTAATTCAAAATTCGAAATTCGGACTTCCAGATGCCCATGTTCGGGAGAAAGATTATTCAAAATTTGATGGCTCTAGGTACGTGGTTTTTTCACAATGCGAGAAACATATATACGTTCATGCAGATTCTTCATTATTTCATTTCTTTAACTTTTTTTTTCTTTTTATTTTATTCGTCTTCTTTATTTCATTATCTCATTTCATATAATGCAAGGCGATAATATCTGGTGAGAAAAAAAATGTATTAAAAGACGGATTTCTTTTAGCCACGCTATTGAGACTTTGTCACCAAGAAATAGTTATGAAAGTGAAAGCTTCTCCGAAAGTTTTCAAATCATGACCTTCTAAAAAGCTTTTATTTCCTACACTTAATAAAGGTTACTTTTCACCCTTCTTCTGTGCTGGTAATTCACTTACGCTTGTGCGAGAATTCGCCAGGTTCATTGTAGGATCTAGTATTAGTTTATGTGGAGTAGCAGAGATAGATCTTACAGACTTACTGCCTAATATTTCTGGATGACAGAATTAAAACTATTAAATGCAGAGCATAAATTTAAGTCTTCTTCGTCCAAAGTCCCAAATCAAACACGCTGGAGAATTGCTGCGTCTAATATGAGTACTGAAGCATTCGTGTCCAATCAAAGGTCGGAATGCAGCCATAGCTTCAGCACGAGGAGAATCAGAGATATTATATCCATTGTCCAGGATACATTATCAAGTACTTTGTAAGAACCACTTGTCTCTCTTCTGATGTGACATCTAAAGTATGTGTAGAAACCACACATGAGAAGAGTAAGAAGAACCCTTTATTATCTCCTTAAAATTCACAACGTGTCGATTTGACGCTAACACACTACACCTCACTCGGGCGGTAACTCAAATAACAAGAACTAAACTAAAAATTCGAGGATATTAACAAGCAGCAGAATTATTCTACAGGGCTCAGATAATCCTGTTTCCTAAAACCGCGTCGAATATCTAATGCAAGCAAAGTAATAGTAACCAGCCATAAATGCAGAACAGAAGCTCACGCGACAGAGATACAGCGCTAGCCCAAACTCTCTCTAACTTTCCCTTCTAGAACTCAGTATTTAAACCGTTTCTCCTCAAGGTAGAATTCGCATTACTTCACACGCGCTATCAAATTTAAATTTCTGTCATTGACAATTAGGGACATGAAGGCTTATACCAAAGATCACAAACTTAAATTCAACTGGTTATTAAAATTAAATATAAATCCCTACAACTTATGTATCTTTTATGAATAAATCTGAATGCTGTATCTTGCTAAATTAAATACTTTCTGTCTTTCAGCAGAATGAAAGTTTATAAGATATCTAGGTTGAGGAGAACAGTCATTTCCTTCCTTGCCAAGAAATCTGCACTTTTATTTCTTCATACTTCACGATGCGCTGCCACCCACTATACTGTAAATGAGTTGGTAAGAATGTTGTAATGTAATAGCTCACTATCAAATCGCAATAGGCCCATAGCTAAGATTCGTTGGGTCTGCAGACATCACGTTAGATCGTGATGAAATCAGTCCTGGTCCTGTAAAGCGCTGTTTACTACAAAGGGTGCATACAAAATAACTCAGATGTTAGTTAATCTCAATGTGTGCTTCTAAGTTAAGGAAACAAAAATTAACATCTTAGATATCTAATAAAAATTAACATCTTAGATATCTAATAAAAATTAACATCTTAGATATCTAATAAAAATTAACACTTTTTCTGCTTGTTAAATTATTGCATAGGGAATAAGCAATTCATTAATCTAGAGGTTCTTGAAGAGAGAGTTTCAGGCGTTTTGGGCTCCTAAAACGAAAATCCTTTATTGAAATGAGGTTATTTTTAGGTTGTTGCTCTGACTACAATAAAAGTTATTTTATGATTAGTTAAATTTTAAGATATCTACGCTGCAATTTACTCATGCAAACAGGTCCAGACATTTTAAGTGACCTGATAAAGAGTTTCACAGATAAAAAACTATGATTTCTCATGATTTTCTACCTTTTGAATTAAGTGCCAAAGCCGAAAGGTAAAAGCCAGCTAAAACTGCTTTTAGTGTCATAGCTGACAATGCTTATTTTTATTCGGGTATTGAAATCTTATCAGATATACAGTAAACGCTTTCGGAACTATTAAAAATGAACTTATTCTTCTATGGTAGACTGGACTATTACTAAAATAATTATTTGAGTTATAATACCATGTCTTGAATAAAAAATGTTTAGACAAAACTTTTCTTGTACATATTGGACACGGCGGTTAGCTCAGAAAATTATTATTGCTCTTAAATTTCTTCCTCTACAGACAGGAAACAATTACCCTCTTTATCTTTAATATGTGCAAAACAAATAAAAGTTTATTCGTGAAGACAAAGGTTTTAAACTCGTGTATTCGCTGTTTCCTCTCTCTCTCTCTCTGTTTTTTGTTAACATTACAGAATGTTGTATTTCTTAATGAAATCTGAAACAAATCACTTTAAAAAAAGTTAAAGAGAGAGCTTTGGGAAATATTGTTGTTGAAAATCTAGTTAAGAATTGTTTTAAATTTTTAAATGCAAGTGTCGACTAATCCGGATACATATTTGTAGTATGAATGAAAACTCTAGTAGTGAGAATTATTCCTTTCTTAAAAGTAATATGTAATAGAAAAATTCAGCATTGATTTAAATATAAGTCAATGCATTTTGATGTGAAACGTGCATATTACAAAACGCTTTGCAAACGAAATACAATGAGGGAATGAAGTACCCATCAACTATGCATAAGAAATTTTAACACAATTTAATTTATACTAATTAATTTACATTATGTTTTGTACTATATGTTAAACTGATATAAAAACTCAAAGGCTTAAAGCTAGAGTTATTTTCTGAAATTATGATAAATTAGTGTAACAATATTCGTGAAGACATTAAAAGTACTAAAATTGTAACGGAAAAAAGTGTTTATAAACTTGAAAGGTTTTAGATCTTTTAGTGTACAATTGTTTTGTTATTGTAACAACTAGCTGTGTAATCTACTCCCTACTTCTGCTTGTTGATTGCGTAAAACGCCATCTTTTTTTTGTGTACATTAGCACTAAAGTAATTGAAAGTCAAATTGTTGTCAGAAATCTCATTATAAAATTGTTCAAAATTGAAACATATTTACGTGAAATGGGAAGTCGGGAAAGTAAAAATCATTACACTGCAATATACTGCACAAAATTTTTTAAAAAATCTAAAACTTTAGAAAATAAGAATCATTCTGGGACACCATTAAAGCATAAGCCATAGAGACGACCAATTCATTTTGGAGAAAATAATATGAAATTCTTTGGTAGCTCTTCTTCGACTGTATCAGACATTTCGGGAAGCTGTAAGTAAAGAAATTCATCATAGAATGATTAGAAATTTAATAAAAAAAAACTGGATATCGTACTTGAGTAACTAAACGGAAACCACTTATCTAATAGAGAAGAATCATAACCCGTAAGCTAACAGTAAAGCTGATAGGGAGAAAAATCTTGAAATTTAATGTTCTTATTAATGTGAAATAATACACGTGTAATTTCTTGTAATATAGTAACCGTATGAATAAGTCAGTAGGAATGAAAAGTCGAAGTAATAAAATATCTTTTATATGCCATTAGGTCGATCTTTCATGTCGCACAAGTAGCTGGTTATTTTATAATAAAATTTAAATGAATATTTTTTCAGTTACCTTGACGAAAATTTCATACATATTTCAGAAAAGGAATTAAACCTCAAAACGACAACCTTAAAAGAAATTGGATTTTCCTGAATTTTTCTGAATTCCTGAATTGAATTTTATTGAATTCTGAATTTTGGTAAACTTTCTCAAGAGGTAAAATTGAAATAGGAAACTTTATTGCATAATATTTCAAAAACATTTACAAATTTTTAAGTGCATTTTATTTTAGTGAAAGATTTTGAGACCATTACTTTTTATTCCAAACGGTTCTCGATATTAATGTTGAAATCAATTCTATTTGCATATTTCTGTATAAAAGGGGAGGAATGAAATTTTTTTGATATAACAGGATTTTATCGATTATGATTATCTTCATAATTTTTTTAGATTATTGTATGTATATAACTCAAAAATGACTTTTATTTAAATTTCGGGAAAACCTTACGAGTGCTTGCGAGTCATAAGAGTCATATGAGTCATGAGAGTCATATGAGAGTGTAATATTTACATTATGTTAATTAACAATTATTTTAAGTTTTGTGTCTTTCCTATCTTATTCTAATTTCAGCTTACAATTTCCTGCCAGAATGTAATTTCAGAAACGCAGATAATGCAAATGAGAATGAGTATTATTTAAATCGTGACTTATCGACTTCAGGAGAGAAAGTCTGATTTCCTGACTAGTGCGCGTTTGCCTTCTGGCTACGTCTCTCTTAGCTGTTATTACGCTCGGCCATATCTTAGGCCCTTTCTAGGCTTAATTACTATTTAGGGGCCAACTGAGTCTGATAGCTTCGGCTATATCCTTTAAAAGTTTTAGTTAAGGTAATTTTAGTTCAAATTACTAGTATTTTAAGTTCAAGCCCGAGTGGCTGCTTTATGTAAAGTTCCAAGTCAGAACTGATTGTAAATATATTGAAGAATAAAGGGTTTTAAACCCTTCTCAAGTCTCACGTGTTCTGTTCACACTTAAGCGATTATTCGCTTGTTCGTGGGGTTCGGAGTTAGAACTTTAGATTTAAATAGTTGAACCTCAAAAGAATTATGTGAGAGGGAGACGCGATTGAATGTATCGGTGTCTCTGTGGAGCAACTGTTGAGTGAGGAAGAGTTGTTTACAACTTGTTGATGAATAATGATCGTTTGGATTTGATTTTGAGGCCTAAAACAAGAAGATGAACAACAATACAACAACAACACAAGTCATGTCAGGTTAGGTTAGATTAATTGATCAAAGCAAAGCAATTCGAGAGCTAGCTGCCTATCAGAAGAGAGACCCTCGTGGAGAGAGACTCGAGGAGGGCAATTTAAAGAACTAGTTATCCACGTTATACACCTTCAAAACCCGAAGACTCCAATGCCAAATGAAATAATTATGTGGAGTTGTAAAGTACTGGAAAACTCTGAAAATAATTTGTTGGTGCTGAAGTTGTGGCAAAATACTGGAAATTTCTTCACTGAAAAGACAACCGCGTATTTCTGACACAGCTTTTTATTATAGATACAGCATGATTAAAGCAAGCATCTATGCTGAACTGCGGCAAGTGCTAACCGTGCGGTTGTGCTAGATTTTAATATTTGCTCATTAAACTTTTCTTGGTTAAGCAGACGTTAAAAGAGAGAGAAATTTTGTTGGAGCAGGTTAAAAAGTGGAAGAGTTGGATTATTTCTCGCAAGATGGGCATAGAATCCCTTTATTATTATTGGTTACAAAGGCTTTGGCCTGAATATTATTTTATAAAAGATTTCAGTCCCATTTTGTTGTTACGCAAATACATATGCAATATGTAAGTTTTACATGATAGCTACAGTTTTCGCATGATGCATTCCAGAAAGATTTACCATGTATATTTTACTGTTTTTACCTTATAAGACGAAAATAACGAAGTTAAAAGATAGATTCAAGTAGTTATTACACATTAAGTAAAATTTTATTATATATATTTATGTGTGCGTGTGTATTATAACAATTAATAAAATAAATTTTAATACCACGCATTCGGCAACAAACATAAAAAACTAGAATAAAAATGCAAAGACATCAAGGCATGGAATAATCGATAAATATTCGAAACTGCAACAAAAATGTCAAAAAAGTTTAATCAGTAAAAAATAAGCAATTAAAAATTCAAAAATTATTTATTTGTTAAATAAAAAATGTGAATAAGAGTAAATAAATAAATAAATATGGATTCAGTCTACTTCTTTCTCAAGGGAAGAGAAGAAACTGACCAAATTATAGAAATTGCCCTTCTCAGGTAGCATAAAATTAGATCAGAACTGGTGGAGAAAACACAACTGGTGAATTTTCTCTTCGTAAGTACCACAGATACAAAGAAAGGCTGTAAAGGACCCTTATATTTAACTTAAATAAAGTTTAACAGTTGGTATCAATTTGTGCTTATAGAAGCCAATAGTATTAGCTTAAATCAAAGGTAATGGACGAACTATAGCTAAAAAATTAAGTATGGCCTGAACAGCTTCACAGTATATCTAACGCCCGAGCTGGCTCTGACCGAAATCGGCGTAAACAGCCTAAAGGCAAGAACAACTCAAGTCTACAGAATACTGATTGTTAGAGTATCAAATTTAGCAACGTGGTCTTCAAGCAGGCAGAAGACGCTCTGATTTTACTATCTAAAACCTTCCTGTAAAAATTCTTTACTTTTACTCCATTTGAATAACGCGCCAGCTAAAATTTTACACTCCGGGAAGGAAATGGAAATGAGGCTGATAGGATAGCACATTAACATAAAATAACTGGTTAGAAACCTTAATAACATTTATAAAATATTTTTTTTTATTTTTTATGCTATAGCCATATTGCTGCCCTATATCAAATAGTAAGAAACCGAAAACATTTCAGTTGAAAAAACCTTTAATGGAATTATAAATAATATTTTTTTGTTGCTAATCATTTGAATGCCGCTATCCTCAATACACATTTTATTCTTTGCAAAAATTCCAACAAAATTCAGTGATCACTCTTGATGCATTTGGATTACTTCAGAGAGAAGAAAAAATTAATTTAATTATTTTTACTCTAAATGTTGATTTTTAATAATTAATGAATCATTATTAGTACTTTAATTATTGATTTTTTATGATTAAAATTATTTAATTATTCTTGAATTACAAAGGTTATTTTAAATTAAATTTAAATCTGGAAGATTCTGTCTAAATTAAAATTACTTTAAAGGCTAGATCTTATTTTGAACTGTGAAGTGATTATTCGCTAAGTTCATCTGTATTGGTAACAAGACGTGGAAAAGGTGAAGAGACCCTTTAATTCAATTCAAGAAAAATGTTTACAATTGGAACGCGGTGCTTGCGCATCCCCGCCGATACTTTTGGCGACAACTCAAAACGGAAATGTAAAATTAAGGCTAATTGAAATAATCAGCCAAAGCTGCTCAGACAGCCGTCAAAGAACCCCGTTTAAAGATGTGCAGGTCAGTGCGATGTCCTAATGAAATCCATGACCATACCATAATGTTTCCGCCTCGGAATGCGTGATGTTCGGTGAGGTTTTGGGACTGATTGCGTGTTCGTTGTTCACGCCATATCCTTATACGCTTGTCATCTGCCTCCAGAGCAAATCTTGACTCATCATTAAACATGACATTGGCCCAGTCAGACACATTCCAATTGACGTGTTTCCGGCACCACTGTAATCGTGCCCCTCTTGATTGAACGGATAGAGGAACACAAACTCGAGGTACCCGGGCGTACAGTCCATTCAATATGTAATCTTCGGTGTACAGTAGCTGCAGATATCCCCTTACCAATGGACGCTGTAACCATAGATGTCACACGTGTGGAGGTTGCTCTGCGATTCCGCTTGGCTGCAATAACAATACGATCTTCCGCGGAGGTTGTAACCCTTGGGCGACCGGCTACGGACCTTCGGACAACTGTCTGTGTGGTTTGGAATTGTTTCCATAAACGTGAAATCACAGAATGATGAACGCCGAAGAAAAGAGCAACATCTGTGATCGACTGTCCTGCTTCAATGCGCCAGCGTTCAGAATCTTCCATTCGTCTTCTGGAAGTCATAGAAACACGTATGTCTTGAAAACTAATTGTACGAAAGTTTTATACACCTTCTATCAACACTTACAATCAACTTCTGTAACCCTTCATAAAGCAGGCTTCTTATAAGACTGCCTTTTTTGCATATTTCTTGACATGACAGCGCGATTGGCTGTTACCTAACATATTTGCATACTTCCATCTACATCTGCAACGAATTGCATCCTCTTCAATTCTGATTGGCTTCCGGAAATTAGCATTTTCCTCTCCGTACTTAACTTTTGGAAGTGAGTGTAGTAGCGTTCTACCCTACTTTGTATAATGAGCAAAACTAAAATCTCATTCTGGCAAGAAAACGCGAGTTAAAACCAAGAGCTGTAGGAAAATTTGCTTCCAAAATAAAGTCAACTGTCAATAAAATTAAATAAACCCCAAAGTTGATTGTTTATATATATATATATTAACAAGTAAGAATGCCAAAAGCCATAGTACATCCTAAACCCTCTGAAATCCTATTCGAAGAAGCACGTTAGTGCCAAAATTACACATTAAATACAATTAAAACTTAAAATCCTAAGTAAAGATTCACATGAAAATATAACTCAAATAATGCTTAGAAAATTGTAATTTATGGGCAAAATTGGGAAAAGCTGAAGTTGTAACAAAAACAAGGTATACAATAAAAAATGGTAATGTCTCAGTGAGAGTTGCATAGTTGTCTCGTCAGGGGAAAAGAACCGTGCCCCTTTCGCTGAAATATTACTTCCACGCGTTTCAAACAAATAAGAGGAATTCCAATGGGAGGTAACAGTTCAAGCTCCATTTGTGGACTATTCCTATTCTCATTTGAATTTAATTTCCTACGTTCACTTAACAAAAATGAATACCAGTATTTTAAGTACATTTTTAGATACGTAGATGACATTATTGCCTTTAATAATTATGGAAAACTAAAAAATACACAGATTTATCCTTCCAGCCTAAAGCTTAATATCACTAATAGCCAACAAGACGAAATTGTTTACCTTGACTTACAGATTAATAACTTTAAACATATTAAAATTTTCGACAAACGTCGCGAATTTGCCTTTCCTACTTTAAAACTTACTAATTGGAAGTCCAATATCTCGAAAAAAAATAATAATCAATACTATTCATTCACAAATAATCAGAATAAAAAGAATTTGCAACAATGCCGACAATCATATATATGTATAATATTTTAATGCGTGGATGAAGGAATCCGGTATTTTAATTTCTGGCATTCGAAGACACTTTACTAGGTAGTTGGAACAATGAATGCATAAACAAAAAACTTCCGCGTATATGAAGGAATTCGGTACTTTAATTTCTGGCATTCGGAGACACTTTACTAGGTAGTTGGAATAATGAATACATAAACCAAAAACTTCCAGGCGTGGCTGTTTGGAAACATAATTTTATTGCAGGATAATTCACATCAGATCATCTTTCTGTAAATAAGATATTTTCCAGTCATAGTGAATACAATAATTTCCATGTACACGGGTTTCAAAGCACGATGTCACCTTAGCCAAGTAAACAGCAGCGTGGATGAGGAGCATCTGGCCAAGAGGAAAGCGTAGGCGAAAAAAGGGTCGCAGCAATTCAAAGGAAGGGAGTCAAAAGTTTCACTGATTGTCTGCAAGAGTTACAAGGAGATTTTCATTTGATTAAAATGAATCTATTACTTTGATATGGGTAACCAAATTTGAGTGCAGAAATAGCAAACGAATCTTTTACATGAATTGTCAAATTCTAATCCAGAAATAATATCTAAATACTTTGATACGGATTGTCAAATTTTGATCCAGAAATAATATCCAGAAGGAGATGATGATAAATTTGATAATAATTCATAAATATCATTAAATACTGGATCAAACAATTGAATATTCTGAAATAAGTAATTGCCGTAAAAATAACAAATATCATATTTATTTTACTTTATGAAGCAATAAATTATAAACCACACCTTTCCATTTCACTACACTGTAAAAAATTTTAGTCCAACGTTACACCATTTAATGGTTCAAAATCAAAGATAGTACCAAAACATGGTTCACTTGATTTTACGTTTCACTGATATTTGGTGAAACGATCCAACTAGGTAAACGTTTCACTATTTTTAAGGAATACTTTGCAGCCAATCAAATCGAAGCATTCAGCGCATGCCTGGTCTTCCCGTGATTCCATCTTTAGAAAGTTTAATGGCGGCTGTTTGAATCTGTTAACGGATAGTCGGTTGTGTATTCGATAATTACAAGGTACGTATATTTTTGGTTTGTTTCCTTTTTGATTTATGTATTAATGAAATGTAAGATACAAAATGGTGTTAAAATGCATTCGCAGTAACTTTTTAATGATTTTGTTGGAATGAGTGGCGTTAGTGCTGAAGCCTACTTTCACCATTTGGTTATTACTACTGTATAGAACGTAGCTGAATAGAAGTCTAAAAAGAGATTCCCGAACATTCTTAGTAAAAACATTGTTATAACATAATGTGTAGTTCTGCATATATTACGTAATATGTATTGCTATAAAATACGTTATAGTCATTCTGTAGAAAATAGAATACTACAATACAAACATAGAATGTTCTGTCAGCATCAGTATTGGAATATAATAGTTCTTACGCTGTTTGTGAACTTGAGAAATAAGAAGCACATAATTCATCTAAAACGTTAAAAAAACTTTTTTGACATGAAAATTTAAGTCTTGTTGTTTAAAACTAAATTTATGGTTTAATTTTTCTCTAGATGAAAATCTTGGTACAGTGTCAATCATCATTGAAAGTGCTAAAAATTTCAGATTATGGTCAGCTTACTGTTATTAACTACGCTTAATATCCAAGTTTTTTTATCTCTGTAAAAATGTGCTGATGATTTCAAAGAGTATGTTGATTATGAAAACTTTCCCTAGGGATCCCAGCAAAATTGAAAGTTATTGATTGACATGATAAAACTGTATTTGGAATATTTTGTTGAAGTAGCAAGTTTTTTTATTGCTTTGTGAAAATTTTTGTTTATTAAATCTTATTGTTTGATTAAAACCATTTTGAAATATTATCTAAACTTTCCTTTTTACGAGAAGAATTTTTTGATAAAGATGCATTGAATTATTGTTATTTAGCCATGTTTTTAAATATTCTGTTCGAAAGCATCCTTATTTGGCCAAACTTGGTATTTAAAAATTTTGTTTTTCAATATTTCATATAATAATATATATTGAACTTGAACAGTTGTGTTTATTATGCATACTGTTATGATTGCTCACCAAGCTACTACAAAAATGCCAACAATTTATAGATTTTGTTCTAGGTACTCATTCAGCTTAGCATCAAACTGCCACAAATGTTGGAATTTAAGAAATTCTGTACATTTTCTCTGCCAAACTGGGAGTAAATTTCTGTTTTACTTATCATTCAAAATGTATCTTAATTTGTGCTTTTACAGATACATTGTTAATTTGTTGAATTTCTCAAGATCAAGAAAGATTTTGCCAAACTGGTAGTATTTTTAATAGCCGAAATGACAAAAATAATTATCTCTTAACCCCTCTTATAATCCTGCAAAATCATGTTTTGTAGTTTGAGGTGGAACGTAAATGAATTTTGACTATGGTTTCTGATTTTAAGAAATAACTTTGCATTAAGAATTTAATTAATATCAGGCATTTAAAATAATAGCAAATAAGAGACTTTTTTTTTCTGAAGTAGTTAAGATGTGCTATTGAAATTGTATTTATTTGTGTTTAAATCTGCAAAACGAAGTTTGATTGTTTAAAAATATAATTGATTATTTCTAACCAGTTAGAATATGAGCTAAGTGTTATTTCTTCATATGTCATTTCGTTAGTGGTAAATATGGCAGAATATTAGAGTAATTGACATTGTTTATTTTTTATTTGATATCAATAATTCATAGATGCATTAACTTCTTTTATAATTGGAGAGCATAACACAAAGATTTAATTTAAGTACTATTTTTTTAACTGTGCAGTATAATTTATTGTTAAGGGTAACAAATATTGCCAAATACGGTTAACGTCATTTAGAAAGCATTACATTAGTGTATGTGAGAAAAGAGCCTGTTATATAGGAAATAAATGAAGATAATTGTGCAAAACTGATGCTGTGGAATTTCCTTGAATATTTTTGCAAGTTGATTTTTGGTTTATATAATCTAAACCTTATTTTTTATTTGAATAATTTAAACTTTTTGCTTAATTTTACTTGTGAAGTCATCCAAAATAACATTTTGTTTCGAAGACATCCATTTTTTTTAATTCAAATAATATGCAGAGGACTATTTGTACTTTACCTTTTTTGTAATTATTTTAGGTAACTTTTAAGTGCTTATACATGAATACAATAAAAACGTTTGATAAATTTAAATTAAATGTATATTTTATAGTTATTTTGATGTAAATATTAATATTCTTTCAAGATGACAGTAATAAAGGTAAAGTAAATTTTCAGTTTAAATTCTCAGAGTATAAGTCTCTGATTTGTATCAGTAACTGTACATGTAATTGCTCCAGTTTTCTTTTTAATTATTTCAAATTGCTGAAATATTCAAAATATTCAGTTTTTAAGCTGTTATATTTTCAAAATATATTACTACAAAAAGTTGTGTTTCTGAAAATTTCCACTTTCTTAGCTAACAGTGCTTTTTGCAATCATATCATTGTATCAAGGGATCCCAATCGCCTCCAGGCGGGCAAGTGGCCCCAAGGTGGGCATGGAAATTTTATAGGGAGTCGATGAAGATCTGGACATTGACAGCCGAATTTGCAGTGGCAATTAATCAGCATAGTCAAGATTCCTATTGATTCCAGAAGTGCAGGTACGTATATGCTTTATTTCAGATTTTAAATGTCATACAAGAATAATATCCCAAAATAAAAGTTGTTACCAAACCAACATTGCCTTTTCCCTCTTCTAACCTAGTATAAGTAGACTTGAGTCAAGTCAGCAATTTACTATGGGAAGAAAGAAACAGGTTGAATATTTGTAATGGAAGTGATTTGAGAATTGAGCAGTTTATGCCAAATGCTAAAAGAATTACACGAATGCACAGATCACATTAATTATTCATACTTCTGTGTAATTAAAATTGAAGTTTTGTGCAGTTAAAATCCGTGATTTTGTTTCTGGCAACTTGTTTATATTTGTAAAATTAAAAATAAAGATAAAAAAAATAAATCCAATAAACCATTTTTTTTAAATTTTTGTTCAAAATTTTAGTTTGCTGTTATTTATTTGCAATTATTTGTATTTTGATTATGCTGCATTACAGAGAAAAATGTAAGGGGTTCGATGAAGAAAACGTTTTTCTAAAGTTCTTTTAAAAGGGGTTTATGTAAGAAAAAACTTGAGAACCCGTGCTTTACATAAGAAAAATTTTCCAAAATCTAGCTTCTCTATTTTTACCTTTACTAACTTGTATTATTCTTATTTTTAAATGTAATGTCATATATTACATATAATTTTCAAAAACCTTTTGGTATTTTCTGATTATTCATCCCCATTAAAAAGTCACAAATTGATTGCTGACTGGAGAGAGATATTTGTTTGGATATCCTTATTTCTAGTTCAAAAATGCTGCTTTCATAATTTCTTTTCTTTTTCCATATAAGACATGCAGTCTTTTTGGGTTTTTTCCACTCTTCTTTTCACGTACACAGCGATCTGCTTTCACTGAAGGAAGCAGCAGAGAATTCCAGAAACTTAGCATTTTGAACAACCATGGCATCAAAATCATAAAATGACACACATAAAAAAAAAAGGCACATGATGCCTTTAAACAAGTCTTATTGCACTGTATGTGTGTAGGAAGTTAAGTCTGAGATTTCGCCGATGAAAACTGCAATATGCTATTCACCGCTATACTGAAACACAGAAATTCCCATAGAAGGGATCATAATCTGCCGTCGTACTGGTGAAATGTCTGGAAAGCCATTTGGGGTTGCTATGGGCACAACTAAATTGCCACATAAATATATTTGGGTAATATTGGTAGGTTTATAATAGTAAAATAAACACTTTGGTGCTGGTATAATAATGTAATCCAGCTAATTTTCTTAATGTTTTGTATTTTTTTAATGCTTAATGTTTTATAATTCTTATAATTGTGTATTTTTTACTAAATATACCTTTAGATGTGTAGGCATATTAATATACATTATATATTAGATTTTTTTAAATACCGGTGGAATGTATGCTCTACCAGCAGCAACACATTTCAACATAAATATTTTTTGGCGGCATGATGCAATGCCTCATCAGTACATTTTTGTGCTTCTTTGCTGGGTTCGGGGATAGTCTTAATACCTCCTTTTTTAAAAAATAAAATCCTCAATATCTCAAAGTATTGATGTTCGGCCAGCCATATATTTGATATTTAGCCCTGGTATTTGACAAAAATTGTTTTTAATGCATCTTCCTTTTTTATTGTGTTTTTGTTTCTTCTATACTTTTTATTAGAAACTAAAAGTAAAACTAACATTTTACTACCAGTAATGATATGGTTGATACTGTTTAACACTGGCATTTCGACCCAGGTTTGAATCCATGCAAACGCACTGCCTGCATGTTTGGCTTCCTCCATGTGTAACATGAATGCAACCCAATGTACATACCCTAGTCAGATAGCAATCGAGTGGCTTGCTGCATCCAAATAAACCAATCAAAATGAATATTTAAGTTTTTATTAATTAAATTTAATATATTATGGATGCTTTATGTTATTTTTAGTATATATTGCAATGATAGTATATATTTGTTGTAACTTATATACTAAAACACAGAAACATCAGTCAGTATAACCTAGTAATACTAATAGTAACATCAGTCATGATACGAGGGTGAGAATTATGAAAGAAAAAATAAATATAAAATTAATAGTTTAGATAATGCATGATGTTATGTAGCTGTGTATTAACGCTTCTTTTTTTAGGTTCCCAATGATGTTGAAATAGAGCTACAAACAGTATCTAAAAGATGTTGTCTTCTTTCAATCACTGGTTGTGAAGGCCTGACCCTGTACTCCCCAAGACTACCTCGACATCCATGCAAGATCAGAATGTGTTGTGACTTATCTCAATTGGAACATTAGAACAAGCTTATGAAATTCATCCTGGCAAAAGAGTGCAGTCACCAAATGGTGCGTTATGAGGTACACCGTCGCTGAGCTTGATATAATGTGCTTGTCAGACCACTGTGCCCACAAATTACCACCCGTTGCATTTCCGATACAACCAACAGTGTGAAAAATCACTGATCTAATGTTGAGTACCATGCATTCTTTGCGTCTCTCTTCTAATGATTATGAACTGCAAGAACTGTTTAAGTATATGAGACAACCATTAAATTGTTAAATAAAAAATTCTAAATTTGGGTTTCATGATATTGTTAAATATCCTATTGAAATTTTCACAAATGTATTAAAATGACTACTACATACACTTGTGTTTTCTGAGATTTATTGGTTTAAATACTCCAGGATATGAAACTGCAAAATGCTTTTTGTCAATATTATAAGTAATGGTAAATATCCCCCCATGCATGCTTTACAAGTACATTTATCTTATTTATTTCATACAATTAAAGTTTTCAAGTTAGAAGAATGTTATTGATGTATGTCCTGTTTCTATATAAGCATAATAATGTATGCTAATTATTCAGAAGTACTTGTTATTAAATTCTGAAAAATAATGATTAAAATATTTATAAAATATACGTAATCATTCGACAGGTTTTATGAGTAGTTTCATTTTAAATTTCTTAAACAGAATATAAGTGATATAATTTATTAAATTATGCTTACATGTATGTCTGTGCAAAATTCAGCATAAAATATTTCTTAATGAATTACTTTTCTTACGTAGCAGTTGCAGAAAATTTGTCTATGTGGATTTAAATGTGTTCTTCATTAAAGCTTTGCCATCTTAAGTTATGTTTTTCCTCTGACTTATTTTACATGAAATGTTTACGTTTCTATATAACATGCTACCAAGAGATATGTTTAATCTGCAGAAAAATGGAATTTACTTTTGAATTTATTGAACAATATTAATAGCTTTGGAAAATTTTCTTTATTGTATAGGTACATAAGTATTATAATTTATCATGCTTCATAATATATTTTAACATATTGTAAATAAAAAATTACCATAAAGTAAAACTTGTTTTTGTGTGAGGAGGGGACATGGGAAACCTTACAGATTCTAGCAAACACTTCTGGTCTCCAAATTTTAAAGGTAAGTGTCATGGCATGTGAATGAAAATAAGAATTATGCATGGAATAATTTTTCTTTATATAGTATAATAGTAATTAGTTGAATAGCTGTTAATTACACATTACACACAATGTATAATATCAATTTTGTTATGAGAAAGCAATTTCTGTTGTAAATTTAAATACTAGAGACCTTGAATCTCAAAGCTAATGCAATTTAATTTACAAGTGAAGGCATATCAAACATGAATTTTTAAAATTCAGCTCTTGCAATGAGCAGTTACATTTTAACTTATTCCTATTGGTGTGTAAGGCATTTAATTTTGTAAAAATATATTTTTATATACATGCTAATATATTGCAAATGTGTATTTTAATGATATATATTTTATACTTTCATTCTCTCAAAACTGAATCAATCTTATGCAAGTAAATCTGCTGTTCTAGCCAAATTTTCAATAATTATTGCTATAGATATGCTGATTTGCATAAGAAATTTCTAAATATCTTAGCCACAGCAGTAATGAATTAAAAAAAGTACCAGGAGAAGGGTGCCATAGCAGTAATTGAATAAAAAAATACCAGAAAAATGGATAATAGAAAATTTTATGACTGAACTCTCAAATAACTTCCTATAATTTACAGTTAACGGTAAACATAATTATAATTAAGGGTTTAAGGTATTCTCAATTCATATTGTAATATAGCCCATTTAACGCATTTCTAATTTATGGTTCAACATTCCCCATTCTTGCTTTAACATACTGCCAATTCTTGGTTAAACCTATTGCCAAATAATGGTTCAACCTATTACCAAATAATGGTTCAACCTATTACCAAATAATGGTTCAACCTATTACCAAATAAAGGTTCAGCCAAAGCACCAAATAATGGTTCAGTGTTTTACCATCTTTTGGTTGCAACTTTTTCAGCACCATAGTTTGGTGAAACTTTGAACCAAATTTTTAACAGTGTACTACTAAAGAAAAGTCCTTGTTTTTTAAGAAATGAAAATAGATGTCCTGTCCGATATGGTGGCTAGTGGAGCCGTCTACTATATTCTGATCTGAATCCTGAAGAAGGTATAGAATGCTTGCAATTGTCTATTCGCCTCTTCTAGAGGACGTAATATCCGTCATTTCATTGGCATGATGTTAGGGGAACTGACCGAATATAGCCTTGGGTTTAAGCTCGAATCCCGAAAAATGCATGGATGTTTGCATTGGCTTTAACCCCATTTCTACAGCTGTAGTGCCAGTCTACTCTCTATAGTACATCCTGGCTACGTTCTCGGTAATAAGACGGCTCAGTAGGATATCGGTTGTCATAGCTTGGTCCCAATTTGAATCCCGGAAAACGTATAGATGCCTGAGACGCCTCTATAGCGGTGCCCCGGCATAACGGTGTCTCACCTTTGTGCAAGCTGACCGCTGTTTGAAAAGACAGATATCTTCATAACAGCGCAGTGGCATTCGGGAGAACGCGGAAGCTGAAGATTCTTTTCTCGCCTGAAACTGCTCGTCGGCACCCTTATATGTCAATCCGATGTTTTTCATAAAACTGCTGCATTCTTATGCAAGTCCGATTTTTTTTTTCAATTACTGATGAATTAATTAAGCAGGGTATGAAATAAATTCTTTCGGCACCTTGATGGAAAAGGAGGATTTTTATTTCTTTTTTCATAAGGTTACACGCACTCTTATGAAAAATACTGAATTATTATAATCTACCCATACCTTTATTAAAAATGTTGTATGGGCATAAGTATGCCGAAGTTTTCAACAATCAGAAAAGTTTTCAGGTTATACTTCTTGGAAGGAGACTCTGGTATTTCAAGAAATTAAGCTTTATTTCACCCAATTGACAAATTGTTATACGCGCAAGGTGTGAAATGAATGTATATAGCTTTTTTAACTAATCTTACTGGAATAAATATAGTTCCTTAATTTATTAAAAATGTTTTATTCTAAATCTTCAATGTTCTATCAAATATTTAATTTTTCATATGTTCTATCTAATAGTTTAAATATCCTATCTGATTTTATTTCGGCTATCAAAGTAAATGTCGATTTTAAATATAGAAAGCATTTTTGGTGTTAGTAATGGAATACTTCGAATCTCCTCTTACCATTTAGTAGTTTTTTATAATATTTCTCAAATTTTTTAGCATGGTGACCTAAGAGCTGTCTAGAAAAACGATAGCAGCTTTCTAGAAATTCTCCAGGAAAAGTTACTCTTTATAAAAGAGAAAGAAGGAATCCAGAAGAAAATAATCTTGTGAAGGATAAAAACTGAATAAATATCAATAACCATCAAGAGCTAATGAAAATAATTAATTTTAAATAAACATTCATAATTGTAAAAAATATTCAAATACCTTTCCAATCCTAAACAAAAATTATTTCACAAAGCAACTGAAGTTTTGGGAACAACTATTCTAGTTTATTGTCTGAAATCTGTGTTTCCAGAAAGCAGATTCTGCTGTTTCTGTTTACGAATGTAGATGCGTTTTTTTATGAAAACGCCTGACTGGCATTATTGCTCCGACGATCAGTTTCAAGCGAGAAACTGATCTTCCAGTTTGCGGAAGCTTCCTTATGCCTCGGCACATTTATCAAGATTTCCGTTTTTTGGAACAGAGGGCAAGGTACATAAGAGTGCGGCACTATTATGGTTTCGCAGTTTATATTATTTTTTAACCTCTTATTGCAAATCTAGTATCAATCTACCCCTGAAAATTTAAATTAAAAACTAAAACAGTCCCTCAAAACTTTTTAATAATCAACTACATATTATAACCATTAACAACAGCAACAAAGCCAGACATCTCTACATTCATGAGCCTATTTCATGTTTCCATGAGAAAGCAAGTACTAAGAAATTAATGCTTACAATGACAGAGCACCTAGGACACAATAACCAGTAGCCGGAGGGTGCACAACGTTTTCGCCGACCATATCCATTTCTTTAATTGGTGGCATTCAATATCAAGCAGGCTATGACTCGTAAGTAAATTGTATTTACCGCTTTACAGCTTTGGCTTTAAAGAAAATGAGCTATGTCTGTGCGAGGAATGCCAAAGATCATGACCATTACCTCTTCGACTAGACAGTAACTACCACACATCATCTTAGAAAATCGTCCTCGGTTAGCTTTCATATATGGTACCAAAACACCCATAAAGCAACATGTGCATCAGAAAAATTTGTGAATTTTGAAAAGTGATTTTTAGCAGCTTTTGTGTGGGAGATCTTCCCATATGAAAAGATGAATTCAATCTACGAATCTGAAAAATTACGTGGTTTCTGATACACTAATCATTTTCTACTTAAAAATGCTTCAGCCTTAAAAATTGCAAAAATTAAGACATTTCATATCTGAAGACAAATATCCAAAGCTTAAATATGAATAAAATTTTCATAGTGGCTTTAAGTGGGGTATTATGACTTTTAAAATTTAGATTCGGTACAATCCACTTCAGGATTAAGGGTTACAGACTAAAACTTTAATTCAAGTTTTTAGCAGTGGCAGTGGCAAAGCAAGCATCATTTTTCAAGTAATCCTCTAAAATTAAAATTCTTATGCGTAATTTTAAGGTCTAATTTTAAGATAGGTTTTAATTATCATATATTACGGAGTATAATATGCACCGATGTGTAACGTGCAGCTATAATTTCAAACTAAAAATTTTAGTTTCTGGGTATATTCGCCATATAACGCGTCCCCTTTTCTTTCGAATAAACCTGATACATCATGTGGGATGCTGTATCTTTTGAAGTCAAACATTCGAAGATTTTACCCAGGCTTTCAAAAATCGTGTCAACAAGGAAGGAAAAGAAGGCCAGTTGCGTAATGCCAGTCCAAAAATAGTGTGTGAGTGGATAATAAAAGCATGGAATGAAATTAAACCCTATATAATTCAGTGGACATTAAAGACATAGAATGAAATTAAACCCTATATAATTCACTGGATAATAGAAGCATAGAATGGAATTAAACCCTATATAATTCAAGTGATTAGAAAATGTAGTATGTCTAACAATCTAGATGGAACAGAAGATGATTATTTATTTATGGATCAGAATTACAGTGGTGGTGAAGCTGAAACAGAATTCGATGAAATGTCTGAAGATAACGGAAGATGAATATGACGAACTTTTCAAAATAATTAAATTTTTTTAAGTTCATAAGGAATGTCAGTTCTTTTAAACAAATAGCACTTAGGTACTTGTAGAATTTACGTGTTACGTGCATACGGGTTGTTACGTGCGTACGGGTTCATTATATATTGAATGCACAAGTCGTAAAAAGTTAACAAAAATTTATTCTTTCCACAAGAAATGAATTAAAATGCTGAAATATTTCTTCACAGATCTTCGCACAGTATCACAATATCTCAAACGTTTAGCAAAAACTCAGTTCAAAACAGATAAAATAGTTCTATCTCACAGCGAAATCGCTACAATCAATACAGCATTAAGTAAACAAACAGCAGTTCGCTTTTTACAGCTACAAGTATAACAGCAACAACAACAACTAACTAACTGAGATGAGGTGTTTCACCTCGGCTTTTATAAGCTTTTTTTAATTATCAGTAGAACAATCACGATTTTCTAGATTTTTCTGGATGGCAACAGTAATTACGAGATATTTATTTATTAATCATTAAATGC
>KK120540.1:278285-301568 GCA_000611955.2 Stegodyphus mimosarum | reverse complement strand
AAATTTATTTTCTATTATGCAAGTAATTTCCTTTTTCATTTCTTCTTGACTTGCTTTAACGGCTCTCATCTCTTCCTTAACGGATTCTTGACCCAATTTCAACTCTTGAACCGTTTTCATCTGATCTTTAACAGATTCCTGAACAGCCTTCATTTCTTCCTTAACAGATTTCTCGGTTAATCTTCGGATTATGGTAACTTGGCGGTTTTTTGGCGAAAATTTGGCGAGTAACCTTGCTACAGCAACCTGCCAGTTTTTTTTTGTGGGACGCCATTTTGTTTTCACGAAGTAAAGGTTTTTTTTTTTTTTTAACTCAAAATTTTTTCCAACAATCTGCTAGCCGAATTACGTTTATGCTAGAATTTTTATGGAACAAAAGTGCTTAATCATAACGAAGATTAGGTGCGAAACTGTTTCCAAGTGCTTATTAGCTAAAATCATTATCGGAATTTTCCGAAAAGTAGTGGAACAAACGTGCACAGAAATTTGCCTTACTAAAATGTCGCCAAAAGTCGCCAAACTACCAGTTACCATATTCCAAAGATTAGCCGATTTCTCCATCTTTTCTTGAACAGAATTCATTTCATCTTTAACAGATTTTTGAACAGCTTTCATCTCCTCTTTCACGGAATCTTGGCCAGCTTTAATTTCTTCTTTAAATGCAGCAAAGGCTGCCTTAATTGTTCTTCCATTGCTCTAGTTAATGGCATTCAAAAATCCCACTTCTGACACAAATTATTACGTGCGTACGGGTTCGTTATATATTGAATGCACAAGTCGTAAAAAAGTTAACAAAAATTTATTCTTCCCACAACAAATGAATTGAAATGCTGAAATATTTCTTCACAGATCTTCGCACAATATCACAATATCTCAAACGTTTAGCAAAAACTCAGTTCAAAACAGATAAAATAGTTCTATCTCACAGCGAAATCGCTACAATCAATACAGCATTAAGTAAACAAACAGCAGTTCGCTTTTTACAGCTACAAGTATAACAGCAACAACAACAACTAACTAACTGAGATGAAGTGTTTCACCTCGGCTTTTATAAGCTTTTTTTAATTATCAGTAGAACAATCATGATTTTTCTAGATTTTTCTGGATGGCAACAGTAATTACGAGATATTTATTTATTAAGCATTAAATGTACGCGCTCTTTTATTTTTATTGCTATTTTTTTTCGACGTAGCTTTCTCTTCAAAAATCGTCTGCGTTGCTAAGGCAACATGAAGCAAATTTAATTACAATTCTAAATAAATAGCCAAATAAATGTGAAATTCGTAACAATATAATTTTTGTATGCTCGTCTATTCCTTTTTAAGTCTGCCATTTTTATATCCGGCATATAAATGCGCACCCGTAAAATTCGATCTCATATTTTGTATGGAAATTGACGTTATAAACCAGAATATACGGTACTTATTTTTAAAAGTACATGGAAATTAGCCGTTTTTAATAATGTTCGCTATTTTTAAAGTGAAAAACTACGCTTAATTATTAAAAATATGATATTTGAAGCAAATTTTATTTTATTTTACCATAACTATTGAAATATATAAAAATTACGGTATAAGTCTCCTCAATTTAGCTGTCAGATATGTATAACATATAAGCCTTAATCCGTATATACCCAGACCCCTGGAATACAGCTAAAACGTCAACAAATTTCTACTTCTTGTTTTACAATATGTGGAAAGCGAAAGTTCTCGAAGTGAAAGTCAAGAATCTTGCATGGAAATACCCTTCACGCCTGGCTGGGAACACGAGCCCTAGCATCTTTGGTCTGTTTTGAGCTCGAATAGGAAGCGAAGCATGACAAGAGTGACACAGTAATCTTGAAAATTAGGCTTCTGCTTTAGAAAACGTCATTAAAAACGGATCGGCTAATTGAGATCGGTTCCGCTTCCCTTCACTCGTTGACTCGCGCAGTTTTGGGAAGAGAATTCCAAAATGGCGAAGTAATTAAACTGAACGGTCTGATTAAGAAGGAGGTGGCTAGTCGATGTTTGCTGTTGTTTGTTGTTCCCAGATGCTTGATCGAGATGTCGAAAAGTGCTAGATCGAGAGAGCACGTGGGAGGCACGCCGCTCGGAAGGTCCCGAAAATCAAGATTGCTTGGAAATCCCTTTACGATAATGTGAATGTAATGACCCTAATGGTCATAAGTGTCCAAGCAGCGTGTGGGTTTTAATGCTTAGTGGCAAAGCAACGGTTACGCAGCAATGGACATTTGAATCTTTAGATCTCAGCCATTTCTGCTAATATCCAGTAAGTGACAAGCGCCGATTTTTGCTTCAAAACTGAATGGCTTTTAAGTGCGGAACAAATGAAGAAAAATTCCTCTGATGCATGAAAAATTGTACTGTAGTTCTTGTAACTTTAAAATGTACACTGCATTTTTGTACATCATTAACATTTTGACTGTTATTTTCTAGCTGAAAAATTGCTGCATTTGTAATCTAGAAAATTTAAATACTGTCAATTCTCAATATTTATTAATTATTTGTTTATAGATGTATATAGAATTATTTGTAGAGTAAAAATGATATCTGTGGAAGCAGACTCAGTAAAAATGTCTTAAATTTCACAAATTAAAAAAATCTAGAAGAAACTTAAAAACGCTAAAACTAATAAAATTACTAATTAAAAATACTAATGCGGTATTTTGCATATTTCTCTTAGCATAATATTTATGCTAAATGTATCATTTATGCTAAAGGAATCTAAATATTTAATTACATACAAAATAAGTAAATAAAATATAAAGTAAAGGAATATTTTAATGTTGAAACCACGCTACGTGTCTTAGAAATTTTGGGTAGTATAAAATTTTACTTTTCTGTTTTGTATATTATACTATCAGAAAATTGAATGACATTAGAACACTACATTTAATCGGCAGTTTCCTGAGATAAGACATATTGCTGTTCTCTAAATTCAATCAACTTCTTGATTATTCTTTTGACTTAATATAGATGCCCTGTTCTGTCCATTAACAAAGATATTAATTTGGGATAGTGAAACTTAATGAATTGCTTTCCATCACTGGTCGGTATGCACCATAAAATGGTGCGCGGAAAAAAGGGAAACGGAAAGAAAGCCTCCGGAAAATAAGGAACGGAAAAAAAGGAACTCTAAAATCTCGCCAAATAATATCGCCAATCGGAGTTGGGGAAACCTGCCAAATTCTAATTTAACCGGCAGGGTTATAACGGGCTCTCTTGAGGGAGGGTTTTAAGGGTAAGACGTTGAGCAAAGCAAGGTCATTTCGATACCAGGTTTTAATATTCTTATCGCAAACTCTGACTAAATTTCATCTACAACGGTTTGTTATAATACTGCTTTTAACGCTCAGTTATGCGACAATGTTTCACCCCTGAAACACAGCTTAAGGCTATAACTACATGGGGTACGAGGGGAACAATCATTAATGGCCATGACCCGCTGATCAACCCTCTATTTTTACCATCGGACAGGCTAGCAGCTCGCTTATCTTCTTTCAATTATCGTCAGAAGATTTCCCTAATTCGCAGGTATGGTTGTTATGATAAAACTTTCTTGGCGATATTTCTAAACATCCCTTATTTTTCTCATTGCAAAAGAATTTATTTTCCGTTTCCTAATTTTCCGGTGCCTATCTTTCCGTTCTTTATTTTCTGAGTGACATTTTTTCCTACAACCCATAAAATAGCAATTTATTTGGACTGATTAATACTTACAAGTTCAATATTGCGCAAGTAATCGACATCAGTGGTAACTGCATTACAGAAAAGTGCTTTGCTATATTATGTTGTTGTTTCCTTAAAACGTTCATAAAATGACTATGTTAAAAATGAATGTTTAAATTTCAGTTAAATAACTCTTTTTTACTGGTACTATTTCTATAATTTTGAAAATATTTGCTAAAAGCATTCTCTGCTCTGTTATCAAAGGTGGCTACATTTTTTGTTAAAATAACCGGATGTTACCATTTCATATGGAGAACCTGAAACCAAAATACCTTTAAAATTTATTTTATATCATACTTTTTATTATCTTCAGCATCATTAATCTCAAAATATTTTAGAATGTTTTAGAACTGTAATAAATCTGAATTTTATTTTCACTAAAAATATATCCTGAAAATTTTCTTACAGTACAGCAATGCTGCCCGTACTTCATTATTACGGAATAGTTATTTTAAAGTAGAAAACTAAACTGTTTTATTTGAAATAATGGCAGTAAAGTTGTTTAATTATGTCTCAGTCAAGATTAAAATACCCTTACGTTATATAATATAAAGTCTACTTCAGTATTAGCAATGTCTTATTAATACGCTGAGTATTCTACTCACGTTAATCCCGTACTAAAAAAATGGCTTTACAATACAATGAATGCTAGAAATTTAACTCTAAAACAATTATCCTTAGCGATTTAGAAGTGTATTTTGAATTATGTGTTTAAATTTTAACAATCGAAAGAATGTAACATTCATTACTGGTAATCAGGATTTTCTTAAATCATTTCGCAGATGCCATCAAGAAATTTTATAAATTCAGGTAACAGCAGCTAAAATAAGTAATATTTCTACAACTGGTCTAAACTCTGCTAATGGAAGGTTGCGCACAATTTAGATTAACATTAAATTTAAACCTTAAATTTATGGACATAAATGCTAGATCCAAGTATTTTTTTAATAGTCTTAATATCACTAAAAAGTCATGATGAAAAGAAAAAAAGTCCATGTTTTCAGATATACCTTCAAGACATTAGTAAATCAATTTCTCGAGAATAAATGAAATTTCTACGGGGAATTTATGCATCCAAGAGTACAAGTGCCTTCAATTAATGTTGTAAATATAACGGGGCATCCTTGTGAAGACATAAAAGGTACGGGATCGAATAACTGCCATGTCGCAGCGTCTGTGGAAAAGCTCAATTAGCCATGCAGCTTTTCGATCATCTTCCTTCCTGCAAAATAAAGGCGTACAGGAAGTTAATGTTCCGCGGATTATTGTCTTTTTCCCCATTCCTCATTCCGTTTGATGGAAACGGAAAAGAGGAAATAATGGGAAGACGTCCAAAGATGGGATTTCGCAAATTTCTTGGCTGTGAGGTGCTTTGTAGGATTGTACCGATTTTGAGAATATTTTTCTTTCTGTTACTTTCTAAAGTAAATTTTGATTCCAAAAAGTATTCACTTTTAAATGAAGGTGTTCCTCTAAATTTAAAATAATATTGATTTTAAGGTCTGATTCTCGAAATTAAAAACTATGTACCCTAGGAACGACATATTATGCTTGTTTTTCATTCGCTGTTTTGAGATCTGTGACAGCTATCGTAGAACATGCATAAGTGAATAGCGCTTAATTGAAATCCAGGCTAACTAGATCGAGTAATATAACACAATATTAATTAGACTGAAAGCTAATTATTTTTTAAGATCAACTGTTTTTCGTTTTGTCACCTTTTAGAGATAAATACTTATTTCATTAACGAAAATATATGATGATAATATGTCTTATACTATGGGTTCTCAACCCCTTTTTTGCCTCGTGCACACCTTTTTCCATTACTAGAAGATCATTTCTCTTCATTTAAAAAACTCAAAAAGTAAATATATATATTTTTCTAGATTTAGATGATTTTTTAACATGTTTTATAAATCAAACAAAAAGCATGGAAAATGTTGATAAACATCAAAACTTGAATAAAAATAGCTTTTGTATTCATGAACTGAAACTAAACAAATAAATGAAAGTTTGATCGCATTTCCTCTCTGAAACTATGAAATCTCCTCTAGGACTGTTAAAGAATGACAATCTAAAACAAAAGGTTACTATATTTGGATTTTGGGTAAAAATGTTTTCTAAAGGTTTTTTTCTAAGGTAATTTTTCCTTGTAGTCTTCAAGTCTTGTGGTAAGTAATGTTCTGAGCACGCTGTCAGCTGAGCTGTCTTTGAATAGTGACTCAGTATAGTGACTGAGAATTATGCTTTTATCGTTTACAGATTAAAGTTTGCATATTAGTTCTGTTATTGCAAACGTAATAAATTTATCCGAAGCAGAAACCTAACAACTACAGTGTTTATTTAATCTTACTGCTAAAACAGAATTCACTGCTTTTGCTTTGTTATCATCGAAAGAGATTTTCAGAAGCCACTTAAATAAGAACAATTAATAAAACATGAATTCTAAATGTGAGTTAACAAAAGTGATTGATTTGAATTAAAGACCTCAGTAAATCCGATAATACCAAAATTATTATAAATACTGAAAGCAAAAAATGCAAATACTGAATTTAAATAAGCGAGGATATTTTATAATATTCACGTTATCGCTTGGAAAATTCTATCACGTTATCATGGGGCCTGATATACAAGTGACAAAGCTCCAACCTATTAATCCTATCTCTTTTTTATCTTCAACAACACTCGCGCACAAAAGCTCAGTCCATACTTTTATGTCTTTAAAACAATAAGCATCATATTGGCAACAAATGCAATATCAAAACGCATTCACGGACTGTAAAATGTTCCTCCGAGACTATATGCGGCTTGTGAACCGCGAGTCTGAGACCACTGCCTTAAGTTATTAACCACAAAAGCATCTACACTGGAGTAAAGGACACTGGAGTAAAGCACTGGAGTCCTTAATTTACATAGGAGACATATTTTTATATGCCGACGCTTACTAAGATTGCCACAGTTTATACCAGTTGGCTGGGAAATGCACTTACTGTTAGCATGAGATCTTGATTGTCTGCAAATTTTTGTTTTTTTCGATTATGCAAGGCACGCGAGGGCTCCCTGCCTAACTGGAGGACCGCCTTCATGGAGTAAGAATACTTTAAGGAATAATGGTTGTTATTCACGTTAAAGATAAGAAAAACCATGAAAACGTCCATGCGGGCAGTCCGTTCGTCAAGCTCTGAACCCGGGTCGAACTACAAGCGGTTAGCGACTTTACCGCTCGGTTGCAGGTGAGCGTTGTTGTCAGCCGAATTCTTTCCTTTTGAAAAACTCCTTTAATTTTCCAAAAAGTGGTTAACACTAAAAATGAAGTCGGGCTGTAGGTCAGGTTCTCTCAAATCTTCTATTTCAAGCATATGCTGTGTATGCGGTACATGTATACTATTGCGTTATTATTTTAAATTAATAAATCACCTGAAAGGAACTAAAAACTTCCTAAAAAGCAGATGGAACTTCTCACTTCGTCTGCTTTTTAACTACAAATATCGCAGCCAGTATTAAAATAAAACTATTTACACTTTGACCTTGACAGTTATACAAAGTCTAACCAAACCTATTTATTACGCGTCTAACCAAACCTTACTTCATTTCTAAATGTTTGCGAAGAAATCTCGGTTAGCGGAATATCGCGCTAGCTAGACGAACTTCAGCAGCAGAAGACATAAAATAGAGTGACGGACAGCTTATGCTGCTAAAAGCTTCCTGAAAATTCAAGAACTGCGAGATTATTTATTCTTTGACTAATTGGCATGCTAGTGGAAACTGCTGAAAGTTAAATCGAAGCTCAAAGATTAGGAAAACTGTAATAACTAACCCAGATACTTGCACATACAACTAGACATTGTAACTGATGATTATCAGTTTTTGAAGGGAAATATTACATTAACAACGAACAAATTTTCTGACAATTCCAGAAAACGATAACTGCATTTTTCAAAGGACTGAGAATAGAAGTGCATGACGAAGGTTTTCAGAAAATTTGTATGTGTGCCGATACGATAAGCCTCATTGCCAGTTGTGCGAATGAGCTCAAAGTGTATAAGGCAAAATAAAAAGTTTTTGTTCAACAAAATTTTGCTCTGTTCTATTGCTAAACCCTGCTACTCTCTGTATTTCCCTCTTAATTATGCAGATATTACTATCACTTCAGTATCACGGGACTGACTTTCTCTTATTCATAAAATGTTTGTTATAGAAGAATTATTATGCATATCTGCAAAACAATTTCAAATTTCATAAAATATCGTTATAGAGATCAGCGCCGCGGTTATATCGAAAAACAAAAAAAATCGTGTGGTTTATGGGAGAAAAAAGTGTTGAATCGATGTATAAAGCTGCCATATTATCTCGAAGCATGCTTATATTTTCTCTCTGATATTTACTTTTCTCAATTTTTTTGGGAATAAAAGGAGTTAACAAATTAACAATGCTTCAGTTTTTAATAAACTTAACTTCATTGCATGTATTCTAGTTTCTTATTTCTTAAATATTAAGCAAAATTACTTAATTAAAAATGTAATTCTAAGAAAAGTAAAATATAACATCAAAGGCCTAAATTGTATAAGCTGTGCTTTTATTATATTTCCGTGTGTGTTTAATCTATCAAATTGGTGAATTTTAGTGCGTACGTATTCCTGCTCTAAACCCCAATATTAATCTTAGATCCTATTAAACTTGAGTTGTTAGCCTTATTAATATATTATTCTTTAACAAAGACATTGTTTGCTGTGGATTTTGCTTTTCTTCTCTAACAAATGAGCAAAACTGAAGAATTCTTATTGATTTTTTAATATTAGAGGGATCTGACGATTAAAAGTCGTTCCTAATCTTAGGATAAAGCCGTTGGAAAATCATAGATTTGTAGTAAAATAACAAAACCTATTCAGAATATTTGCATCTACTTATATTGATGTGTGCGTGTTTGACATACAGTGCTTTTGAATATAGGCAACTCTGTTAAGCTTTTTCTTTCTGCAGTTACGCGTCTAGAACTATTAAGGCACTGGAAGAGTTAAATATCTTTTTTTGGTTTTAGTCTCAACAAACGCTTTCGAAATGCTCATAGCTGTTTGAGAATCGTTACCGAAATGGCATTTTGTCACTTCAAGTATATTATCAATTCGTCAAACATTTCCAGTCCCTCAGGCTAGTTTGTTCCCTTTAATCTTTTCACTACATTATTATCTCTTTGTTTTTTTCTTAACGTTTCCTGAAAAGCATGTTACCGTAATATCTTTTAAAGTACCTGATGATGACATTTTAACGATTAGTTCCTTATATAATTGTAATAGTTATACATAGAAATGCACGTAGTTTTGAAAATCTTTAAATTATATGTTCTGTATTTCCTACCTCGTCCACATTTTATGAATGGGCGCAATCTAACCGCAACATCTTTTCTTCATTTATTAAACAAAATCACGTCACTTCAGTTTCTTTCTAAATGAATACATAAGTCATTTTCATATTTTATTCAACGAAAATGCAGAAAATTATCGGGTAAACAAAACTAAAGCTACACTGCAGTTAATTACTTAAAATAATTGTTACCAGAACAAGCAGCACAGCAGCACGTTTTTAACAAAAATTTCAAATACCTTGTGTAGCTGATTACACATTGTCCTGTTACTATTATTTTGCATTAATCAGTTATTTATAATTTCAGACTTTACTATCACGTCTCCTTTTCCGTTTCCTTACCAGAAATGCAAATGAGTTAAAGAGTATTCAAGTCGAACACTTCGGATTGTAAGACAAATCATGTTTCCGCTCTCGAGGCCATGTTTCTAGGTTTTTCTAGCTCTGCAAATACTGTAATTCTTCGACTTACGTTATTGCTGCTGATGTTTAATTGCTACGTTTCGTAGAAATCCTAGAGGCAGAGAGCATAACACTGTTTATATAGAAGTGTAAGGTTTAGTTTAAACTAACAAAGTTTTATTTTAATTTGCCTTTTTCTATCTGTTCTTATTACAACCTCCCGTTAGAATAAGTGCGCGTTTCAGCTTTATGCTAATTTGAAGTGGAGCCAAGTTTATATTTACGGTAGGCAGGAACCTCTCAGTGTGAGAGAGCTTTTAGTCTCAGACCACTGTTACTCTGTTCAACGTTCGCCTGACCAGCTAGTATTTAAATTCTAAGCCGTAGCGCTGTTACGCTATTACTTATTGAAGTAATTATAAGTGCGTTAGTATTAGTTAAATCTTGCTACGCACCATTTAGCTTAGAGGCCAACCTCGCGTTCATAGCTCTATGAGCAACGGTTACTTAGTTTCCATTTAAATTTAGTTTAAATTATTTGATTGTTCAGTTTAGACCCAAGTGCGGTCATTATTTTCTGTATCCCTCTGAGTTGAGAAGTGGCTGCAAATAATTGTGGTTTAATAAAAGAGGATTTTAAATCCTTCTGAAGTGCAGTTCTTCTACCACTTAACCACAGTTTTCTACCAAAGAACATATCTGCATTCAGCTCCCTGTTCACGATCAGGACTTAACGTTTCACGAAGATATTTGCCAAGAATATGCACCGAACACACAGTCCTGACACTGGTGTCCGAAGAAAAATGAGAGGATGGCCTGAAAGACAAGAAGAGGAACCTTAGATACCTGCAGAACCTGTGCAGAACCCTGAGATACCACCTCCTGTCCTAGAAGGATTTGGCTACATTGTACAAACCATGCGGGCAGCCATGAAGCCAGCGGCAAGTTTTGACGGCAAGTCAGCCGTAATTAATTTCCTGGAAAAACTAGACGCCCACTTCATGTTATATCCAGTCTACAAATTTCAGAAAGTCACTCTTGCCACCAGCGCTTTGAAGGGCCAAGCGCTAAATTGGTTCAAGTGTATTGGAAAGAATCTCTTGGGGGAACAGGGAAGCCCCACATACACTTATGAAAATTTAAAAAATTCCTTGGTGGAAGCATTTCCTATAGTACGAAATCAAGCCAGACTGGAGGCGGAACTTTTCAGGAAAAGATAGAAGATTTGTCAAATTTTATCTTGAGAAAAATCCAAGTTTACCAGCTTTTGTATGGAAGTCGTCCGGATCCTGAAATAATTCAAATTATACTTCCTAGGCTACTGCCCCAAGTTCAAGATTTTATCGAGCTAAGAAACCCAACGACTTTAGATAAATTATTCGAGCTCGCCGTACAATTTGAAAGCCGAAGAACGGCAGACAACGAACGACGTCGCCAATTTGAGCGAAGAAGTCAGTGGAGTACTCCAAGACCCCAGCAGAAGCAACAATAGAGTTACGGGAACAAGGCGAAGCAATGGCCGAAGAAAGATGTATCTCCTAAATCGAGCGGCGAACGACGAGATTTTACTAGAAAAACGGGCAAAGATGCAGAAGGCAACCAGAATAAGAAGAAGGCTTTAAACTAAGATGGATTTCTTCAAGGAAGGTGAAGAAGTCCGAAGTCTCGCAAAATCCTTCCACAATTAATTTTAACACCGTGGTTCTGAAAAATTAAAGTTTACCGAAGATTGAAGTTTTAATTAACAACATACCGGCGACGGCTGTTTTGGATACAGGAGCGCAAAGTAGCTTTATCTCGGAAAGATTTTTCAAGAAGCACTTTCGCCGTTACAGAATTTTTAGTGCAAGAGACACGAATGTCATAGCGGCCCAAGGAGAGAAGTGTAGATGCTTAGGAAAAGTGTTACTTTTTGTGCGTATCAACGGCGAGCAGGTAAAAATTTTATTTTATATTGTGCGAAACCTGCAAACATATATTATTCTGGGTGTGGATTTTTTTAGATTGGCAGAAGCTAAAATGGATTTCCAAGGAAAAAAATTGACGCTATCGATGCAACCAGTAGAAAAGCAGAATGATAAGCCCCCGCAGCTGGACCTACAACACTTACCAGCAGAACAGAAAGAAAAACTGCAGTCGTTGGTAAGTGAGTTTTCAAATTTATTTAGCGATGTACCGGGTTTCACGCAGGTCACAAATCATAAAATCCGAAGAGGGGACGCCCAACCAGTAAGACAAAAACCTTACCGCTACGATAAGGTGAAAGAAGAAATAATTGAATACCACATTAAAGAAATGTTGAAAAACAATATAATTACACCGATTTCTAGCAGTTATGCTAGCCCAGTAGTTTTATGCAAGAAAAATAATGATTATCCGATTACGCACCCGAAGCGGTGGCATTTTGCTATAGATTATCGCAAACTCAATTCCATCACAAAATATCTAGTGTATCCTTTGCCGATAATCGAAGAGATAATTCAAAATATTACCACTAAAATTATATGACCACATTAGATCTTACGAGTGGCAATTTTCAGATTGGGGTAATACCCGAAGATGTCCCCAAAACCGCCTTCATGAATAAGTCTGGCACGTACGCATTTCTTAGGATGCCTTTTGGTTTATCCGGCGCGCAGGCAACTTTCCAAAGATGTATGGACATCGTCTTAAGACCGGTCCTTGGTAAAAGTGCGTTCATATATTTAGACGATATTATAATTACGAGTAGTAGTTTAGAACAACACTTACAAGATTTAAGAAAAGTGTTTTTATTGTTAAATGAAGCTGGTTTGAAGATAAATGCGTCCAAATGTAAATTTGCCGCAAAAGAGTTACGTTATTTAGGGTTTAAAATTTCTCAGAATGGAATCGAAACGGATCAGTCAATAGCTATTAAAAATTATCCTGTTCCTATAACAGCGAAGAGGTTAGCGTCGTTTCTTGGCATATGTTCATACTATCGGTTCTTCATTAAAGACTTTGCCAAAATAGTTAAACATCTGCTAAAATTGAAGAGGAAGAAAACTAGGTTTTCGTGGTCAGCAGAAGTCAACTCGGCATTTCAAAAACTGAAAGACGCATTGACTCATTAAAATTTCCGGAGGGGGATAGAGGACTAGAAATTTCAGCAGACGCTTCAGATTTTGCGATTGGGGCAGTGCTTTCTCAAAATGGGCAACCCGTGGCCTTTTTCAATCGAATGTTAAATGAAACATAGAGAAACTATTCGGCCACAGAAAGAGAAACTCTCGCAGTGTTATCGGCAGCGCATAAATTTCGTGTTTTCTTTGGAAGTTCTCCAGTAACTGTATATACGGACCACGCTGCGGTCACTAGACTCTACTCTGGGAAAAACTTATCACCCAGATTAATAAGTTGGGCACTTAAATTACATGAATATAATCTAGTAATTAAACACACGCCGGGAAGGGAAAATGTTGTGGCAAATGCTTTAAGCAGAATTAATTTGGATGAAAATGGGAATACGGTTAGAATAGCCATGCTGACATCCAAAGTATTAGATTCTCGTGAAACAGTAATAGCCGAACTCGGAAAAGATCCGGAGTTCAAAAAGATATGCAATTATTTGGCCGACCCTGAGAATTTCAGTCACCCTTATATTGTGCCGATAAGAAATAGGGCAGCAAATTACGAAATAATTGATGGACTTTTATTTTATACGAAAACGACTAATGAAAACCACGAGTTTAGGCCAGTTATCCCAGCTAGCAATAGATTTAATTTATTAGAGGAATTGCACGATTCGCTATTTCTGGCCATTTGGGTATAAGAAAAACTGTCCAAAGAGTTCGCGAGGCAGTTTTCTTTCCCGAACTGCAAAAGTTTACTAGAGCGTATGTCCAATCGTGCCCAACATGCCAGTTTAATAATTATGTCAATTTCCGCCCGGCCGGGTTCCTAAATAGTGTTAAATGAGAATTCCCAAATCAAATAATAGGCATCGATTTACTGAGACTTTATCCTAGAAGTAAAGTTAACAAAAGCCGATATCTTTTAGTTATAGTGGACCATTTTAGCAAATGGTTGGCAAAAATTGTAGTAGATTCAATTTTAAATAAATATATTTTAAAATACGGGGCGCCCCTAAAAGTTATTTCAGACAATGGTCCCCAATTTGTTAGTAATATTTTTGAGGAAATGTGTGCAAGACTGGGCATACGTCAATTAAAGATGGTCCCGTATCGTCCGCAGTCAAGCATAGCGGAACGGGTTAACAGAAACGTAGTGAAAATCATTCGAAGTTACATTAAGAATTATCACTCTACCTGGGATAGCCATATAAATGAATTTGCATTTGTCCTTAGAACTGCCAAACACGATACAACACAAAAAACACCCGCTGAACTGTTTCTTCGAAGAAAGATTTTGACACCCTTAAATAAACTTTTCTTTGTCCAGGAAAAGGCAGAAGAATTTAAAATGAGTGATATACAGAAATTGATACATGAAGCAAAAGGAAATGCAAAAATAGCCCAAAGGAAAGAACAATTCTATTTCGATAAAAAGAGAAGAGAGGTCAATTATAATGTGGGAGATGAAGTTTTAAAAATAAAACATGCTTTATCAAATGCCCCAGAAGAAAAGGTGGGGAAATTTTTTCCGCGTTTTGAAGGCCCTTTCATTATCGAGAAAATCACCCATACTGTCGTAGTATTAAGGAGGAACAATGGCGAGAAAATTACTGCTAATGTGGACCAAATTAAGTCGTATTATGACCGTAATAAGATGGAAATGTTTAAAGATTTTTTCCAGGATCCGAGGAGACGCACTTCCACGGAAGATGTACCTCAGCGGCAACAACAGGAACCAGCAACAATGACAACGAAGAGCCAGAAACAGAAAGCCCCCCCCTCAAAAAAGTAGAAGAAACAAGAAACGGAAAATCACCAGAGGAGGTAGATTCAAAAGAAAGAACTCCGAGAATACAAGTTCAACAATTAATAAAAGACCAAAGCTCAATGGACAAGGCCAACCGAAAGTAGCCAAGAGGACTGCCGAAACATCGGAAAGGAGCCTGAGAAGCAAGCAGCCCCGGTTGCAGCCTGAGGATCAACGTCCAGAATACAGCAGGAGCCTGGAGCAGCGACGAACAAGGGCCGAGGAACAGTGGACCCAGCCGAACAAACGTCGAGCGGATCACCTTCCTCCTCAGCGCAAGTACCCCAGGATGGAAAGAAGGACACATAAACGAAAGGTGGAGGAACAACAAGAGGGCAACGGTCAGCAACCAAAGTCAAGGAAACTGGCCCAAGCTACAATCTACCCAGCCTTCAAGGATTGGGCCAAAACAGAATGGCTGACTACAACAAGCTAAGTAGTATTTCTTATTCCAACGTTTAGTTAATTTTCGAGTGTTACTGCAAGTTGCAGGGTCCCTTTTTACCTCAAGCGAGGTTAATTTTTACACCAAGTGGGCGATAAATGATTACTTATCTTGAAAAATGCTTTTATTTAAAATTGTAATTCTGAAAAGATTTAAAATTACTTAATGTTTGTAAAGTAGATTCTGAAGCATTGTGAATATATTAGCCTTGTAAAAGCAATGAATTGCTGCGAGAATGTTAACTAAATGTTTTTGTATTATGCTTTGTCGAAAGACTTGTAAAATTTTAGAATGAAAAGTCGGTAGAAGGAAAAACACGATTTAGTCTATAGACTATTATTTCAGTGTAATGCGATGTTTCAGAAAATAACTTTGAAAAATAGAATGTGAAGCACTTGCTGTAAACTTAGAAATTTAACGTACTTATTTTATCTTGTGATTTGTATGCAATTGCTAAGTTTCATAAAATGTAACAAAAATGGATTTAGAGCATCAATGCATGTTAGGTGCAAAGTTAATTTTGAATGAAGCATTCTTTGTGCAAACTACGAATTGTATGCATGAAAAGTTAGAGTATTTTTAGAATGCAAGTATTAGTAGGCTCTCCACCAAATACATGGCTAATACTTTTAGACATGAAGTTAGTTAGAACCTCAGGTTTAGCTGGTTATAGGGCGTCTTTTGAGGTCTCGTTATGTCAAGTTCTAACTAATGTTAGTCGATCGTAGGCGGTAGAGTTGAACACCCCCGAACAAAAAAACCCCGCAATTGCGGTTCGCTTTTCATCCAACACCTGTGGAGAGCATTGGGGGAAGAATTAAATTTTGCTTGAATGATAATGTGTGTGTGCGAATTTACACGGGTAAGAAAAGAAGTCTGTTACCTAGAACTTAATGTTATTATGTTATACTAAAATTTCTTTCCTTCCAGATTTTGCTGGAAGGACTAAGACGAAACCAAAGTATTACTCAAAACAGATGAAGAGTTATGTAAAAATCAAGTTTTCGTATGTAAATGCCCAAGAAATTCTATTTTTCTGTAAAGGTTGGCCTAAGTTTCGAAGAGTTAAATTTTGAGTATTTCTAGAATTGCAAGTTTCAACATGGTCCGTTTGGACCACAGTAGTTCAAATTTTGCCAATTTTGGCGGGAAGTATGTAAGGTTTTAGTTAAATTAACAAAGTTTTATTTTAATTTATACTTTTCTATCTATTCTCATTTCAACTTCCCGTTAGAAGAAGCGCGCGTTTCAGCTTTATGCTAATTTGAAGTGGAGCCAAGTTATATTAAAGCGAGAAGTAGAAACCTCTCAGTGTGAGAGAGCTTTTAGTCTCAGACCACTGTTACTCTGTTCAACGTTCGCCTGACCAGCTGGTATTTAAATTCTAAGCCGTAGCGCTGTTACGCTATTACTTATTGAAGTAATTATAAGTGCGTTAGTATTAGTTAAATCTTGCTACGCACCATTTAGCTTAGAGGCCAACCTCGCGTTCATAGCTCTGTGAGCAACGGTTACTTAGTTTCTATTTAAATTTAGTTTAAATTATTTGATTGTTCAGTTTAGACCCAAGGCGGTCATTATTTTCTGTATCCCTCCCGAGTTGAGAAGTGGCTGTAAATAATTGTGTTTTAATAATAGAGGATTTTAAATCCTTCTGAAGTGCAGTTCTTCTACCACTTAACCACAGTTTTCTACCACAGAACATAGCTGTATTCAGCTCCCTGTTCACGATCAGGACTTAACGTTTCATGAAGATGTTCGCCAAGAATATGCACCATACACACAGTCCTGACAGAAGTTCTCAGCCAACTTAGAGTTAAAATAAATTGTGTACTCTTTTACTACTAGGCTTAATTTAACTTTTGAATTTCACTGTTACTTTAGTAAATCGCGCGAATTGGGGGCTGTTTCTGCGAGCTCGAAACGTGTATTTTATGTTAAAGTTGTGTTTTAATGAAAGATTATTTTATGATAAACCTGTATAGGCATTTTTATAGATAAGAGGTTGTTACTAATGCCATATCCAAGTTTTTGTGATCTGAATGATCATGAGTGAATTAGTAAATGTGCGTGTTATTCACAATAGTTCTTATTGACAGTACATATTTGTCTACTAATTTTCGGTTTTTATCAAAAATATCAAAGCCACTAGCAGAGACACTTATCTAATTGAACATATAACCATCATCTTCTTCTAGTGGAGTCTTTTGACAAGCCTCAGACAGCTGGCATGTTAGTTCAGGAAAGCAATACGATTAACACATTACTTTTAAAATTACCAGTTAATGCAAATAGGTTTATATATTAGCAAATGGCTATATGACAGTCATACCAGCACATTGCTTAGTAAATGAACGTATGTCTATTAATAAAATAGACTTCTACAGGAAATGATTACTTGCCGGTCATTACAAATACATTGCTCGGGAAATGGACGCATGGCTTCCAATACGAATGCATTTACATAGGAAACATTAACCAGAAGTACTAAATATCTGTATTTACTCCACTGTATTTTATTTCAGTGCAATTTTATTTAACAATATTCCTGTTATTTCTGGCTTACCAAATCAAACAGTAGATATTTAGGCAATTTACAGAGTCTCTTCGCACATTTTTGGACGGTTTGGCTTTGCTATAAAATAAAACTGTCTAATTGGAATTATTTTTTTAACTCCATCTATATTTTTGGAAGTATAAATTATCGTTTGCTACTTGATAGTATTGTTTTCCTACAAAATGGCGCTTTTGAAGAAGCAGTGGATGGAAGGCTATGTTTACGCTCTTTCCAAAGAAACTTATTTGTAATTAGTTATTCAAAAACACTGCCAAAAGCCGTACTTCTTGGATATCTACGACGGTGGTACTACGATAAAACTACGATGACACTACAATAAAACTGCAATGATACAACGATAAAACTACAATGAGTAATATTATCAACAAAAAGGGAGAAAAACGACAAAGTTTGGCTTCGAGTGGAAAAACTGTTCCAAATGCATATCCAAAGAAATAACGGAATATTTCGAATGTTGCATAAGGTAAGATCTTTAATGCTAACCGAAAATGTGCCAAGTCAAAAGACAGCTGCAAAATCATTAAAATTCTAGTGTCAATTGTAAACAAAGTGATTAATGCTCATATGAATCTTAAGAATGCGAAAAAAAATGTACATCCTCTTTTTCCCCGTCATAACGTCGTACTGCCTGTAAAATTCTTTATGAGAAATATTTATCCGAATAAAAAATTTTGCCACAATATGTGAATCTTGGGTCTATTTAAATAACTGCAATAAAAGGACGTCCATTTATTAACATCAAAGAGGAGAAAAAAATCCCAAAACATAGTTCAAATAATCCAAAGAAAGTTTTTCAAAGGGATTTCTGATTGTTGCTGATTTTTCATATGGCGGCAAAATCAAAATAAAGAGATTTGAGAAGAACGTTAATATCAGTTCCACATATTATCAGGAACATATTTTATACTCAGTATTCAAATATGAAATATCTTCTCTGTAGCCACAGTGCCATCAATCAGTAGAACTGCATCAAGACAAAGCAACCAACCGCAGGCAAAAATGGCCAAAATGGCCTTCACTTATATAACTTAATAATCCTGCTGTATCACCCATGGATTTTTGCGCTCTTGGACTTTTAAAAAGCCGATTACCCAAATTTCGACCTACAACCCTCCTTCGATTTTGGGAAGCTATTCAAGAAGAACGGGATAAAATACCTTTTGTGATACTACAAAAGGCTTTATTGTCTTGGAAGCTACGGTGTAGAAAGATAGTGAAGAATAACGGTAATCAAATAAAACATTTAAAACACAAAACGTTTAGGTAAAATATTTCAATAAATGTAATGAAAATAGTGGGCGAACAGCCTTTATATATCCGCTACAGCTGCTATATCATATATAGTCATTAATTAGTTAATGACCTTTTATATGCTATACTAGCTCTAAATTTCACTTAAATATTTTTAAAAAAGTAATTAGATAATTTCAGTAAAAATTAATATAATTATATTAATAGTATAACCGCAACTGCTGGCACTATTATTGGTTAATAATAAAATTTATCACCATTATCAAATTATGTATAATTGGATTATAGAGTTTAGAAAGTTGTTTAAATCTTTTTATTTTTGAGTGGAATTCCTTAAATAATAATGATACAAATAGCAAATGGTTACGTTGGATTCGAAAACACACGAACGAACACCTAAATCTATAATGCATGCGTTAAGTATTTATATCTGTTAACTATACCTGAACATTTATAGCTGAACATTTTACAAACCACTGTTATTAAATATGAAATAAATCTAACCCGGCTAATTCAAGAGTACTATATTAGCTACTCGAACAATATCTTCCAGTGCATCCAATAATATAATACTTCAAATACCATCGGCCTAAATCAGAAGTCTGTATAAGTCTCTGGTAATGCTCAGCTGCGGAACATGCATGCATTTTCACTGTTTGCAGTAGGAGGTTTGAAACACATATAAGAGTCCCCTTATATTTTTTAAAAACATCATTTTGAAATGATGGGTACTTGATACGGAACCTGCAAGCGCCCAGGAACCTGTGATTGAAAACACTAAAGAATTCGTTTCAAAACTTAGCATGGAAAAACTTCCACAGAATTTCACAGTTTAAAGCGCAAAGATTATGGTCAACAAACAGTTAATTTTTATTGGGAACTTCCACTTTTGTGAAAAATGTATTAGGAGTGTAAGATGACCGAATAAATACGAATAATACCACAGACATCAGTAAACGAAAGTAAGAAACTATTTACGAAGGAATAGAAAGGAAGAAGGTCATTAAGTAATATTCAAAGAAATATCATATCTTTCAATGATTTCATCGAAACAAATATGCTGCATTTTAAGAGATACTTTGTTGAATAGAATAGAAATGTTTCTGCTCTACTAAAGAGACGAATACAATGTTTGGATATTTCAGCGTTAAAGAAAACTTCATTATGAAAATGAAATATTTCTAATTTGAATGATCACCATTAATGAGACGTAAATTTAAGAATTAGACTGACAACTAATCAGTGTGGAAGTCTATACTCTGTGCGATCCTAGAAATTTCAACGTTATCACAGGTGAAGTAAATTATGATCTTTAGAAAGGATTCTTAAGAAATCATAACAAAAGATAAATTTTTGGTGTAAAAAGAGTGACTGCGGTATGTTATTGTAAAATGTTATAAAATTTCTTAGCAAAATATGCAAAATGGCTTGACTTGCTTAGAAATGGCCTATTTATTTGCAAGCTAATAAACGCAACGCACGTGGTCATGTTGTGACAGATATGCTGATTAAGTACAAGTTTACGCTGCTTAGAAGTGTTTAAAGTTTTACGCTGCTTGCATTAAATTTGTACAGGTGTCTGTATCAGCCTTCGAACGTTTCGCTAAACTGAAAGTATCTTTGCATGATGAATACTTTTCCTGCCTGAAAAAAGTCTATTTTAGCACTACTTAAGATAACCAAGGACTGAATGGGAAGAGTATCAAATAAGGACTCTTTCGAAATTATTGTATCACGGCTATTGAACGGCAAGGAAATTAATTACATAGAAGGACTATAAAGAAAAACTGCGTGATGTTAAATAAAACTTGAGAGAGAGAAAAATAATTCCTTAATATGAAAGCATTATTTATAAATAACTATTGGGCTGCCCCGATGGCCATTCCTGGTTCAAAAATAATATGTTCCGTGGCAACAGTTTGCAAAGCCAGATTATTTGACATTTTATTCTTTACACTGACTATTAGCTTACAGTGGATAGTTTGAGTCTGATTAAACTCTTACGTGCATAATGTAATTTAAGGACTTAAATTACTTTGTGTACGATTTCTGTTTCAAAATGTAATTATATTTAACAAATGGAACTGTTTATTACGGGGAGTTGCATGTAATCGGTCAAAGCCATCATTCTGCTCGGGAGCGGCAGTTAAGGGGCTACGGAGCAGCGGTCTGGCCATACATTTATAGACATGCATTAAATACGAGTATATTTAAAATGACCTCTTAGCATTTTTTTTAAATATAGAGCGCATTTCTAGCTCACGCTACTTGTTAGTTTCCTTCCAGCTCTGCTAAACGCAATTACTCAGCTTTGCGTTCTATCGCCTCCGACACTTTAGTTAGAGTTACTGAGGCAGAGTTTTTGAGTCAAATTATGGCAATATTTTACTGTGTATCTTTTACTATGGTTCTACCTTAGATGTAATTTGACTATTCTGTTTAATTGTATCATCGCAAGCTGTGGCTGATAATTGCTGCGCAAGAGAGTGCGTTTGTACTCTAAATTCTGCTTAAATAAAAAGATTATTTAAACCTTCTCACGACTTTGTAGTTACTTCAGATAATTTTAACGAGTTGTCCATAAGACTATTTGCCTTTGGCTGCCACATTATCTAAACATCACTATTTATTCTAGCAGTACACATATAAATCTTTGTCCATTGCACTTAAAAAATTAGTATACTCAGTTTATAAGCTGTATTAATTCAACTATTATATACTAATGCAGTTGCTCTTGATATAAATTTATAAAACTGTTACATGTCAATGCACAAATAGTTACTATGCATTGTAGCTCAAATATTGAAAATTGTCTACTCATGTTCATTGCAATTACAACTTACGCACTATACACTTTGACAAAGAGGAGGTTGTCACTTCCTTGCCTAATGCTATTATAAATAATATGTAGACAATAAGATATGGTTAATAAATCTGGCAAAAAATGTCAATGCAGATAGAAGGCACAGAAACAGACGGATTTTACAGAAAAGCCCCTTAATGTGATGCTAAACGCTGTTGATAGGTAGGGAAAAGTGTTCTGATGGGCGCAAATCATCTTTCTCTGTGTGAGGGAATCGATACATAATGCAGATATTCATTTAATCTGCGTGTGTGCTGTTGTGTTTTGAATATATACGATTTGTAATCATATGTAATATGATGGTGTAATTAAATCCAATATTATTCAATTATTATTATATATTTTTATTTACTCATTATCCATTTCATCCGTAATTTAATTCTTATGGTACAGCCATGAGCTTTTATTGCGAATGACTAATGGCACACACTAACGGCAGCCAATATATTTAATTGCTCCCCAAAAATGTTAATACTGTAATTACTAATATCTAGCAGTTACGCAACCTCAATTATATATAGTAAATTACTTTTTATGGAAATACACGTTTATATTAAAAATAATTTTTGACCTTTGTGGATTTTTTAGTAATGTTGCAATCATTATCCTGAATACGTTAATCATATTTGCTAAGCGTTTATAATTTAAATAAAACATGGCCAAAAGGAGAAAATTGCATTAATTTATATATATTATCATTGCGTTAAAGTAATAAAGGAAGTAACCCTTGAAGAAAATGATAAACAATACAAGTCTAAACAGTTTAAGACTTCCGCATTTCATTTTACTTTTAAATTTAAGTTTTATAAATAACTATGAGTAATTAAACTGTTGTTTATTTACCTACTCTTGTCAAACAACGATGATCGATTGAATGAGCTGTTTACTCTAGAAAGAATAAAAATTAAATAAATCGCGTTCTCTTTTACCTTGACACGAAATGGATCGCAGTTGACATAAAGATTATTTTAATTATGATGAGAATCAGAAGAAATTTTGTTTTATAACTAGAGCAAAAAGTTTCAAATGAATGTTTAGAATATTTTACTGTTCTAAATTCTGTTAAGTTGTCCATTGGCTTTTGCAGGATGTTTAGACTGTCTAAGAAGAATTGTTTTTTAGATAAAATGTGTCAGCCTAAACAAATAATCAAACATTTGTTATATTCCAATGCCTTTCATATCAATCAGACCACATGACAAATCTCAGCTTTCAACACTGAAGCAGGCAAGCTTAAAACTGTACACGAATTGGCCTGGTGGAATAAAACAGTGATGGGGCATTAAGACCAGGAAGAACGTTTTCTTTTCTTCATGGGGATAAGTGAATAGCGACGATTTCGTCATCTGCCTTCCAAACCCAGACCTTTGTAATTTCTTCTACCGAGTATCCAACGGCTCAGCTTAAAGCATCATAGTTACGAGTATCTTTAAGGCCTACAAGTAATACTCGCTGTTTTCCCTATGTTGGAAAGCAGACATAAGTTACTTCTGTTTGTGCGGACTATGAATTCATTATCATTCTTAATTTCAAAGTTATTTTTAAGAGTTTCCTGATATGATTTTACTAGATGTTGTCAAAAGCCGCGCATTTAATTTTTTATGCTTTGAAACATCCTAACAATTTCTTTACAAAATTAAAGGTATTTTCTTTTTAATTTTATTCTGCTCCTGTTTACGAAAACTTTCATGGAAACACATGGCTTTCATAAAGAATTTAAGGGAAGGAAAACGTTTATTAAAATAATTTT
>KK120540.1:251141-276387 GCA_000611955.2 Stegodyphus mimosarum | reverse complement strand
TCCAACTAACTCCTCGCGGTCTCAAAGATCTTCAAATGTCCCTTCTTTATGTATGTTAGCTACTCTTCCATGTTGCAATGAATCGCTTGATTGAAGAGATAGTCTGTTAGGGCGAAGCTTGATATCTTTTTTGTTTATTTTGTTTGTATAGCATACAAACCAAATAAAAAAATATTGCTTGTCTAAGTACTTTTTCTGATTGCAGTAGACAAACATGCTGAAGATTAAAAATATGTGTAGATATATTTCTTTGGTTTTGCTAAAGTGCTTATATAAATAACTCAATTTAGTTTTTTTAATGAAATCAATTAAAGCGACATTTCTTGGGTTGCATCGAATTATTTACCTTAGTATTTAGAAGGCAGTGCTGTTTTCAGGCATATATGTGCATATATCAGATAACGTTCTATCCAAGTAAAAACATTTTTTTGTCCAATTAGTTGTGAAATCACTGAAGTAGAACTAATGGGATCCATAAAAATTGAGATACAAATATTCAAGAAAAAGCAAAATATTGTTTCATGCGAAGTTCACGTATTTGAATTGCAAATCAGATTTCCACAAGAACTTATCCTGTTACAGATCAGCTTATTGCAAGACTTAATATAAAACAAAATAAAACATGCCATAACAATGCAAGAACAACTCATTTAAGTCTTAAGCAAAATATCAAATGTCCTTTTTCTGTCTGAAAAATATTCTACCTTTCCGATATGCTACAGTAAATCGATAAATAAACTTATGACTTGGACGAAATGACTCCGCCATTTTCACAACAATTTCAGATTTTTTTTCTTTCATGAAGGTCTCAAAATCCCGTAATGGATTGAAAATTGTTTTTCTGCATGAGTACATTCACTCAGTTCCCTGCCTCGCTATGCATTTTAATGATTGTGCGATAATCTGCATCTTCTATTGTACCCAGAAAAGTCGTATTGTTTAGAATATGTTTATTGTCTTCTAAAAGTTAAAACTGTCTGTTGCTTAAGTGCCTCGACATTGTGTGGTCATGTTGTAATTCGAGGAACAATGTTCAGTTTCAGAGGATTGGTTTATGATTCGGTCTCTGAACCTTAAAATTGGGGTTTATGTTTAGGAAAGGACAATACTCTTAATAAAGAAGAAAAGCAATTTATATTTTACGCATGATTTTTTTTATCTAACTCAATGCCAGGGATGAAGTTGATAATGCTTGTTAGCTTATTAGTTCTTTCTTTTCTTTGCTAGATGCTTCTTGTAGTACAAGAGGGATGTAAAGATATCATAAAGAAACATCAGCAAATTATTTTTTCGAAGAAAAATGTTATATCGCATAAACTCTTCATAAATCGTTCAGATTTAAATATCCCTCGTTATTTAAATACTAATGGGCATTTAAATAAGCTTAACATGTTATTAATTGTGATTCGATAAAATAATGTTACACTAAAAACTATTCTCCTTTCATTCTTGCTTTATCGTGGATCTTGTGGCAAGGAATTAAGAGGATAACTTAATTAGAGTTGGATTAAATTACACAATAGTTTCAATTATTAATTAGTTAGCAGAGAGAAATGTTCTTTGTCTTCGCCCGTGCCTATAGGTCTTACTTAAAACTGTCGAAGTGTCTTTAAATTAAGCCTGTAATTTTGATAACACTGAAATTTCAAAATTTTAATTTAGGATCAAATTCTGCGGATTTTATACTAGAAAGTTTCAAACAAGCGAAAAATGTCAAGTCTGTAAAATTTTCTTCTGATTTATTAACGATTAATTCAAAGCTTATTTCAGTGAGCAACTCTAGAAATTCTGCTGTTCATTTTCTGTGAGTTAACAGATACCGCTATGACATGCCAATATGTATAATTTTATTTTGCCAAATATAGTTCAATAACAATATTGTCATGAACGTTTTATTTGATCTATAATTTGATTTCAACGTGAATGTGAAAAAAATATATTTTCAAAACATTCAATTATCAAAATTTTTGCCAACTAAAATTATAAAAAATTCTGAGTAGTATGTGGCTAGTTTTATACTTTTCGCCGAAGAATAATTAATAGATAAAAATTAATTACGGCATGCTAAATTGTAAATGAATTTTAACGCATCAATCAGACTAATAAAAGCTTTTTTTGTTTTCTTTTATGTTATATATTTTTAATCATCAAAATTTCGTGGATTATCTAAGAAAGTGATTTCTGAAATGCTTCTATACTGCTTTCTTGGATAATTTTTCAGGGCATCTACACTTAAATCATACTAAAATGCTTCTGTTTTTATCACAGACAATTTTCGTTTACTTTTGAAAATTTATAAAATATGCAACCATAGGTTTGCAAATTAATTCTTTCAATTCAGAATTTCGAAAGGTATCAAATTTTCATCATAAGCAAAAGTAAATAAATGTAAATAACAGTTTTCATCACAGGCTGGATGTTGTTAAATGTCCTTAACCAGTTGCAAACTGGACATATGAAAATGGAGATGTTGATTTAATCTTCTGACAGTGTAAATAACCATTACACACCACACAGCATTTGTCTTGAAAACTAAATTACTATCCCTAAAAGAGGGGTTGGACCGAGTTGGATTATTCAGTTATAGTAAAAAATACGTGGCTACCTTCCTCATCCCTAAAGGAAAATTAGATAAATAAGAATATCGGAGTTGTTTATTAAATTTTAACTGAATACTTGAGAGGAAGGATTTAAAAATACAGATAGTATCAACTACCTCCTTGCCTTCCTCAATATTTCCTGCCTAGAGAATTATAATTATTTTGAAAGAAAGAGGGGATTTGTTTTGTATCATCTATTGAAATCTCTTTGCCTTACAGCAACTATTTAGAACACCAACATCAGAGGAGGAATTTTTCTTTTTAGATTATGAAATTGTATAATCTAGACGCAATCATTAGCAGAAGTTTGAAAATGATAGCGATAAACCTCAGTAAGGTTCTTTTGCTATTGTTATTGCTGCTATTGTTGCTAATGTTCACTTGTATGACCTATAGACAGTCCAAGCTCACGAAATTCCTTTCGGCAGAGAGCGCAAGTTGGCAACAGCCTTCAGCATCCTACAAGTATCTGTACGATTTAGCTCAGTTCCGCCCCCAATTTTGATGGAGAGCACCCCGGCGGGGCCCTTCTTTCCTTACCCACCTCTCGGGAGGACTTTAGGTCCACCGCCTATTTAGAGTGCCCTATGCCGCACGGACACTATACATATACAAACATCTACGCCTTCTCCGGGATTCGAACCCAAGCCCTTCGGCACGACAGTGAGCGACGCTAACTACTATACAGGTTGGGTGGCTTTGCAACTGTAAATTAATTTTATTTAATTTTATTAGCAATTTTTATTAATCAATTTCAAACTCTTTGGAATTGGGGAGTTAGAAATGGTATAAAATCTACTTTAGCTTTGAGCTTAATGTTTTAATTTAAGAGAATAACAGCTGTCAAATAAAGTGCTGCACGGAAATCCTTCTCTTAATTTCTTTCTCTAAATTTTTACTAAAAAAGCAGCTTATTTCTAATAAAATTTCGCATATTCTTATTTAAAGTATTTATCAGTGGAGTAATATTAATAAATTGGTTTCACAAAATTTATATATTTTTTATTGTCTCAAAAGTCTTGACTTACAACTATTTTGGAAAATAACTAAATCCTATTCTTTCTTCTTCATCAAAACGCTACGTAAAAAGTTTCGTTTTAATCGCAATATATATATATATATATACAAATATTTGGAATAACTGTGAATTTAAGATATGCATGATATTTGCAGAAAAATAATGTTCATCGCCTATAAAAGATGATATCTTTTGAAAGATATGTTAAATCTGACCCATAGTATTTTTACATCCTCGATTAAATGAGGTTAATAACTTTAATAATATTTCTAATATCAGTTTACAAAGAAAAGAATATCATTGCAATTAAGTCGTTTTGTTAAGTAAGGGTGAATGATACTGATTTAAAACGGAGAATTTTACAGAAATCTTAGTGTCTTTCCCAAAGACCTAAGACTGTTATCTGTTAACATGATCTGCAACTGCTTGAACTAGCGGCACTTGCAACAGATTATCACCGAAATGTAAATGAGATTTTTGGTCCCAGTATCTAGTTTGGACCTGCGTCCCAGAATTTGTTCTCGTAACTATTTTATATACTTAGACATTTTATCAATTGCATAGATCTTTCTAAACTTTCTTCGTCCTTGTTGTCGCGTAAGCATGTTTACGGATGAACAGTTTGTTCAGGATTCGAAATTAATACTTTCTTTATGATTTTTCACCTGACTGTGGGGTGCATAGAAACCGTTTTTCTTATAATAGAATTCGAATAAGCTGGCTTACAAAGCTTGGGGCTTTCCCAAAATTAAATCATTACTAATTGAATTAAAACTCTTTTAGTGTTAGGTTAATAAAATACATTTTGAAATCAATCTTGACTTTTTTATCCGTAAATGATAATCAAGAGAGTTTCATGGACTATCATGCTTCTCACTAGAACACAATGCTATTGTAAACGGAAAAAATAATTTGTTTAATGTTTTAACGACTTTTTAATTTAAAATGAACCAAAAATCCATCAGTGTTTTTCATCTTAAATTAGGATTAAAAATTCAAATATCAATCTCTCAAATCAAATATCAAAGTAACGGCGTGTTATTGCTTCCCATTTCAAATTTTATTAGTTAATAAAATGCTTACTTTATGAATTTAATGTTATAAAAGCCTTTGCATACTTTAATCTCAATTCAAACATTCTATTATTTTGACTATAAAATGAACATGTCCTTATTTGTAAATGGTTTTCACGAAAATAAGAGTCTTGATTTTAAGACAGTTTGTTTAACTTACCGTAGATTTATATTTCGAAGCACTGTAAATTTAATTTAATTCAAATTTAAAGTATAAATGATAAATTATTTGACTATATTTTCTAAATTTATGGCTGCTCGGACAAAAAGGATCTCGGTTTACATACGCCGATTTTATAGAGAAAAATTATCTTATATTGGTTTACAAATTGAATAGTGAGGCAATACAGTTTACAAATTGAATTAAATTTTTATGTTCCAGCAATTCATAGCAACAATGCTTTTTCCCTCTCTCTATTAGCCTCATGTTCCAAGATGTATTAGATAAAAATTTACTGGTAGAAATAAATCTACTTTGTTACTAGTCATAAATTCAGTGTGTGTGTAGTTCATGTGAGACAGAATTATTTACTACCTAGATTAATGGCAGCTCATTTCTACAAAAGAATCCTTATCGCATTATATATTACATAAGATTCTTTTAGAAGCTGTTTTTTGGATGACGGAATAAAGTGATCATGTTTCCAGAAAAGAGGTGGATAAATCTCACTAAAACAGTTTATTATAAAGACTTTATGAAGGTGTTTTCTTCGTAAAAGAACTTTTTAATATTCATGATATTTGATCGAGGTATTTCTAGAATATCAGATGGATAACTTTTAAGCAATTACATTCATTATGCATCTGCTAAAGATAATGAAAAGTATCCTGTCCAATTTATCATTCGTGATGAATAATTAAGCATCATTGATTATTAATGGCATTGCAGAAAAAAATGCATTAATTCTAATAATTTTGATTTATTTTTTATTTAGAGAGAACTACTTGAATCAGTGTTGGCATCAGCTAAAATTCTTATGAAAATAATTTTATTTTCTTAAAATATTCCATTTTCCTTTTTGGTTGATTTTCAATATACTTGGGTTCACTTGAATTAAATTTATGTGAATCATTTTAATACGTTATAAAATGTCTTGAAAATACTTAAATTAAGTAAAGGCAAATTGCTAAGAGTAAAAGGGTTTTTTGTCGACCCAGTTTCCCTTAGAAAGTCTCCCACGAAGGCATCCCTCCCCTTAGACAGATGGTCTTCGAGTGCTTTGCCTAATTGAATAAACCAATTAAACATTTCCATCGTTGTTGAGAGACAATAAATATATCCTACAAACAGTATGTCACTCCCGTTTCTATAGAAAGCACTGAGCTGTCCTCATTCGGGCAAAAACACGGAATTCGTACACGGACAAAAGGTAGGTAACACATCCCAGCCAAATTGTAGGATTTTTATACGTACTCAATTAAATTAGGTTAATACCAATAATAAAATATCTAATATCAGTTATCTAATATCAGTTGCTTTATACGATTTTACATTGTCCTTTAGTAGAAGAATACCTTGAAATAGCCTTCCAAGGCGATAGACTTTAATCCTCTTTTTTAAACCTTTCAAAGCTTAGCAGCAGTGAGTTTAGTTTACTGTGGCACATTTCAGCAACGAGACAATGAGGATACCCTTACGATGATAAAAAAAACAGTTAACAAAACATTTCCAGCACTTTGGACAGACCGTAAGTTCTTAGGCAGGAGTGGTACAAGATGATCATATTCCTGACTCATACACTTCGTTTCAAGATCAAAGTGGTACTTTTCACACGCTTCTTTATCCATTACTTGAATCAAATGGTGACTTGACAGCTTTGCTACACTGCTTCTTCACTAATCTCTGACCTTCTTGCACCAATCAAGCACTGCCATACGTTGGAAAAGTTCGCTCCATGCACCGCATTAACTGACGAAACGTCTCTCCTGCTGCTAGTTGCAGGCTCTCTGAACGCAGGAAGTACTAGATTGCATACATCATGCATGATTTGCTTCTGTGATTATTTGATACAAGAATGCATCCTTCACCTGCTTATCAGCAGGATAAAAGCTGAGCAAACTCTTTCCAAGGGTGCGCTTTTTCACATTTTTTCTCAGTGTCCTACAAGCTATTTGAAACCCACAAGGGAGCAACCGGTCTATATCTCAGTTCTTTCGTAAAACCCTTAAAGAGTTTCTCTTAGTTTTCATAACAAATTACTTTTAGTTTCTTATCTTTCCCGAACCTCGCATTTTTCCCTCGCATTTCCTCGCCAGAATGCAAATTTAAAGTTAAGCAAAGGCGGCAGTATAGAAAAAGACGAAACTAGTAGTTTATTCAGAGAGTGATTTCGCTAGCCAGCGCACGTTACTATTTTGCCTTTGCTGCTGTTACGCTGAGTTGCTGATACGCCCTTTGGCCATTTAATAAGCATATCGCCGGGTGGGTTGTTGAGTCAGCCTAGTTAGCCTTAAACAAAGTTGTTAGTCCAGCATTACTATTTAGCTTTGAATTTATTATTAAATTATTCTTAAGTTCCACCACAGGTCGTCGGCGTTATAATGAGCACAAAGTACGTGCATTTGTGTAAAGAGTTTGAGGAATAATAAAGGGATTATTTTAAACTACTCCTCTGCTCATATTATTCACGCTTGCGGGAGAAGTCGCCAGGTTTCCTCGTAAGATCACGTTGACTTTATGATAGCAAAGAAGACGAGATCTCACAAACTAATGAATACGTTTTGTACTAATGCTGGAAATTTCAACGAATCTTAAAGCTGATTCACATTCATGTACCACTCTGTGATTCACATTTGTACATGTTTCTTCATCTATCACTCGGACATGGTAGATATTTTGCATAGAATTTTCTCCCTTATAGGAATACCTTGCAACAGTTCAGCATTGCTGTAAACCCGCGAATAATATCTGCTGATTGCAAACATTTAGTACACAGAAACTGGGTAATGTACGATTGCACATTTGGAAGAATCCACATTTGCTCTCATTCCCGTCTGAGAACTGGACTTCTACCTGAGAATAAAACACAAGTCTAAGCATATGCATGTAATATGCGCATCAGACAATTACATAAAAAAAGTCGGCTTTTTCTTATATTTTTAATTCACGAAAACATAGATTTAGTTCACTTATTTTATCAATAATAAAATAAGCTATTTGTCTCTTTCAAAAATAGGAGAATTTTAGTGTTTTAATTTTCGGAATTCCTTTTTACAATAGGAATAGATTTCTGTGCGTGACTATCATGGTTTTGATATCATACATTTTTCTCAGATTGATTTAATTATAACCCCAAACAGAGACCATTTGGCATTATTTGTTATTTGCTTTCCTTGACTAAAAACGTACCGGATGTGGACATTTCGTGACTTCTTGGTACGGCCTATTAAATTATACATATTTTTTGCTGCATTTCCTTTAAACTTATTTCCTCGAATTTCTTTACAGGTGTATTTATTGTTCAATTAATACAATTCCTACTTCGCGGAAGGCAAAAATACATAAAACCTCAAAGAATCTTCATTAAAAACTGTAAAATACAGAAAAGCATAAAACACGAACTACAGTTAATAAAATAATTTTTGCAATTAATATTAGAGTTCCTAAGCAAAAATAAGAAATTAGGCAAACGGCCAGGACTACAGACATTTCGGTGCAGGAAAACTGAATGTTTACTTTTGGTTTCACCCGGCAAAAAGACACTGAAATTTTGTGCACAAATTGATTTAATTCGCTATTCTACTAAGAGTTTCAAATATAAACAAATAGTGGCCTCATTAGGATTAACATGACTTCAACTTTTAAACTGTTGTTAGTTCAATAACTATTGCGTGCAGATTAACTAAAGGCATAAAATTCTTAGCTGGAATATAAGAACCGCTTAATACAAATACTTTTTAAGCAAAAAAAGAATAGGTTACCTATATATAAGAATGAAAAAGCTGATCTCACCAAGCCGGGTGACAGAGTGTACATGTTTGGTTAGGCAGATTGCAACCAAAAGGGAGGTGTACAATTACATGTTATAGCAGTCCCATATACAAATTTCAACTTTCTGCAGATAGTCTTTTTTGAGTTATTCGAGACATACATGTACGTACAGAAGTCACGAAAAAATTCTCTTCTGAATCCACTCTAATTCATTTTATAATCCGTTTTGAAAAACAAGTCCTTTATTCTATCCATACGTACAAATGCACGCAAAAACATCGTTCGAGATCGTTCGAAATGGGTATTTTATTGAAATATGAAACCCGAAATCGTGAAATTATACTTCCTTTACTTCATATAATGAAGTAAAAAGTGGTGATGGAGACAAATGAATCCATTGGTCATTATGTTCTCTTATTATCAAAAATGTCAGTGAAATGGGTTAAATAACCGTTATCTTACAACAGCACCAGCACGAGGGATTCAAATGAACTCAGACGAGTATGACTGTGACTAAAACAGATTTAACTTCGGTATTTGAGTCATCTCACACCTCAAATAATAAATCTTGAAAACATGAAATTTAAGTACTTTATGAAAGTAAACAGCGCAAATTAATCACAATTAGAAGTTTAAAAGCAAAACTTAAAGCCGAATTTGAATATATCTAAATGGATCACGGAAACTTGACAATAAATTTCTGCAGTAATAACTGATATACACTCACTTCCAAAAGTTAAGCACGGAGAGGAAAATGCTAATTTCCAGAAGTCAATCAGAATTGAAGAGGATGCAGTTCGCTGCAGAGGTAGACGGAAGTATGCAAATATGTTAGGTAACAGCCAGTCGCGCTTTCATGTCAAGAAATATGCAAAAAAGGCAGTCTTATAAGAAGTCAGCTTTATGAAGGGTTACAGAAGCTGATAGAAGGTATTTAAAACTTTCGTACAATTTGTTTTCAAGACATACGTGTTTCTATGACTTCCAGAAGACGAATGGAAAATTCTGAGCGCTGGCCTGCTGTGGTGCGCATTGAAGCAGGACGGTCGATCACAGATGTTGCTCATTTCTTCGGCGTTCGTCATTCTGTGATTTCACGTTTATGGAAACACTTCCAAACCACACAGACAGTTGTCCGAAGTCCTGTAGCCGGTCGTCCAAGGGTTACAACCCCCGCGGAAGATCGATGTATTGCTATTGTAGCCAAGCGGAATCGCAGAGCGACCTCCACACATGTGACATCTATGGTTACAGCGCCCATTGGTAAGGCGATATCTGCAGCTACTGTACGCCGAAGATTACATATGAATGGACTGTACGCCCAGGTACCTCGAGTTTGTGTTCCTTTATCCGTCCAATCAAGAGGAGCACGATTACAGTGGTGCCGGGAACATGTCAATTGGAATGTGTCTGATTGGGGCAATGTCATGTTTACTAATGAGTCAAGATTTGCTTCGGAGCCAGATGACAAGCGTATAAGTATATGGCGTGAACAACGAACACGCAATCAGTCCCCAAACATCACGCATTCCGAGGCGGAAGCATTATAGTGTGGGCACGGATTTCATTAGGATATCGCACCGACCCGCTCATCTTTAAACGGGGTTTTTGACGGCTGTCCGGTATCGAAATGAAGTCCTAGAACCCATTGTGAGATTGTACGCTGCAGCAGTTGGCTCTACTTTTGTTTTAATGGACGATAACGCACGTCCCCATTGAGCTGACATCTTCGATGACTACCTGGAGAGTGAAGGGATTGCGCGTATGGCGTGGCCAGCATATTCGCCGGACCTTAATCCCATTGAAAATCTTTGGGATGCTCTCGGCCGTGCTGTACCTTCACGTTTCCCACCTCCAGCCACTCTTCTTGAGCTGGAAACTGCTCTACAAGAAAAATGGCGATTGCTTAATTCTGCAGTGGTTGACCCCCTAATTGAAAGCATGGTCACAAGGTATAAACTTCGTATACAGATGAGGGGGGAATAACATACCCTATTAATGTCCTTTTTTCATTTTATGCTGTTTATTTTCACTTTATACATAATTCTGTTTAAGTCTCCAGTATGTCATTATCTGATAACTTACAAAAATTTAATATTGTTTTAACTTCTGTATATAATTGTTGATTTTGTTTTATGCATAAATATATATGCTACTTTTTTGTGTCCATCAAAGCAGTATTAGTTGATTTTTTTTTTAGTTTTTTATATTCGTGCTTAACTTTTGGAAGTCAGTGTATGTTTTAACAAAGCTGGGATATCCATGGTGGTTTGGCTTATTATTTATCTTTCATGATGCTGAAAATAACGATGCCTATGATCCCTCAGCATCGACCAAAGAAAGGAAGCATCCAAAATAATTAAGAATGCAATAACCCCTTGCTTATGAACTGAGCGACAATTTTAGGTGTCACTTTCGATGAAATTTGCTCTCAGACGTCTCAACGAGAAGCAGTTTATCACAGGCCAAATTTTGCGCAAACCGGTAGCCATTTAATAAAACCACAAAATTTGATAATTAAATTTTGTTTCACTTCACGTTTATAAAATCAGGCATTAATAGTTTTATTTCATACAATATTTGTATGATTATATAACATTAAAAGTAAAAATTTTCATTTGCTTAAATATTTTATCTGTAAAATTTATTGCTTGAATAAGAATAACTTCTAATCTATAAGTAAGTAATTTATTAGTTAAAATTCATTTAACTGTATTAGAAGGTGTATTGTTTTATTACTGAAATTTCATATGGATGACAGGAAATCAAAAATACTCCACTGTGTTGTTGCTCTCGAAACAATCAGGAACACATATGCAACTTTGCATTTGCATTCCCACGTTGTTTCACTGCGCTTCTTATGTTTTTTATAACTTTATAAATCTTTACAAGTTTTTGTTTTGATGGTGTTGGATTCATATGTTTTTGAAAGTGCATCCAGTCTCGTCCTTGCAGTCTCTGTGGTGCATTTCCAATGGGTATCTGCCCTAACCTGTTAAAATTTTATTGAGCAGTTTTCAGTAATAATTCTGCTATATTTAGTTTATATTCAGTTTCATGAATTTATTGTGACTACGCCTAACAGTAAATGACCATTTCTTACACTGCAACTATAACAAACAATAACAATAACGTAAAAACAATTATGTGTCCGATACGAGGTTCTTTAGAAATACGTGGTCCACACTTTTGGCCAGAACATGAATCAATGTCTGATATGTGGTTTTCACTTTTCGCCAGAACAAGGCATCCAGACGTTGCTTTAAGGCAAAGGGATAATACATTGATTTGTATTACGAACAATAAAGTTAATTAATTTATTTTAATGTTTCTTATAGGTACTAGTAATCAATCGTTGATTTAGTTTCTTTTTCAGTTTAAAAAAAATCAAAACTATCAAAAGCGATTAATTGCGCAATGTTAACCAATATTAACTTTTAAGTTTTTAGAACATGTATGTTAAATTAAAAAAGTATTATATCTACTTTAAAGAATCATAAAGCCGCCCAACCGGTATAGTGGTTAGCGTCGCTGATTACTGTGCCGAAGGGCCAGGTTTCGAATGCCCGAAAAGGCATGGAATTTTTGTAAATGGGTAGTGTCGTACGGCATAGCGGCACTCATATGCAGCGAGCCGAAAGTCCTTTTGTTGGTGGAAGGGGAGAGAGGTGGAAGACCCTCGAATCCGTCCCCTCCCCCGGGGTGCTTTCCATCAAAATTGGGGGTGGAACTGAGACAAATCGCGCTGTCACCTGTTAAGTGCTCAAGGCTGTTGCCAACGACAGGAGTAATCTAGCGCTTCTTGCCATGAGGAATTGCGTGGGCTTGGGCTGACTATACGTCAGACAAGTGAGCATAAACAGCAACAACATAATCATAAAAATCTTCTGTTAATAAAAATCTCCGCAAGAGGGAATACTGCTACAGTCTCACCTTCGAAAAAATTGCATAAATTTATAATCCCGATTTTCGATTTCTAAAAATGGGAAGGGAGAAAGAGTTGAAGGTATGTTTAAAAATATGAAAGCCTTGCTAGAGGCAAACATTGATTTTGTTCTTAAGAAGTTATCAGGGACGAATCAGCAACTGATTCCAATTATATTCTCAGGCACAGAATAATATTTGTGTGATACAGTATGATCGAAAAGTCAAACTTGAAATGGAACAAACTGACAACATTAACTTGTAGCTATACTGGCAGGTAATACAGGCGTCTTTTTAAAAAAATACTACATAACTTCATATAATATGATGGATAAATTCCTTCATACATTTTTTATGAAAAGCCACATTATACGAATCTACCTAATAAGACAAAATAAGAGTAGGCTCCAAAAACTAAATATACATCAGTTTAATTTCATAAATCCAAAAAAAATGTATTTATTAAAATTTTTAATCTTTGATCAAATGTACCGTACAATGTCAAATAGGGTATGTCCTTTTTTTACCTTGAAACACTAAATAATTCAGATCTAAATGCAAAAGTTCAAGATTGCATTTAAAAAACGAGCTACTTGTATTCCTTTTAGAAAAATTAATAAATGAATATATAGAGTTTGATTTTCTCTGGGAGGAGAAACAGGCATCAAACTCCTCACAGAGGTTAAGCGAATTATCGGTGTGTCTGAAGTGAATTACAGAGTTCTGAAAAGATTAAAATAACCTTTTTATTTAAACCAATACTTGAACGTAAACTACACGTCTCGTGCTCACATAATCAGCCACCACTTGAGGCGACGCAGCTTAAAGTAAAAGTCAAATTCGAAATTTAAGATTTAAACCAGTATTCAAGGCTACACTAAGTTGGCTCACAATAAACTGGCATAACAAAGTGGAAACTATAACGCAAAACTGAATAATTTCAATCTTATCAGAGATAGTGAAATCTAGTAGCATGGCCTCGAGAGGCTGAAACACGCTCTGTCTTCCAATCCAGAATCATCAACTTCTAAAACTCTTAACTAAACTCTTCTCTGATTTACATTTCTCCTAGGAAACTGGAATAGTAAAGGTTTAGGTCATAATAACTGGTTAATTAAAGTAATAATACCCCTATGCATGTCGAAAAGTTATGAAAGTTAAATAAAGAAATGAACTTTTCGAAATGTATTTAATTGGTTTTAGAGCGAAATCTTTTTGTGTTTTTCCGTACGGTACTGAGATTTCGCCAGTTCTCAAGCGCTTTAAACTGACACCGTACAATTATGATAATGTGCTAGGCAAATTATATCTATAATAAATTGCGCAGCACCAAATCATTCAATCAAGCAAATAAATAATTGCCATAGTTTACTACGATTAAATGGGAAAACTGCTAAAATAATGTTACCAACGAGGCTAGATTATTAGATCTGAAAAGGAAACGCAAGAAACGTAAAGTGAAATATTTATGTGTATCGTCAACTTGAACGATAAGAAGCCTTTTATACAACTGTCATGAGAAAGCAATAAAGCGATTTACGCAACATTAATTGATCAGTTATTTAAAACTGTCAACGATACACTTAGGAGATTAGGCGAAAATCCAAGTACTTGCACTGTTGCATGAAAATACCATTTTCATGGTTTAAAGACCATTCGTTCAATGACTTGTATCAAGAGAATGGCGATTTTACACACTCAGGTTTACCTCGCTTTGGTGTGCATGGAAGTCACTGTAAAACATCTAAGTGAAATGTACAAATTCTATATTATTTTTCAGAAAATTGCATATTATTTGCTGCACTAAAAATCCGATATATATGAAGAAGGGTATTCTCAAAATGTGTTTGTATTAGAATAATTTCGCACGATGCTTAAAACGAAAATAGCCTGTTAGAAAGATATTTACACAATTTATAAGGAAGTATATCTAGTAAGTAATGCGTCATTAGTTAATTATAAAGTTAAACTCGAGTACGAAGAATAATGTAGTTGACTTTTCCCCTATTTTTATGATAAAACTATCTCTCTTATTATTACTTCGTTTGTGGGTTTTTGGTACCATTCAATGCTATCTGAGAAAGCTTTTTGAGGTGTTTCATCTTCTCGATGATTCAAAGGATATGATGACTCTACAGCATGTTTCTAATGATGCTGTCTTTATATTTAAGAGTATTAGTTACGCTTTCGTTCATCGTTAAAGTTTCGTAACTTCTAATTCACTGCAGCATTCTGTGACATGAATACTTATGTTCAGATTTTCTCGATACGATGGTGTCATATCAGATCTGAAATTCGATTCTTCTGTAGTTTGGAAGATATTTCCTCGGGCGGCAAGGTCTTTGTAAAATCTGTTTCAATAGGGGATTTTAAAATATTTACGTTACTTTGCAGGGGATTCATAGCTGTAAACGCGCTTATCAGGGCATTTTCACTGATGATTTTATTTCTATTTTATTAATATAATAACCATACTTTATTGGATATACATGTTTAAGCACTGTTTATTACTGTTGATATTCCATTTCTTATTTTAATATACTTCGTCTTAATAATTAGTAAAAATAATCGATGAAATATTATTGAAACGCCAGTTGCAATATTAGTAAAAGGTCAAGATTAATTTTAATTTTATGAAACTCTTATATGAAATTATCTTTTCTCCAAGGTTCTGTAATTCAAAAGTTGGGGCAATGACATTTTGAATTCGTTATTATTTTTGCTCTATTTAATTAGATACCAGACAATAATTCAACAACTTGACATATTGTCTCAAGAAAAATTTATTGAGCTCTCAAAAAATAGTAAGTAGGAAACTATGCCCTAGAACAAAAACTGTGAATTAATTTGTCAAATTATATTGTTGATATCAGAGCTTTGAAGAAAAAAAATCCATTTCAGGGTACGGAAGGATGACGTCCTGGACAGTGGCGTATTAAAGAAGTATTATTATGTCTCACTGGATTTAAAACAAACAACAGACATATTCAAAAGAAACTGAAAGTTGATTGAAAATTTTAAAGGTGCTGTGAGACGTTATAGTACGGATACCATCAATACCTTTCAATACCTTTGCTTGAGAAATTAAGAATATGGCTGTCCTTCCTTTGTTTCTGTTTTTAGTCCAAAGGGGAAATTTGCCCAGAATTTCTTTTGACATTTTGCTTTGATTCACTACAAGCGTTGTTTCACTTTTCAGATTGCTGCCATCAAATATTATCTCCCTGGATTATATTTAAAGAAATTAAATAATGAAGAATCTGGATAAATGTATGTATGTTACTCTCATTGTGATAAAACAACGCTACCTTAAGCCGTCAAATTTTGAATAACGTAATCCTCCTGCGAATATGGGCATCTGTGAGCCCGAATTTGAAATTTGGAAATTGTTTTATAATTGATTTCATATTTTGTAAAAATTTAAGGAACTTTTGATTAACAAAAACTCAAGGATTTCAAACCGAGCAATGGCAATGTTGTACAGAAAAAAACATTTTTCCTCCAGCGCGCGCGAGACTTCGTATCTGAAATTCGAAAGAGATGCTCATTTTAAAATTATTTTGCGATATTGCTGTTGAACTGAATTTTATGTTTAAGTGCGAAGGACATGATTATTCAATAAATAAAGGTAACACACAAGACGTTTGAAAATCGCCCCGTTGTGCGTAATGTAAAATCTTAAAGCTTTCAGATTTTATTTTTATTTATTTATTTGAGTGAGTGTCTTAGGTTCTGAAAACACAGAATGTTATTGCTGTAATATCAGTATTAAAGGGGAAAGCATAAAGAGGGTAACAATTTATTAATAAAGCGTTCAGACGTTCCGATTACAAATTCTGAGGATTTTTAGAGCGCAATGTTAAGATTATTGGGGTCAATATTAAAATTTTTTAAGATTGGAAATCTTTAGATTTGCCTGCAATAAATTTGATTTAATCATGCAATGAATTATTTTATCCGAATCATGGGGTCCACGGAAAAGAATTATAAATTATTCGTAATGGAACATTTGTTGTAGGGGCATATAAGCAGCCGAGTCGTTAAGACAACTGGATATTGATAGTTCTACACCGAATCGGAACCTAGCGAACTGGAAGTCTATGTTCAGCGTTTTTGTGTTTCTTCCCTGAGAACGTGAATAGGAACCAGATTCTGTTAGGAATTCTTCCACGAAGGCATCCATTATATAAAGAAGCTTCACGGATTTTATTTTACTAAACAAAGAAGCAGTAGTTAAAGTAGCAGAAATATGAAAATTAAGAGTACATTTCAGAGAAATATACTATGGCAAAAATGTTCACAGATAACGCGAAACCAATCTATCTGTAACCAGTCTTTTAATATAAGCTCTGCTGCTACTGTAAACTGTTTGACTAACTGTAACAACGAGCGTGTCCTCTGGTGAGTAGGCAGAGAAATACTCCAGTAAAAGCCAAGTGATGCACCTGATAGGTTGTATCAGACTCTTGCTCTGTAATTTTCTTAAGTTAAATGTAAGTTTGTTGTTGTTGCTAATGCTCACTTGTCTGACGTAGTCAGCCCAAGCCCGTGAAATTTCTCGTGGCAAGGAGCGCTAGATTACGCATGTCGTTGGCAACAGCCTTGAGCACCTAAGAGGTGACAGTGCGATTTGGCTCCGTTCCGCCCCCCAATTTTGATGGAGAGCACCGCGGGGGACGGGTCTGAGGGTCACCTACTCCTCTTGCCTTCCACCAAACCACACAAGAGGACTTTCGGCTCGCCGCATATTTACAGTGCCGCCATGCCGCACCGACACTATACATTTATAAATATCCATGCCTTTCCGGGAACCGAAGCCAGGCCTTGTTGTTGTTGTTGCTCATACACACTTGTCTGACAGAGTCAGCCAAAGTCCATGAGAATTCTCGTGTCAAGGAGCCCTAGATTACACCTGTCGTTGGCAATAGCCTTGAGTACCTAAGAGGTGACAGTACGATTTGGCCCAGTTCCGCCTCCAATTTTGAAGGAGAGCACCCAGGGGGACGGGTCAGAGGGTCTCCCACCCCTCTCCCCTCCCACCAAACCACATGAGAGGACTTTTCGGCTCGCCGCATATTTAAAGTGCCGCCATGCCGTACCGACACTATACATTTACAAATATCCGTGCCTTCTCCAGGATTTATACCCAAGCCCTTCGGTACGGCAGTCAGCGACGCTAACCACTATACCAGTTAGGCGGCATGTGTAACTTAAATCTGTTACTAAATTATTGTTACACTATAATGGATATCTTTTATGACCCATCCAAAACGACTCCCTGCCATATAGCTAGTTTTTAGTTTTTGAATAAAAGATGGGTACTTCCACTGACAAATTGTTTAAATGCAAGAGCAAAAGTCTGACTTTAAGCAGAAAATTATTCAGAAATTAAATAAAGCTATTAAAAGTTTTAATAAAACAAAAAACTTTATTATGATATAAATGCAAAAACTTAATCTAAAAAACAGAAATCGTATCACAAACGTGAAAGTTAAAACATAAACATGCATTATTTAAAAACCGAAAGCAACGCCGAAAGAAGAAATCTAAAAATCCTTTTTTTAAATCTGCGGTGTCATTCCTTAGTAAAAAAAATAGTAATGTTACAGTCCCTGAGTGTTCATATCGTAACCGTAAATACTATTCAGATGGAAAAAGTGTTATTACTGGAAGAAAATTCCAATCGGCTGGTTGGTTATTTGAATAAGGCGAAGCTTGCGATGGCTATCTCAATAAGGAATACGTTTTTCGGGAAAACCGTTTTTAAGAAAAACTGCCTAGTATACAGGGTGAATCAAAATTAGAGGAACAAACATCTAGAATGTATAATATACACGAAAACGACTCTGAATCTCATAACAATGCAGGGTCGGGTATGCAATCTAATGAGATTGGATGTTGTTAAGGGCTGTGGCATTAAAACCCTCGTCAGCCACTCGCAAAGATGTTAAAATGGAAAATTTTAATACGCTGTGATCGGAAATTGACATTTAAAGAACATGAATTTAAATCAAATCACGAATTTCTCAATAATGAAGTGGCCCACAGTTATGTGGGCTCAAAACGCTCAGTGCATTTCAAAATATTCGAGATTCCATGTCTTACGTCACATTACGAAATATTGGGGACCTTATTCATTAAGAAAGTCAGAACTTATTATTATGGTTTAAAAGTAGTTTGCGATCACGGTTAATTCCAACAATTTTGTTTTCCTTCTACCTGTAACAAGAGGATAAGCAAAGACGTAGAAATGCCCAGCCAATAATGGGTAGAGAAACTCTTTATTTAGCGATAATTTATAATATGTGCGTATACCTTCAATTTCGCTACAAAAGTTTCGTGAATTTTCGTTTTTACTTCAAATTTTCGACCATTCACCATTATGCAAATTTCACAACAGTGACGCTTGGACTGGCGAACCATTTCACTCGGCATGTCGCTTACGTTTACTGTTGTCACGGATATTCTTGCTTCGAGGTGGGTGTTTGTCGGTGTCAACGGGCGTCTTGTAGCTCATGCTTCCAAGTAGAAATCTAGGCTGGATAACTCGGATGATTGCGGTCCTCCATGCTCAATTCAGTACTGCGCAAATATACTGTTTCAGTAATTCGGCAACGGCAAAATAAGGTGGAGCTCTATCGTGCTGGTATCACATTGCCCACCGAACAGAGGTAACAGTATTGTTGAGTAGTTGTGGCAGTAACTTCTCCAAAACAATGCGATATTTTCGATCGTCCAGTAGGGGTGGTAAGAGAATGCCTACCTATGCACTTACGGAAAACCATCGTTGGGCAGCATAGGGCTGCATACTTCGTGTTTTGTCGAGGCTGCACGCATGAACATTGTGTAGAGCCTCCCAGACGGTATAGTGGTTATGAGAGCCTATTGCGGCATCGAAGAGCCCAGCTTCGAAACCTGGAGGAGGCATGGATGTTTGTAAATGTATAATGTCCTTGCGGCATGGGAGTACTCTAAATACATAGCCAGCCGAATGTTTTCTCTAGAGGTTGGTGGTAGGGGAGGAGGGGTTAGAGCCTCTCGCACCCATACCACCCAAGGGACACTTCATCATAATTGGGGACAGAATTGAGCAAAGTCGTACTGTAACCTGTACTCAAGACTCTTGCCGACGACAGGCGAAATCTTATTCTCCTTGCCACGATGAATTTCCTGGGCTTGTTCTGATGTTACTGTCAGACAAGTGAGATAAGTCATAACAACATAAGAACAACACACTGTGTTGATCGAAGATCGCTTCACGAAAGAAAACGGCTTCATGCGTGAAAAGAATGCAGGATGGAAACGCCGGGTTCTAGTTGCAGTTTCGCACGTACCAGCGAGCGAATTCCACGCGTCGAGGATAATACTCAGGCTGTAATGACTGTATCTGTTGCAAGTAATATGGATGTAAACGCTCCTTGTGTAATGGGTTCCATAAACTGGATTGAGATACTGCAGTATAACGAGCAATAGTTGGTGTCCTTGTACGGCGAGCTTCTTCCACTCGAAGCAATAGCTCGTCTTACAAGGAAGGTATACCTGTCATTCCTGGCCACCTTGTATAATGGTTGTTTTTGAAGAATATTCTCGTATTCTAAGTTATGATTAGCAATACTGCTCGGCATACAATTCCGTGTTCGCATACTGATTCATGCTCTTCGTAAGCAATCTAAGTTCTCTTGGCATCACTAATGCTGTAGTTGGTTGATTTGGCTTATTTAGATGGCAAAGTACGTGAGGACTACTGTGGGCTTAAGTGGAGGGATGTCTTCGTGAAGAACTTAGGGAAACTAGCTTGTATGCACGTTACACATAGGAAAAACTATTAAAACGCCCATGCAGCCAGCCTTTTCAATCGAACTCAGGTCGGAACTACCAGTGTTCAGCGCATTTACCGCTTAGAATCTAGTGGACTAATGCCGTAGCGGGTAAGAATCAGGCACATAGCCAGAAAACTTCGAGCAACTTCATTGTCGAAAACATCATAATTTATTTTAAGCTTATGATATAAGCTTTTTATATATCAGTTTACGATCACGATGTATTCAGATTTTCCATCCTAAAATCTCGGCGTTCTCCATATCTTGTTAGACTTTCAGACCCTCCACTGCTGTGGAGTTTCGAGTCATCTAGATGTGCGTCCGCAGAGATTCTAGCAAGAATCGAACAACCAGTATTTAGAGGTTTTATTAACATAGCCGCTGGATCCTCTCATCTTGCTAGAAGTATACACATAGGAAAACAAAACTGACGTTTGGTAAAGTCCTTATTTCAACTGCAACAATAGCAAACTCATTAAAATGGAGATTAGTTTAGCGGTTTGAGAGAAGAAAAGGGTCTCACAGGTAGGGCAGATTCAAGAAGAAAGCAAGAATAATGAAGGGACACCTTTCAGTAAAGAAGAAAAGAAAAATTCAAGTTCTGTAGAAAACGTTTGTTAAAAAGCAGAAGTAACAATGGCAATAATCATGTGCTCTTTATATGGCAAAAAAATTAAACTAGTTTCTTAAACAAACTATTTTCTGAAATAATATAAAAATACATTAAATTCATATTTTTTGAAACATAAATATTAATTTATATGAACGTGTACGACATATAGATTGGTGTAAAATGATCGATAATTGTGAGGCTTATGAACGTTATTGAAAAATATGATGTATTTTTCATGGGCATATTGTTCTTTGTTTATTCTGTGAGTCATTTTGGAGAGTAAATAGCGTTTATTTTCTGAAAAAGGATTTAACTAGCATGGAGATAATCAATTCCCTCTTCACATAAATGATTTTTGCCTTATGATGTACCGCTTCGTTGCCTTTAATTTCTGTTTATTAATTTTTGTGTTAGGGAATATTTCAAGACATAAGTTTTAAAATTCCTTTGCCTTCATCGAGAAATTTATTGCCCTTTATCGTTTACCTCTTTTGCGCCATTTTGTTATCCGGAAGTGTTATTCAAAACCTTTGCCCATCTAAGGTTGCTTTAATGCTTAGTTTTAAAGTTTACACTGCGTCTTTCTCTTACGTTTAAATTATAGTTGCTAGGTGAAGTGAGGTGTAGGTGTTCAAATAAAAGCATATAGTAAGGCATAGAAATTCATACAAATTAAGTCTGGTTTGTGTTGTTACGAATTTCGTATTTATTTAGAAATGTAGTTAAAATTGCTTTATTTTCCCTGAAACGCAGACGATTTAGCTACGTCAGAAAAATAAAAATACAAGAGCGCATGCATTTAATATTTAATAAATAAATATCTCGTAATTACTGTTGCCATCCACAAATATCGAGGTTTTAACCAAGATATTCAAGTAAATAATTAAAAAGCTTATAAAGGCCGAATTAAAATACCTCATCTCAGTTGTAGTTACTACTGTTTTAAGCCAACTGCTGTTTGTTTACTTAATGCTGTGATTGATTGTAGCGAATTCGCTGTGAGATTGGATTAACTTTATCTGCTTTTAATTGCTTGTTGTTTAAAGTTTGAGATATTGTGATATTGTACGAATATCTCTGAGGAAATATTTCAGTATTTCGCTTATTTCTTGTGAGAAGAATAAATTTTATTAACTTTTGAACGACTTGTGCATTCAATTCATTACGAACCCGTACGCACGCAATAATATTAAACTTTGTTTAAACTGCATTATTGCCACGGAGATGATCTTTTAGCTAAGTTTCTACGATCGTAAGTCGTTTTAACGACGTTTTACTCTAGTTATTATTTTAAATTATGTTACTCTTTATTTATTAGTCCATGATAACTAGATGTCTTAACATACCGCCCCACACAATAAGTGTTAGGTAAGGAAATTTGCAAAGTAATTTAAGCTTTAACGATTTATCTATTTGTTCTAATTGTGGAGAGCTTTAATGAAAGATTCTGAATTGTTTATTTTCTACTGATGTATGATTTCATTTAAGAATGTATACGTAAATATAATGCACAGCTTTAAGGTATTTAACTCACATTTGCTTTCACATGCCCGTTTATCTGTTGGTATTTCTTACTGTGGAAATTTAACTAATTTGTCATATGTTAAGAGAGGGCGAAAACTCATATTCGACATTTCTTTTATCTTAAACAGGTCTAAATGAGCAAGCAGTAGGTGTCACTAAAATCAATACAGAAAATTTTAATTTTATGTGAATGCAGTACGAACCAGTGCCCCTTCTGAAAATCCCCCCTGAACTCATACTTCTTGATTTTTAGCTCTTAGCTCTTATGAGCTTTGTCATATTGAAACGAGTAAATAAACTTTTAAAACACTTTACAATCTTAATAAAAATTTAAAAAAATAATTCAGAAGTGGCGTAATTTAATGTCTTTTGCTTATCTTCTGATTTAAATAGTGGCATTTTTTTTAAAAACATTTTAATTTCAAGAAAGTCGCATAATTTTGCTAATGAAGGAAATGAAAACATCTTAAAACTCAATTAGCTATTTATAGTCCTGATATTTAGTTGAAATTTAAAAGAAATTTCTTAAATTTTATTTTAGGAATAAATTATATTAATTTCAAAAATTTTTAAAAAATGTAATAACTAATCTTTCAACCTGTTAAATGATCTCAAATTTTTCGAGATAGATATCTGTTTCGGGTATCTAGGAAGTATTAGTTTCAAAACGTAATGTTTAATTAGATGTCAAATGTCCACAAAATATTACTTAAATAGGTTAAAATCATTTTAAACTTAATAAACTTCTCTTTTTTTTTTCCTTTGTGATCTCTTGCCCAGATATGAAGGATAAATACTTTCCACATTTCTACATACCTCTAAGAGATTTGTTGGACTGTTTACAGTTATGTTGTCAAACGCTGACTTAAATGATTTGAAGTGATAGTATTATGAGTTCGCTTCGTATTGAAAATAATGCTTGTAACATTCTTTATATTACCTGCATTTCTCTTGGCGGACGATGCCAAAGTAACACAGTAGTTTGAACTAATCGTTTCCTTGATGAAGCTGAAAACAATTAAAAAAAAGCTCTAGAATTTTGTTTTTCTGCTGTTAAGACTTCTAAAGCCATCCATCTTCATCTTGCATCACAATTAGGCCATACTTTGTAAATGCTTTTTTCCTAAGGTTTTTAAGGGCCAATAATCGAGAGAAGAAGCACGAGAAAGGTTCTGTGGTGTTCCATCATTCCTGATTCTATTCCTTACTGTGTCTGCTGGATTACAGGGAAAAAATCCTTTTTCTTTTGTCGCCGGATAAGAACTTTAGCAGCAGTAGTCGTCTAGATTGAACTAAAAGGATCTATGAAGAGTCGAAAAATCAATAGAAAGACAAGCTCAAAATTAGGGCTGTCTCCTGATCCACATGAAAGGAAAACAATGACGTCGACGCTATTCACAGAGCAATTTCGCTTCCTGACGAAAAAATTGCCGCATGTTAATCTCATGAAGAATGCCGGATAATTGCACTTCAGACAATGCAGCGGGAAATCTATGACATTCTTACCCGGGGGGCAGACAATCAAGAGGAAGGGAGTAACGAGAGGAAGAGGGAGGTGACTAAAGCAGTATCATCTCTTGCAAGAAGCAAAAAGTGTTTTCTTGTTATTTATCTGTGTGTTGATTATTTTTGTGTCAGGTATAGTTGGTGGAACATTAGGCGATGCTTGTGGCAACGTCTTGTAGAAAATTAAGGAGAGAAATCATCTTCTGGAAGTGAGAGATAAAGCGTCTTTCTTGTTTTCCATTTCAAACTTTCTTTTCTTCGAAATTGTTAAGTTTTACGAGAATAAATAGTTTTGGTTAATTTGATGTAGTGGATGCCTAAATATTGAGTTGCAAAAGCGCTTCGGAAAGGGAGACTGAACACCTGTTGTTTCTATCTGTGCTAATGTGACGCCTTTACTCCAACAACAAAAATTCCCTAAATTTTTAAGATTTTTAAAGCCAGCTCAGGACCACAAGCTAGTTTAATGTCTCTAATTCTAAAATAATTTTAATGTATTATTAAAATTACGACAATTCTCTAATTAGTAACGAACTTTTTGATCCAAGAAGTAAAACTATTTTTTAATTAACTTCAAACACATGTAACCAGATTCTACGAACTAATTTTACTATCATTTCAAAAAAAAATCTTTGTAATAACACACTGGTAAGCTGTAGATCAGGTATGGGTAAAAGTCGGACCTTAGACCAAATGAGGTCTTTTTACTTGCTTAAGCCGGTCCATTATGTAACGCTGTTCAACAACATTTTCACCTCTTTCCTATACGAATTTACATGCAACCTAATGAAATCAGCATTAACAGTGCGTATCTATTATTACAGTGCGGTCAACTTAAGCTGAGAGCATTAGATATGTTAGAACACACATAGAAATTGAACAATGAAATACACACATTGTTGAGATAAAAATACTGATAAAAAAGTTGATCTTAGGGAAAAAACAATTCACCCCTAAATTTTTATTCAAAAATGGAGCAATATGCATGCAAATCAGTTGAACAGGTTATTTGAAGACTTTAAAAAATAGAAAAAGATTTGTCATTAACAAGTATGCAGTTTACTTTTAATGTGTAGAATGCTTCGGTTCAGATACAGTTAGAACTGAGCGATTTGCAGTCGGATCATTGTTGCCGTCATCAGTGAAGAAAAAGTTGAATTCGATCACTGTTGCCGTCATTAGTGAAGGAAAAGTTTAATTCATACGAATTAACGGTTCTTTATGGCTCGTAAGTAAA